>CAUYUJ010005669.1:711627-966098 GCA_963575745.1 Prorocentrum cordatum | reverse complement strand
GAGGGGAGGAAGGGAGGGAGGGAGGGGGGGAGGGAGGGAGGGAGGGAGGGATGGAGGGAGGAGGAAGAGGAGGAGGAGGAGGAGGAGGAGGAGGAGGAAGAGGAGGAGGAGGAGGAGGAGGAGGCACTGTTTTTGCAGTGCTCTCCCTGGAAGGGTCCGCGCTCCATCTCGGCGCGCCCGTCGGTGGCTCCGACGCGCTTGGCGACTGGGCCAGGGCCGTGTTCGTCAAGGCCTGCGACGTTCGCCCTGCCTTGCTCGAGGTTCGGCGCGCCGCCGTCGAGCTGGTGCTCGCGCGGCTCTGCGCCGACGCGCCGAAAGTCTCCCGCCGGCTCCGGCTTGGCGGGGAAGGTGGGAAGCGAAGGCCTGCAGCAGTTCCGCACTGACCTCCGCGAGGCGGGTTAGCTTGTCGCCGGCGGCGACCTCCGACGCAGCCTGGGGGAGAAGCGCGCTCGACGCGAGCGCTGGGGGGGGCTCGGCGCGCGGGCCGCCGCGCTGGCCTCGTTCGCCGCCGTCGTTGCCGGCCGCGGCTGCCCGGGTCTGCCCGAGGCTCTGCGCGCTCGAGGAGGCGACGGGCCTCGCGGAGAGAGGGCCGGGCGACTCGGGGCTCCTCGTGACAGCCCGCGACCGGCGCGCAGACGAGTCCGCGGCGCGCGTCGCCCTCGGCCCACCGCCCGCGCGGGGCGCCCTGTTGTGGCCGCGCCCGCAGAGGCGCGGTGGGTTGCGCTCTTCGGTCCGCGCGCGATGGCGCCGTCGGCCGCCCCCAGGGGCCGCCGCGCCCGCCCCGGGGGCGTCGGCTGCAACCTGTGCCTTCTGACGAGGGCGAGGAGGGCGAATGCCCTGGCTCCTGTCTACGCGCCTGGCAGCTGCAACTGCGGCGGGGGGCCCTGCCCTGCGCCGCCTCGACGAGCCGGGCTGGCGCGACCTCCGCAGCCGGCGCCGGGGGGGCGGGCCGCGGCGCGACGCTGCGGCGCGAAAACCTCGAGCACCCTGACTGCGACCGCGCCTGTCTCTGGAACCCGTCCAAGCACGAGGCTCTCTTCCTTCGCGTCGGCGCAGCAGGACCTCTCGACCCCCTCGCGGCCTCTGCGGCGCTGCCCTCCTGGGCCAGGCTGGGCCCCGCGCGCTGTGCTGCAGCCGCGCGGAGTCTGCGCGAGGGCACCTCGCGGTGGCGCGACGGGCGCGCGACGCCGCTAGAGTTTGCGACCGCGGCGCCGAGCCCGTGGCGCTGGCCTGGTGCCGGGCGCGCGGCTCCGACCAGCTGACGTCGCCCGACGCCGCGGCCGCAGGCCCAGACTTCGCGGCCGCCTTGCGCCGGCGCAAGGTCGAGTGCTTTTCTGCGCGCGCAGACGCTCTGGCGCGGCAAAACATCACGTGCCAACCGCTGGCATTCACGCGTCGCGGCCGGCCTCGCCCCCGAACGACGGTCATCCTCCGCGCACTCGCGACCGAATGGTCGCGTGGGCGTGGCTGTGAGGACGGGGGTGGCGGCGCAGGCGCCTCTCTGCCGCCGTCGTCGCCGAACTTTGGCGCGGGGCCGTTCGTCGGTAGGTCCAGACCTGCTGGCCAGGCCGCAGGCCGGACGCCATTTAGATTTAGGCGCCCTCGCGGCCACCCGCCCCCCCAGCTCCCCCGCCGCCGTTTCCGCCCCGCGTCCGCCTAATTGGCGGCGCCTGGTGGCTCGCGCCCCGTGGCCGTGCTCCCCCGCTTGCTTTCTGCGTGCCTGCCTGCCTGCCGCCCTTCCTCCCGACTCCTTCTCTTTCTCCTCCTCCTCCTCTCCGCTGGGCCTAGAGGCCCCGCGTCCGCGCGAGGTGTCACTGTTGCTTGAATTTCCTGGGAGGGACCCGCGACGCTCCGCGCCCGCGTCATGGCAGCCGCAGCCGCCGTGTGGCGCACCGCAACAGGCAGGGCCCCACTGCTCTCACGCGGTTGCCGATGCCGTTGCCCGTGCGTCTTTTCTTCTCTGTTTTGTCCTCCCTCTCTCCGCGGCGTGCCGGGCCATCCAGCCGCGGACTTGGTTGCGCGCTGAGTCCGGGAAAGCGTCTCGGCTGTCGTGCTATATTTTTGGGGCCGTAGTTCGTGACATTTTTTTGCGTGTTGCCGTTTTGCGAGGGTGTTTCGCTGCGCCCCGGAGTGGTCGCATCGCTTAACCTCTTTCCCGTCATAGGTGTTCCATGTGCCACGTGATTCCCCGCCCGTCCTCCTCCTCCTCCTCCTCTTTTTCTTATTGTTGTTGTCAGAGCTGCAACGGCGTTGCCTTGCACGCGCCCGCCTTCGCATGTGGCAAGGCGCGGCCATCAATAATCAGGGGATCGTTTTTTCTTCGGTGTGGGTCAAAAGCTTCGACTCGCAGGCCAGAAACGGCTTACGCGAGAGCAGAGCTCGGGCCCCCCAATGTCTGTAGCTCCACATCCTCCAATACGCGAAGCCATCCTCACTCCTACCTTGGCCTCCTCTTGTGGGCCCAGTCCTCGTCTATTTCGCTTCGATGCCTCCATCTTCGAACTGAGGTCTCTGCCCCCCTCTGTCCTGATCTGGGGCGCCTTGGACTCGGTTCTCAGCCTCTTTTCGCCGTGCACAGATTGTTGTAATGCCGAACTGGACCGTCCTCTTCATTTGTCTTCATGCATTTCCCGTTGTTGCTCGGTCCTCCTCGCCCTCGTCCTCATCCATGTTCCCATTCTCTTCCTCCGGCCACCAGCGGCGTCTGGGCGCAGGCAGCACCGCCCGGCCTGTTCGAGGAGACGGGCGACTAGGAAACGAGATGATGACGATGATGATGATGATGGTGGTGATGATGATGATGATGATGATGATGATCATCATGATGATGATGGTGACGGTGCTGCTGATGTTGTTGATGATGATGGTGATGATGTTGCTGATGGAGTTGATTAGGATTATGATGATGCTGATGATGATGCTGATGACGATGAGGATGCTGATGCTGATGAGGATGACGATGCTTAGGATGATGATGATGCTGCTGATGCTTATGATGATGCTTAATGCAGGATGACGATCAATACATGACCGGGGGTCGTGTTGCGTCGGCGGCGCCCCAGAGGATGATTAGAATAAATCCTCCGCGGGCTGGGACACTTTTTTAAATCGTTCCCCCCCTCCCGTCCTCGGGCGCGCGCGCGGACAGCCGACGCGCCAGACGGAGCCGAAACGGAGGGTTAGGAGTGAGGGGGTCAAGGAGAAAGGAGCGGGTGCAACAGCAGCGGGATGCAATTACAACGGCGAACGGATCGGCTTTGTAGTTACCTATAGCAAGTGGAGGATCAGGAGGTGCAAGACCCAACCATGTGCAGCTGTGAATGCCGACATGCGGACCCTGCCACTGTGGCCTTCGGTAGAGCTCCCTATGCGGCCGCGAAGCGTGTGAGGGGTGCGCCAAAGTGGCCCGAGGCCGCCATGCAGACCCTGCCACTGTGGACTTCGGTGGAGCTCTCTATGGAGCTCTATATGGAGCCGACGTGTCATAGACATGTTTTAATCGTCCTCCTCCCGTTGGGAAATCATATAGAAGTCAAATACATATTTGTTGACGCCCCCTATCTTTTTTATGTTATTCGTCGTCCTGCATTGATGTGATGACACTGCTGATGATGATGCTGAGGATGAGGATGATAATGACGATGTTGCTGATGCTGACGATGATGATGATGGTGATAATGATGAGGATGAGGATGGTACTGGGTATGATGATGATGATGATGACAATGCTGATGCTGATGCTGATGCTGATGCTGATGATGCTGCTGATGCTGATGCTGATGATGACGAGGATGATAATGACGATGATGATGACGATGCTGATACTGATGATGGTGATGATCATGATGATGATGATGCTGATGAGGATGATGATGATGATGATGCTGATGCTGATGCTGATGCTGCTGCTGATGCTGATGATTATGATGATCCTGTTGCTGCTGCTGCTGCTGCTGAGGATGATGATGATGATGATGATGATGTTGTTGTTGTTGTTGATGATGATGATGATGACGATGATGATGATCATGATGATGAGCAGGAGGGAGGGGTGAGGAGGGAGGGCTATTAGAGGTTGGGGGACGGAGGAAGGACGGGGAGGGATGAGAGAGTAGGGGGGAGGCAGGAGGGCGGAGGAGGAAGAGGAGAAGGAGGAGGAGCATATGATTGCATGGGAATGGATCAGAATGGACTTGATTGGCCGCTTCGCTGATTGCGCTAACACACCAGCGACAGGAGCGGGAGTGGACCCCATATTCACCCCTCCCGCCACGCTCGACAGCGAGCGCGTGGCAGTTCCAGGCGGGGGCGTTCCCAGACTTGCTCCTCACGCCAATCTGTCGGAACCCGCAACCTCTTTGGGTCTCTGCCCGTCTCTATCACGCCAAGGGCCTCGGCGCGCTGGCCCTACAAATCCAGGGCTCACGGCGCGCGGCGTCAACGTTATCTTTAGCACCCTCGGTGAAGGCCTTACCCTTGCCGTGCCCCTGATCCCCGGGACCAGGCGTCCGATGTTCGACACCCGTGGAGCCGACGAGTGCGATCCTCACCAGGATGACCACCTGGATGACCTTCTGCAACATGCGAGTTTACAGCACGATAGGCCATAAGCGACCACGGGTCGGCGCCCGCAGCCAAAGGATCAGCGCGACAAAATCACAATAGCGATGCGACGTCCGGGCAGCAAGAGACACCTCATGAGCATGACCATCTGCAGTGCCATCTTGATAATGACGAGCCACACGGACATCCAGCGCATCTTCTCCAGCAGCCCGAAGATCTGGAGGAACAGGAGCTGCGCCCTCATCAGGCCCAAACTCACCCCGAGCATCGCCAGGAACACGCTGAAGAGCATCGGTGTTTCTTTGATATGGACTGCGATCACCACCTGAGTCGCCGCAGCTGGGCCGCTGAGCAGCGGCCTCCACTGTCTGGCTGAAAGCAGCTTCCAGCGCCGTCGGGTTGCGCCCACGACGATTGCGTAGAGCACGAATCCTGCAAGAGGCTAGTGAACAGAGCGCGCCTGCGCCTCGCCTTAAGTCGGGCCTGCCCCTCTACAGGGTGGAGGTTGTATCTCCGCCCCCTGGAACATATGGTTTTTCTACTCATGACCTACCAATTGGATCCTGTGGATTTGAGAGGGGAACGCTGTGAGGGCCCCTCCTGTCTCGCAATTTGGGCATTCGCATGCGCGACTTATCTGATTTTGAAGTACTCATCAGTTTCGCCGAGAATTACAGGCATTGGCGAGAGCTCAGAGCGATGCTTGATCAAGAAGCCAAAGCTACCTTGTCGACCCTCCGCGACGCGGAGAGCGCTGGCACTGCCCGACAGGATGATTTGTGGCACTGCCCGATGTGCCCCTTCAGGACTTTCCAACGAAGGGAGAAGTTGATTTCGCACATGAGCAATACCCACGTCGGGGCGACGCTCTGTGGCGCGTCGAACAAACATACGCGCGTGATCCATGCGATGTGGAACCACTCAGCCTTATGTCGGCGCTTTGTGAGCCTCTGGGCTGCGGGCACAGATGAGACCAGTCCGCCCTCACTACTTTCGCGGAGTGCTGATTTCATCCGGAATGGGTGCATGGAGTCTCCATCTTGGAACGAGGTCAATCACCAGCTGAGGAAGACTGACTCCGATCGATACACGGTGCTCCTGCTCGATGCCAGGGAACGCACTCGTTATATCCGGAGCGAGGACGCACCAAAGTATCACCGAGTCAGTGAGCATTACCGTTGTACAAATGATTTCTTGGCTTCGTTCTTGGCCGCGTTACTCCACCCAGACACCAAAGAGTCCAAGAAGCGGGCCTGGGCTCACGTGAAGGACGCCGCAGGTTTTACCCGTTACCTTTTCCCATACGATCCCCGCATTCATCTGACTTTCGTAGAGGGGTTGTTGAGAAATTGCAGCATCAGAAACATGATCGCGAAATGCCGCGAGGGCGCAGACAAGACTGTCATTGGCATTGACGGGCAGTACTCAACTCTATTGTCGGTATTGTACCAGACGCAGCATGGGGCTCATGGAGGTAATGGGAATGCCAATTATGCGCATGCGCCGAACCTGGCAATGCCGACTCTGTGCACGCACCGATGCTGGGCACAGGGTCGGCGCGGCCAGGGTCGGCGTCAGCGCGTGGCCGGCGTTCTCATAGGTGGCAGTCGAAAGCAGGGCGTCCACGCGCAGCTCTCTGTTCAGTGCATGGACTCTGTTCTCTTGGTGCAACCAGCGCCGTCCGAGGCTTTCAAGCACGCCCAGAAGGCTCTTCTTGAAGCCGTTGGCAACGAGAACGGCGCCAGACAGGTGCGCATGATATGCTCGGATGCGCCCATCTCAATGGAGACCGCTCTCCGCGTCGCGTTCCCGCGGCTGCAGTGCCTCTCCAAGGGCCCCTTGCACATCGCCCTAAAGATCGAGCAGGCGTCCAACGAGAAGCGCACTTCACTATCGATCCTCGTCCGCCGATGCATCGTCAAGTTCTCCATGGGCCTAGGCGATGGCAAGCCGTGCTTCCGCGGGCAGCGGCGGCGGGCGGAATGGCAGTCATTGGACGACGCTATCTCCTCCCTCTCGGACGCTTCGGCAGCGCGGGCCAAGGCGGCGATTGAGGCCGCTGGCTATCCCGAGCGGCCGTGCCGCGCCGCCGCAGCTTTCGTCAGAGACATCGCCGCGCTGTGCAATATGTTCCCGCGGGAGATGGACAAGACGACGAGTGAGACAACTGCTATCCTTGGTAGTCTGCGATGTGCAACGTCACCTGCGCAGCTTGAGTACATCTTGAATCTTGGTAGATTCATTGCGCGGAACCCCAGCGTTCAGGTAATGTGCGGGACCACGAGGAATGAAGCTCTGCACATGCAACTGAAAGCATTCTTCCGGAACGTGTTCATTCAAACTGAGCGGAACGCACGCGCAGTATGTTCAATATGCACGTTCGCCAAGCTGTTGGTCGGCTGGGCGAGGAAGAGCTTACTGTTGACCGAACTGCACCAGGAGCGCGAGCTGCTCCAGGCCGCGCTCGGCGCTCTCATTGACGCCCCACCGAAAATAGCGCCAAAGCTGCGCTTGTCGGCGCGCGCGAACCCGCGCGTTGACGTGGAGCGCCTGCCTCCCAGCGCTAAAGTCCTGCGCAAGAGGCCAGCGGCCGCTGCGGCGGCGCGCTGTCCCCGTAAGCGGCCTGCTTCTGTTGCGTTTTCTTGAGCAGATCCGCGTTTCCCTGAATAGTCCCGATGCGTTGGTGATTGGGTTTAGGCTCTCTTGCGCCAGAGCTTTGTTGTTTAGTCCGTGTCGTGATCCCATGACTTGATTGCTCGAGCTCGCTGTTCAGGGGCTGATGCGCATTCGCGTTTTCCTGTAATTCCTTTCACTTGAGTGCCCGCGCGCGTGGCTCAGCCGCGCCCGTTCTGCAACAAAACGTAGTTGGAGGAAAGCCCGCCCGCGCCCTCTTCCGTTCTGCTGGGGGGGAAGGCCGCGGGCCGCTCAGAGACCCCAGGGCGCTCTGGAGAGGGAGGAGGAAAACAGGACACACATGAAACACAATAAAAAACTTGTGTTTTTCCCAGGAAGAAAAACAACATTAAACAATAAAAAAGAGCGACAGTCACAGGTTTCGCTGGTTTTCCTGTTCTTCCATGTGAGAACACATGTTTTTTTATTCCTTTTCATGTTTTTCCTGGTTTCCCTTCTTCCGCCTTGCTGCGAGGGAGGGCCGTGGGCCGCTCAGAGACCCCAGAGCGCTGAGGGGGGGAATCAGGAAAACAGGGAAAACATGAAAAACAATGAAAACAACTTGTGTTTTCACATGGAAAAACAAGAAAAAATTGAAAAAGAGCGACAGTCAAAGGTTTCGCTGTTTTTTTTTTTTTTTAAATGTTTTTTCCATGTGAAATTACAGTTTGTTTTTCAGTTGTTTCCTGTTTTTCCTGATTTCCCCTTTTTCGCTCTGCTGCGAGGGAGGGCCGTGGGCCGCTCAGAGACCCCAGAGCGCTGAGGGGAGGAGAGAGGCAAACAGGAAAAACAGGAAGAACATGCAAAACCATGTGTTTTCACATGGAAAAACAGGGAAAACTTGAAACAGAGCGACAGTCAACGGTTTCGCTGTTTTTTGCATGTTTTTCCTTGTGAAAACACATGTTTTTTCATGTTGTTCCTGTTTTTCCTGTTTTCCCCTCTTCCGCTCTGCTGCGAGGGAGGGCCGTGGGCCGCTCAGAGACCCCAGGGCGCTCTGGAGAGGGAGGGGGAAAGCAGGAACATGAGTAGAGAGAGAGAGAGAGAGAAGAAAGAGAGAGAGAGAGAGGGAGAAATACACAGAGAGAGAGAGAGAGCGAGAGAGAGAGAGAGAGAGCGAAGAAACTCAACAAAACTCTCACGCGACCCTTGTTCCAGGGGGCGGAGATACAACCCTTACCCCTCTACAGGGGATGTTTTTTTGATTATGTGTTGTCTTGTTTTTTGTTCTCTCACGTTTCACCCAACATCCGCCTGCAGGGGGACATGCCCGACCTAAGCCTCGCCCAGTTGAGCGCGCCGCTCAGTAGCAGACCTCCGCGGCTGGCCCGCGCGCCAGGGGTTTCCACGGCTCGACCACGAGGGAGGGCCGAGCGGAGCGGAGGGCGAAGGCGAGGGCGGCGCTCGAAACGCTCCCTGGCGCTTGCTCGCTCAGCGAACGCTGGTGTGAGATGGCGATTGTTGCTGTAGGAGGAGGAGGAGGAGGAGGAGGAGGAGGAGGAGGAGGAGGAGGAGGAGGAGGAGGAGGAGGAGGAGGAGAGAGGAGGAGGAGGAGGAGGAGGAGGAGGACGACGACGACGACGACGACGACGACGACGACGACGACGACGACGACGAGGAGGAGGAGGAGGAGGAGGAGGAGGAGGGGGAGGGGGAGGAGCAGGAGCAGGAGCAGCACGCATGGCAGGTGTTCAACCTGCCACGCGTGCTTCTGCAGCGCAGCGTGCCGGTCGGCCGCTGGGGAAGATCATGCGTGTGGCGCGGCCGCGCCCCAGAACGTGCCGGCGAAGGTGCTGGAGCTTCTCTGGCTGCCGATCCCCATCCCGCACCTGCCGAAGCATGCCCGAATGGCGCCGCGGACATTGAAGCTCTGCTGGAGGGGGCCGTGGCGCAGCCCGCGCTGCCTACGCTGATGCGCGTGCCGCGCCGGCTACGCCAGAGGGTGGGCACAATCCTCCGCGACCTCAATGCCCATGTGGATGCCGAAACCGCCGTTGCGCAGCGCGCCAACGTTGGTAATGGCTTAGCGGCCCCTCGCGCCTCTCAGCTGCTGTGGTTGGCGCCGGGCCTCCTGCTCCAGCATCGCTCCCAGGTGCGCGACGAGGTGCTGGGCCCCGAGGCCCAGCCCTGTTGGGCTGACGCGAGGGACTTCCCTTACGCAGCGATGGTCAATGAGCGCCTCCGCTTCGCAGAGCTCGGTGACTACTGGCATCTGCTCCTTTCCTACGTGCGCGACCTGCGGGTGGCAGCAGAGGCAAGCGCAGGCGCGGCAGCCGCGCGCTACATCGACCTCCCTGGACAACCGATGTCGGACGAGGATGCTTTCCGCCGGGCGGCGGATAAACAGGGCAACGGGGCAATCCGCGCTGCAAAGGCGTTGGTTTCAGGTGCTGTTCGGACGCCGCTGAGTGAGTCGACGGCGGCCCACATCGATGAGCTGGTCTGCGCCGAGGTCGACGAGGCCGAAAGGGCCACCATCGAGGGAGCTGGCAAAGCAGCGGCGCCGAAGTTCCGCACTGTGCGGCGGAAACTTCGTGTACTTCGGGATGCTGCTCAATTTGGGCCTAGCGGGGGGCGGTACAGCTACCTGAAGGATGTCGGCGCTCAGAGTGGTGGAGTGCAGTCTCTCGCCAATTGGGTGCGCATGTGGAAGCAGAGCAAGCCGTCTGAGTACACAGTACGCCTGTGGACTGCGGCTTGTATTACGCCTGTGGACACTGGCTGGGCGCCCCTGGAGCCAGGCAGGCCGCAGCGTCGGAAACTCCAGCCCATCGCGTGCGCCGAAGTGCTCATGAAATTCGCCGAGGGCGTTTGCATACAGTCAAACATGATAGTACGGACGGGGCAACTTTCCAAGGCTACCCTTGCATCCTTGACCTTTTGGTATTCGGCATCCTTCGGCATTCTGCTGCGCTCCGCACGGAAAACGTCAACATGGCGTTCCAAGGCCCTTGCATCTTTACCGCGCATCCTTACTATTTGGTCGAGTGTAGATGAGCTGGCTCCTAACATGGCGCACGCTTTCGAGCCCAACCAGCTGGGGTGCGGCACGGCAGACGGTGCCCTGCTCATAGTCTACTTGGCGAGGAACTGGGTCGCCCAAGTCACCGCGACAGCCGCGACCCGGGCAGGGGGAACGGCGACCCTGACGCCGACGACGCGGACGTGTTGGTCAGTATTGACTTCGAGAAATGGCACGGCCAAGCGTTCCGGTCCAGCTGCCTCGGGGGATGCAAAACTCGCCTCCCTGAAAATCGCAGTTTTGGCAGCTGCCCAATGGCGTTTTGACGGCAGCGTCGTGCGGCAGCGGGCGGGGGGCAGGTGGCGGCAGTCGATGGCCGGGCGCTGTGGCTGGCAGGGAACGCGACTCATGCAGGTCATGTTCGCCATGGGCCTGGAGGACTGCTTCGAGGCGCTCCCGAGGACAGGCGGCGATGCGCCGCCGCCCGCTCCGTCCAGCCGCGTCGGCTACCACGACGACGCCTACTTTTTCGGCAAAACCAAGCGGACGCTACAGGCTGCCCTCGCCGCCGGCGGTCACCGAGTCTGGCAGCCCAAGTGCAAGTTTTGGGCGCCAGCTTACGACGGCCTCGGGGATCACCAACTTCCCGCCCAGCTCGCCCAGCTCGCGAGAGTGTTCCCGCGCGCCAAGGGTAGCCTCACTTCCTCGGCGGCGCCGCCGACGGCGAGATGGCCACGGAGTTCGGGTTGGACGGCGCCCTCCTTGTGCCCGCGCGGACCCGCGCCGAGAAGGCCGTCTCCCTTGCCGACCGGGCCCGGGCTTTCGCGATCGTCCAGCTCACAGTGACGGCCGTGCACCTGGCATGGCTCCTGCTCTCCAAGTCTGCTGCGCAGGCCCTTTCCTATGATGCGCGCCTCGTGCCTTCTCCGGCATTGGGCGAAGTAGCGGGGCCTGTGTGTGACAGGTTGGAGGCGGCCGTGCAGGACGCCATAGTCGGCAAGCAGCTTAACGACGCGTCCGTGGCGCAGTTAAGGCTGGGCGGCGCGTTCGGCGGGTTGGGGCTGCGGCGCGAGGCGCTTGCATGCTGCGCGGACGCAGCGTTGTGGGCTGCTTGGACGTCCGTGCGCGCTCGGGCCCCCGCGCTGTCTGCCGCGCTGGGCCTGCATTGGAGGGTGAACGAGGGGGTCTGCAACAGGGGGCTTTCAATGGGTGCTGAATTGCCCACGTATGCACAATTTATTGTTCATGTATGTGATCGGGTATGATTGGCATTCAATGTTGGCGGTCGTGGGGGGCCAGTCGCTCGTGCCCGCGCGTTGCCAGCGCGGGCAGACGCACCGTCCATCCATTCTCATTCATGCGTGCGGGCGTTCTTGCATATTTCGCTTGGGGCGGCGAAGTGGAGTGCAAGTGTGTCTTGGTTGTGCGATGAATGATCGTGTGCGTTCCCAAACGATGATTTATCGACCCCAAGGCAAATTTGGAATGGGGCCCGCGATTCTCCCAAAATGTGAATTCACATTCTCCTTTTTCCCAATCCTGTTTTTCAAAATGTGAATTCACACTCTGGCCCCTTCATGCAGATTCCTATACAAACTTCCAAACATGTGAATTCACATATTATTCCCAGAGTGTGAATTCACATGTTCCCTTTTCCTGAAGTGTGAACTCACATTTTGCTTTTCCCCACGATATGAATTTACATGTTTCCCTGGCCCTCCAGCTCCCCATAAGTGAGGCGCAGTGTTCCTCATGTCTGATTGGGTGGACAGGTTTCGACACTCACTTCACCGCTTTCGTTTACTCCAATCTTCCCTTGTTGCGCCCTCGGCGCGCGTTGCCTTCGTCGCCTTTTCCCGAGCCCCCCGCCTCCTTGCTTCGTTCACCTTCAAGTCTCGCGCATGGGTGCAGGCGGGGAGCTTCAATTGGTTGCCCCGCCGAGCATATCAATCGAGGATGTATCGCCCTTGCATGGCCCATAGAGACACCATTGCCGGGACCCTGCGCCCGACCCCCATTTTCATCCTTCAACTGCAGCTGCCCACGTGGGCGGGCGAGTCGGACGCCACAGGCGCCCAACGCAGGCTTGAAGCGGCTGGGGTCATCGCTGACGCCCGGGGCGGCGCAAGGTTCACCCGGGACGCGGCGGCGGAGTACCGAGCAGGCCCATGGGCGACTGACGTTGCGGTTGATGACCTCGGCGCCGAGCCCCCGCAAACCGGCCTGCCAGCGAGGGCGCCGAGGCGACTTGCCAGTCGCATTTCCCGGCATTTGGAGGCGTTTGGGGCCATGCGGCCTTGGGGCAGTCTGGGTGCAGAGCGGTGCGACGGTTTACTGTCCTCTGGCGGCCCGGGCGCGGCGCCTTCTGGGTTCAGATGCCCGCGCAGCTGGCGGATTACTTCCCTACGGCGCACTTCCGGGCTGCCACGCTGCGGCGCTTCGGCGCAGTGTCTGCGCCTGCAGTGGCGACGTGCCGGATTCGGCGCAGGGTCGTGACTGCGAGGACGTTTGCGGCCAGCAGCTGGATCGAAGCCTCAAGCACGCGCAACTCTGAAAGCAGGGCCCGGCCAGAATGATACCGCACCGCGCCTTGACGCTGACCCTCGCCGGCCTGCTCCGGGAGTGCCGGGCGGAGGTCGACATCGAGCGAACCGTCACCGAGCTCGAACGGTTCACTCCGACGGGCAGGGTCCAGGAAACGATCCTCGAGTTGGTGGTCACGTTCCCTGGCTCGGTACAACCGCTGTACGTCGACGTGACCATCAGATGTCCGCACGCTGCGCGGTACATGCGTGCTGCGTCTGTGGCGGGGGACGCGGCTGCCGGGGCAGCCAGGGGCAAGCGCCAGCGTTACCGCAACGCGGTCCTCCCCGTGGCTGTGGAATCCTATGGCCGGCTTGGCGCTGAGGCTGTCCAGTCCCTGGAGCACATGGCCACGCACGCTGGCGCCTGCATCCTTGGGCGGCCCCCAGGCTGGTCCCCTCGTGGCGGGCCGCGCTGGAACGCATCACCCAGTAGGCCGCTGCTGACATCGACCTCGTCGCCTTCGGTTGCAGCCCGGCTGCCGCCCAGGCCCGGCGGGCTTGGGGCCGTGTGACGGGGTTGGCGGCACAGCCGTAGCAGCCGAAATTGCATTATTATGTTGTGATTCGACCAGAGTTTGCTTCCAGGTGGTACCTTAGCAGGAGCAGGAGCAGGAACAGGATGACTTGGACGAGGAGGAGAAGGATCACGAGTAGGAGGAGGAGGAGAAGGCGGAGGAGGAGGAGGCGGAAAAAGAGAAGCAGGAGGAGGAGCAGGACCAGGATCAGGAGCAGGAGCAGGAGGAGGAGGAGGAAGAAGTGGAATGAGGCGTTTTTTCGCCCCTCGATTGGGGCCGGGTGGCCCTGACGGATCGCTGCGATTGTACAAGCGTCACAGAGATATTGTGTCGGGGCTCTGGTCGTGTTTTTAAATATTGGGAAGGCCTTACGGCTGGCGCCACTGACCCCTTCAAAGGGCGACGACGACGACGACGACGACGACGACGCCGACGACGACGACGACGACGACGACGACGACTACGAGCCCTCGTGGGGCCCTTGTGGGTCTTGTTGGCCTCGGGGCCCCCCCTGAGACCCCTCCCGGGATTGCCTCAAGCGGTCCCCTCCCGGGACCGTCCGCCTTTGGCGGGGAAGGGATCAAGGGCCTTCCCTTCGACTCGATTGGTGTCCCCCCTCTTGCAGCTCGGTGAGGTTCTCTTGGGCCGTTTGATCGGGCCCTACCCCCGGGCCCCCCACTGCTAGCCCCCCCAGTACGGGGACGGGATCAAAGGGAAGAGGTTTACTTTGAGTCGATTGCGACGTTGTTCGATGGTGGAGCGTCCAGGGAAAATTGGAGTGGCGACGGTGACTCAAACTGAAAAACGCCTCACACGCTCCGGAAGGATCGGCTGATTTTTTTGCGACTTCGGGTCTCGGGGTCCGCGTGCGTTCTTTCCGGTCCCTCCTGCTGTGCACCTTCTTCATCTTTCTCCTCATTACCCGCCCTGCCTCGGTGAGGGAACGGGGGGGAGGGGGGTGGAAAAGGGGAAAGTGGGCGGGAGAAAGTCAGGCAGGACGAACAGTAGTGGTTTCAGAGCGTGCCGGTACACCCGGGGCGTTCTCGAATGCTTTGGAGCAGCCGCAGCGCCCGTTGCATCTTCTGGACCCGCTGGCTCTGAGATACAGTGGAGGCCCATGCCAAGAAACACCCTGCTTGCCTCCTGGGTGCCCTGGGTTTCTTGGGTTTCGATGGTTTCGCTATGGGAAGCGTGACGTTCCCACACCAAAAATCAATGAATGCCCTGGGGTCTCAGGGTTGGGTTTCTTGTGGACTGACCTCCGCTGTACCTCATCCCAGCTTTGTTGCGTTCCGGGTTTCGATCTGAAGAAGGGAAGGAGGGCGGGGACGAGGGGGGAGGGGATCGGTGCAGGAAGGTCTGCCAAGGGAGCGGAGAGGGGAGGGCGGTGCAGGAGAGGTGGTGACCGCGTTGCAGCCCGAACGCAGAACATCCGTGCTGGAAAACGGAAGCACGTGCTGCTGTTTCGGGGTCTAGCAACCCAGGAAATGGCGATTCTTCCGCCTCCTACGCTTCCTCCTTCTTTCTTCTCCTCCCTCTCCCTCTCCCTTCTCCGCCCTGTCCACTATTTGTTTATCCCGCTTGTCAACGCCCTTGGGGCACAACATGCTCATCTGTCTCGTCGGGGCAGTGTTGCAGCCCACTTTGGACTTCTTTCGTCGCGGCAGTGAGCCAAGGTTTTCTATAACACTGGCTCAGAGGCAAAGGTGTCAAAAGAGGTGGTGGATTAGGAGGAGGGGGCGTTGGAGGAGGAGGGGGTGTGAGGAGGTAGGAGGGGGTGTTGGGGGGAGGGTGGTGGTGGTGGGAGGAGGGGTTGTTGGAGGAGCAATAGGAGGAGGAGGAGGAGGAGGAGGAGGAGGAGGAGGAGGAGGAGGAGGAGAAGGAGGAGGAGGAGGGGGGAGGAGGAGGGGGGAGGAGGAGGAGGGGGAGAGGAGGAGGAGGAGAGGAGATGATGATGATGATGATGATGATGATGATGATGATGATGATGATGATGATGATGATGCTGATGCTGATGCTGATGCTGATGCTGACGATGATGATGCTGATGCTGATGCTGATGCTGATGATGATGATGATGATGATGATGATGATGATGATGATGATGAGGAGGAGGAGGAGGAGGAGGAGGAGGAGGAGGAGGAGGGGGATTGAGGAGCAGGGGTGAGATGAGCAATGGGAGGAGGATGAGGAATGTCGGTGGGATGACGGGGAGGTGGTGGAGGAGGGCGACGAGGTCGCGGAGTGCGTTCACAAGGTGGTGGAGGAGGTGGAGGAGGAGGAGGAGCAGTGGGCGCTCGAACAGCAAACCAACTGTCGAGCTGCACCGAGCGAAGGGCTTTGCGTGCCAGGTTCGCAGAGCTTACAGCACGCCTCACAGCCGTGCGTCAGGTGCAGCAGCAGTAGGAGTAGGCTGCGGACGGCGAGGGTTTCGGCTACAGTGTCGACGACGTGGAGGACGAGGCCGAGGAAGAGGGCGACGACGTCGAGTGCGAGGCCGATGGAGAGGACGACGGCGACGCGAAGACGGCGGCGGCCGCCGCCACGGCCGCCGACGCGGAGGCTGAGGAACTCAACATCGGCGAGGCGCGCCAATAGGGCCCTCCGACATGGCGAGGAGGGAGGGGGAGTTGCGATCGGGAGGGAGGGGGGAGGAGGGGGGAGCTGGGAGGAGGAGGGAGACGGGAGGACAGAGAGCGATGAGCAGGGAGGGGCGATGGGGGGAAGGGGGAGGCGAGGGGACGAGGAGAAGGAACGAGGAGGAGGAGGAGGAGGGGGAGGAGGAGGAGGAGGAGGAGGAGGAGGATGAGAATAAGGAGGAGGAGGAGGAAAAGGAAACGTCGGCGGGGGAGGAGGAGGAGGAGGAGGAGGAGGAGGAGGAGGAGAATGCGGGTGAGGAGGAGGATGATATAGAGGGAGGGCGGGGAGGACGAGGAGGTTGCGGAGTAGTAGGAGGAGGAACACGAATACGAAGAATACTACGAATCATATTAATACTGGTCATGCAACGAATACACGCGTTGTTAGCGATGGTGCGAAGACATATGACCAATACTGCTAATGAGAGTAAGCATGCGAACACTAAACATAGGATGAAGACGACTACTACGACTACGATGACAACTAATCGTAAGCACCAGAAGAAGGAGACTAATGATACGAATAATACGCATCATAACACGCACACTGCGAATCGCAACAACAGTCATTACATTACATTGCTACTACTACTACTACTACTACGACTACTACTACTACTACTACTACTACTATTACTACTACTACTACGACTGGCGCCCATACGGCTAATCCTATTGCTACTATAGGTGTAAAGGTTATTGTGTGCCATGTTATTGTGGGTGGTATTATGATTACGTCGGCGACGATTCGCACTACTATTAGGTTTTCCTGCTACCCCGAATGCATTTAAGCAAACCGCTAATACTAACACCCATATCAATGATACCACGATACTAGTTTTCGTTATAGTGTTCTTACTACATTCCAGTTAGTAGTAACGGTCATATGGGTCTATCACGACGACGACGACGACTGCTACTATTATTACGGCGGCCTGCTCCTACTACCACTACTACTACGATCACTATGGCGATTACTACTACTACTACCACTACTGCGACTACTACTACCATTACTACTAGTACTGGAAAGCATACGAATGAACCAATACTTCCAATATGTGAATGTGAAGAATGAGGCTACGATTGTTCATGGGAAACGTGACAACACTAATAAACATTCGCCTGGCGAAGGGCCGAACCATATGCAGTTGTGAACACCGCAGTTGTAGGTATCGTCTTCAGTGGCTCGTATTTACAGGCGCAAGTAATTATCTGAGTAGTAGTAGTAGTACGACTACTACCACTACTACTACTACTGCTGTTGCTAGTACTACTGCTACTATTACTACTACTACTACTACTACTACTCTGGCTGTCTTTAGGGTGGGTTTAGGTTGAGTTGGTTGAGTGTTTTTTGTTTGATGCCGACGACGATTGTAATGATGGTGGTTAGTGGTTCTCAAATCGTAGTGCTGATGGTGGTGGCGATGGTGATAGTGATGATGGTGGTGCTCATCACATCCAGAATCGCCATCCTCACCATCACCATCATCACCATCACAACCGCCCTCACCATACCATCATCACCATCCCCATCATCATCATCAGCAGCATCATCATCACCATCCATACCATCAGCATCGCCATCACCATCACCATCGTCACCATTGTGGTCCGTAGGACTTGGCTCAAGGTAATGTCGTCGTCCGCTCCTGCGGTTTCCCCGAGCCCTCCTTCGGTTTCCCTGGGCCCTGCGGCCGCCCCGAGCCCTGCGGCCTCGTCCTCTCTCCTTTGGTTTCCCCGAGCCCTGCTTCTTCGAGAGCGCCCTCGGCGGCTCCTTCGACAGCGGCCGCGGCGGTTTCTTCGAGAGCGGCATCCTCGAGCCGTGCGGCCTCGTCGAGAGCGGCCCCGTCGAGCCGCGCGGCCTCGGCGGCCTCGTCGAGGGCAGCTTCGCCAAGTCGTGGCAGCTGCAACTGCTCGGACGCCGATGCTGACGTAGGGTCCGACGCCGACGGCGCCGACGGAGTTGCCGACGCAGCGGGCTCCGAAGAGGACAGCGGCTCCAACAGCGGCTCCGACAGCGGCTCCGAAGAGGACAGCGGCTCCAGCAGCGAGGCAGCCGCGGCTGCAACAGCGAAGGCGAAGGCCGCCCCGAGCAAAGTAGTCGAGAAGTTCCAGCCTTCGTTGTCCATGGCCCTGGAGGGGCACGTCGCCAGCCACGACTACCCAAAGCACGTCTCCACCTGCGGCGCTTGCAAATTTTGGAAGAACAAGGAGAAGTGGTGCGCCAGGATGTCTGCGACGAATCCAGTAACACTGAAGAGTGAAACTTGGATAGGATGCGTAGGTGGTAGATTTGCAGTCTGCTTGTTCTGCTCGGCGTTCAAGGGCGCTCGTTGCATATCCACCCTGGGCCAGGGATCCGGGATTTTCCAACGCGAGGGAAACCTCGCGCGCCATGCGCAGCGCGAGGAGCACCAGGCAGCAGAAGCGGCGCGGAAAGAGCGGATTCGAGCGGAAGGTGCGCACCAGGGTCTCCCCGTGTCTGTATTCCCCACAACGGATGCATCAGCTGCAGCAGCTGCAGCAGCCGTGGCGCCTGCGCCCGTCGTCGTCCGCGCCGCCGACCAGCGCCCTGGTTGCCGCGCAGTGGTCGCCACCCGTGCAATGTTGGAGACGTCCAGTTCCTTCAGTAGTTTCGACGCGTGGCGGGATGCGTTCGTTGGGGGCGACCGCCAAGTCTTGGCGTCTAGTCAGCAGCGCCGAAGGCTGGTGACCACCATGGCTCAGCACGAGAAGATCATCGCGCAGAGGACCCTCAAACATGGTGCTGTTTTTCGTTTGGCTGCGGGCGGCCTCGACCGCGCGTACCAGGTCGAAATTGGCACCGCGCTGCGGTCGATCCCGAAGGCTTTGGACTTCCTCCCAAGCTACGGTATCAAGGCAGGCTGGCTGGAACAGCTGGGCCCCAGAGGGCCCTGGATCGTGGATCGGGTGATCGGGATGCGGGAGTTCCCGCGGGGCATGGACTGCGACGGCAAGGCTCCCATGCCGGAGGAGTGCGTCTGTCGCGCGTGCCAGGCGGCAGGCGGGGAGCTGGACGGGGACTTGCACAGGCATGTGCGACAGGAGACTCGGGCATGGCGCAGCGATGGGGCGGATCTAAGTGCACCCCTGGCTGCATCAGATACGTTCCCTTGGCTGGCGTTTCACGCGTGGGGCGGGTCTCACTCGCCCCGGAAGGTTCTGGCCAATTCGATGAAAGGAGACAGCGAAATAACGGCCACGGACGAGCTGCTGGTAACGGGTAAGAAGCCGCCTAGTCTGGCCAAGTTCTTGACTACCTCCACCGCGTTCCGCAACGCACTCGGGGAGCAGCAGCTGGTGGAAGACGGCGCCGCGTTCGTCAAAAACTTCGGCTGGGCCCCGCAGCGTTCCAACAGTCGGGCGAGGCCCTTAGCACGAGAAAGTCGGCGTTGGGAAGTCATTTTCCAGGCGCTCGGAGTGGAGTCCCAGGGGAAGGACAAAGATCGGCGCATTCTCGCCCGACAGATTCTGGAAAGGGCTCGGGGGCGAGAACAGTTCGCGCCTGCTCCTGGGGGGGCTGCTGGCCGACTTGAGCGCGGAGCACTACTCCTGGGTCGCCACCGGGGACAAGAGCAACCCCGACGCTGCCAGCGTTCAATCCAGGGCCGCCGCTTTCCTCTCCAAGCTGGATACAGTGCTCGTCCAGGGGAATATTCTGGGCGCCCCCAACACGTTTACTGGCGCCACCCGCAAGTTTCTGAAGGGCACGAAGCGGTTCGCGCGCGGCACTGGCGCCCAGACCGCTGGTATCGGCGATTGGGGAACGGGGCCCCGAGCCCGCGAAGCCGTCCACGCGGCTCTTCGACGATCGCAGGGGACCGTGGCCAATGTGAAGGAGAACGTGAAGCTGTATCGGCCAGAGCATTCTTGGTTGCACGCATTTACAGCCTTTCGCTTGCCTTCCCCCCTGTCCCTGTCTGCGACAGAGCATGCAACAGAAGCCGAGGCCTGTTTGAAGCGCATCTGCCAGACGGCAGACCTCCCCGAGCAGGAGGCAATCCCCCAGCTGCGGCGAATGTTGCCGCGTGCCGAGGTGCATCATCGAGACGGGGGCACCACGCGGCAGGCTTGGGGCCGCGCTGCGGTGGAGTGGCCCGAGCCCCCCAGCGGCCGTCGCCTCGTGGAGCTCTTCCTTGTATGGAAAACGAGCACGGGCAACGTGGAGAGGCGATTCCGCCGTTTCTCGGAGGTGCATTGCCCCGAGAGGGCGCGGCTCCTCGACGTGTCCGTCGAGGAGTGCACGCTCGTGGACCAGGCGCCCTCCAGCAGGTTGCTGCGCGCGTGGCTGGGCGACAACGAGAGCTCTGCCGCCAGTCGTTGGTACAGGCATGTGGTCAAGCTACACGAGGTCGCGCAGGGGAAGATCGCGCCGCTGAGGAGGGCCGGGGGGCGCGACAAGGGAAGCGCGCGGGAGCCTGGGGCAGCACGTCGGACAGAGGTAGGCTTCGGGCGCAGACGAGCAGCTGCCGTCGACGCCATGGCGGCCGCTTCCCCGAGCAAGCGCGCCCGCCTTCTCGCGGAGGGCGCCCCCGATCTCGCTACGCTGGCTCAGGAGGCGGCCCAGGCGAGCGGCGCAGATCCAGTCGGGCCCGCTGCAAAAGTCGTCGCCGCCGTCGCCAAGCGGGAGGCCAAGATCCGAGAGCGCAATCTTGGAGGGGCGAAGGCCGCCGCCAAGGCCAGGAGCACGCGAGAGAAGAAAGTCCTGCGCAGTGCCAGGCCAGCTGCGGGCCGCGACGCTTGCTTGCTGCCCCCCCCGCGCCCCGCTGGGCCCATGCTGGCTCGCATGGTAGATCTGGGCGCTCGCAACAAGGCGCAGCGCTTGCGTTTCAAGGCGTTTCACGACCCGGTGGACTTCCTGGACTACCTTGCCCGTCATACGGCCAAGGGGAAGGGGAGCGTAGTCTCGGCTGCAGCAGCTGGCACCGACTATTGCATCGCCGCCCAGATTGTAGCAGCGTTCACGGGAGTTTGTTTTTTTTTCCACAGCGCCGACTGACTTTGCGCGGGGGGATTCTCCAAAAGGCACCCAGTACACGGAGAAGCTTCGGAACTCGAGCAAGAGCTACCACGTGGCTGTAACAGAGGCTTTCGCGGAAGACCTGCCTACACTGCCCCGCGTTTTGCGAGCGCGTGCCCAGACGCCGAGTGGGTGTGTGATCTATTGCAAGAGCCCCAGGAAGCTCTGCAAGTTCTTCATGAAGCAGGCCAATCCCCGCCTGGTGCAGCGAACTTGCGTGATGTGCCGCTCGGGGGGAGAAGCGGGTGTCGACAAAGCCGTCAAACAGCTCTACAACAGCCCGAGGAACTGGGTTCTGCGTTTCGACGCGACGGTTGAAGCACTGTGCCCGGGCACCAAGGCTGAACAGCGTGAGTAAGTAGCCCGTCCCGTAGATTGCGATCGTGCCAGTTTGGTTGAAAAAGAGCGCCTCCCAACGTCGTCCGACCTTACCTCCCTCCTCTTCCAGACTCCCTCCCTCCCCGTGCCGCCCCCTGCGCCCCTCAGTGGGCACGGCGCTGCGCGCCGCTGGGGACCTGAAGGTCGCCGATGGGGGGGGGGCTGCGGTTGCCCGTGGCGGCGGTTGTCGGTGGCGAGGGTGGGGGGGCGGGGGTGGGAAGCATCGGGCGCCCAGGGCCGCCCTCAGGAGGAGGGGGACGAGGGGGGTGATGGGGCTGAAGGAGGAGGGGGGAGCAGGACGAGGCAGGAGTAGCGACGAGGCCGTCTTCCACCGCACTTGTCCAGCCCAGCCCCCAGTCCACCTACGTGTTCGCGTGCATGCGAGCGATCTCCATCGAAACCTCCAGAGCGATGATCCCCCCCCCCCTTTTGCCGCAGCTGAGACAGTTCAACCTTCCCATCCCCATCGAAACCTCTGCAGTGATCTCATCCGAAAACTTTGGGGATCTCTCTCTCCCTCTCTCTGTCTCCCTCGTCTCCGTAGCTGTCGGCTCGACTCCCTACTCTGCCCGCGCGCCGCGCGCGCGCTGTTCCAAGCCCGCCCAGCTGCAACAGCGCAGATGGTCGGCAATGGCGGCAAGGGCAAGGGCGCCAAGGGCAAGGGCAACGACGACGCGCGCAAGGGCAAGGGCAAAGGGCGCCAGGTCAGACCAGCCAAATCTGGGCTAGCTGTAGTACCCCCCCCCCCCGTCTGATAAGAGCTCCCATGGAGCTCTAATGCCATGCTAGAGCTCCCATGGGGCTCTAACATGGCAGGTTAGGGGATGTTAGAGCTACATTGGAGCTCTAACATGCCATGTTAGAGCTCACCTGGAGCTCTAACATGGCATGCTACATGATGTTAGAGCTCCCCTGGGAGCTCTAACATGGCATGTTAGAGGGTGTTAGAGCTCCATTGGAGCTCTAACATACCATGTTAGAGCTCCCATGGAGCTCTAACGTGGCATGCTAGAGGATGTTTGAGCTCCCTGGGAGCTCGAACATACCATGTTAGAGCTCCCACGCAGCTCCTACATAGCATGTGAGATATCCCAGGGAGCTGTAACATAGCATGTCGGATATCCCCAGGGAGGTGTAACATATCAAGTTAGACGTCGAATTGTACGACAGCTCCTCCAGTTTTGGCTAGTCTTCAGGTCGGCACCTGGGATTACTTGCACAACCAGCGCAAAGGCATGCGGAGCCAGAGGGAGCGGTGCGAGTTGAATATAAAGTTCGCGCGTCAGGAGGGCGAACACGATGAGGCGTTGGATCATGAGCGCCGCCTGCGCTGGGTCCAACATAAGCAGCAGCAGTTGGACAATGACGGCATGCTGATCTTCGACCGTCCAGGAGTCTGGGTGGGCCAGGAGAGACCCGACGGATGCCTGGGCGCGACCGCACGCAGGCAGTTGAGCGATGAGGAGATCAGGTGGAACACTGAGATGGTGGACTGGGGGCGTCGGAACCCGCCAGGGGCGACTGGGATCGAAGACGGCGTACGGGACCAGTGGGATCGGCAGCGGCGGGGGAGCCAGCAGCGGCACCTGCCAAACGCCCAGAGTCGCCAGAGAGAGGCGTCGCCGCGCCAGCGCCAGTTGGCTGCAACAGCGTCAAGCGGGCGGCGAGAGGCAGCGGCAGCTCGTGAGGGCGCAGGCGCTAGTGGCCCGCCGATGGCGGCGAGGAGCGGGCTCAGGCTGACGGAGCGTCCGTCGGAGGCCGACAGAACGCGGGCCCAGGCCGATCAGTCGGGCGATGCGCACCACGCGATTATGCCCGTGATCTCTGACAGCGACTCCCCCCGAGAGGCTGGTGACCGCACCCGCAGAGGCAGAGAGCGCACCCGCAGCACGGCGCGGGATGCTCCTGTCGCGGCGCGGACACGGCCAGAAATCCATGCACGGCGCGGGGTGGGCGCTCCTCTCACGTCTCCGCTTCGGCAGGAGGATAATGATAGAAACAAAAGACTCAGTGGGCCAAGCACGCGGCAGCGAAGAGGGTCAGTGACACGCCCGTGGAGGGCCGGCCTCTTCCGAAACGGATGCCCGCCCGCCCGCCGGGGCCAATCGATTCATCGGGCAGGGTCGCGCCGCCGCCGCCGCCGATGACGCGAGAGCAGCTGCGGCGAGAGGCGGACCACTACAAGCCCGAGCCAGAGCGAGCGCGGCAGGAACACATGGAGGCTGAGCGGCGCATGCTGTCACCCCAGGCTCCACGTGGGTCAGCCACACGGGCGACGACGGTTTCTGCCACCATGAAGCACAGCGAGGAGCCTATCGAGCGCGGGAAACTTCTTAAGCGGCAGGCGGAACAGACGACGAATGCCCGCATAGCTGCAACAGCCAAGGCAGCCTTCCCACTGCGTGCAAAGGTCGGTCAGGCGGCGGAGCAGTCCAAAGGTTACAAGTCCATCGCCAAGTTGCCCCCCCCCCCCGAGGAAGCCGCAGTCGTCGAGCAGAGCAAGCCGAAGCGCCTTCCACCCTTTGTTTTGTCGTCCCCGCGCGAGGCCAGCCCCGTGCTCCACAAGGACTGGGCGCTGGTCGACGGTGCAGCGTGGGACCCCGACAAGTTAGTTCTGGAATTCAGGCTACGGGGAGAGAGGAACAAGATGATACATGAGTACCTCGAAGGCGGCTTCCCTGTGTGGTACCCGAGCTCGGGGAACTCCATGTGGCCTCTGGTGCAGTCGCACGACTTCTGCACCTTTCACCCCATCGAAGCTGTAACAGCGGATGCGGGCCCTGGCTGCGTCGTGAAGGAGGCGCCCACCGTGCCGAAAGGAGGCATCGTCTTCTGCCTGGTGCAACCGCAGCACCAATACTACGCGCACACTGTGATCCAGGTAGATTGGGACTACCACAGGCTCCAGTACAAGTGCTGGATCGGCGGCATCAGGCAGAACATCAATTGCTATTGTTTCAGGGAGCACATATTCGGGATCCTCGTGGACGTGCAGGTGCAGTACAATGGCAACTACTGCAGTCGCCCGCACCCAAAAACGCTGTACGACAGAGTCGCGCCCACGTATTACACGCACCCTAACGAGGCAAAGCGTCTCTGTGAGCCTCGGTGGGGCGAGCCCGCGTCTGGGGGCAGCTGACAGCTTGCGCAGACTGCAACAGTAAATCGCGAGGCCTCTCCGAGCGCGCTTCTGTTAGACTGCAACAGTAGACTGCGGCACGCCAGTTCTGGTTTAGGCATTGCTTCTGTCAGCGCCAGTTTTGGCCGACCTGCAACAGATGCGCCTCTCGGATGAGCCCTGCCTTCCGCTCTGCAACAGATGCGCACACAATTCGAGTACGCGGCACCCTCGCACACATTTCGAGTAGGGTTGTGGGCGGCTAGCATGACGGAGCACCGAAAGTTCTCGAGCGCCTGGCCCATGTCGGCGAAGTGCTTCTAGTCGCGTCGGGTGACTGTCTGTCAGATACCCCACACGTCTTGCTGAGTAGTTTTCCTTACTCAGTGGCACGCCTGTGCGGCACACCAATGCACACGCTTTCTAGCTGTGCGGACTGGGTTTGTCTTGCGGTTAACCTTGATGCTGAGCCGGCTGCACGACTGAGGTGTGTGTGTGTGTTTGTATATGATTAGCACACATATCAACACGAAGTACATGTATTGTGTGTGGTATGATCCTCTCGTGCGTCTCATCTTAGGAGCGTGCCACTCGTTGAGAGACCTTGGCATCCAGCTCGCTGGCGTCAGGTTGCCAGTTGACTTACTCAGGGGGATGGCAGTGAGGGGAATGGGAAGGGGCTGGGATGGGGGCGGTTGCACGGAATCGGCAGAGTCTTTGTGGCCAGCGCTCCGCTGCAACAGCGCCTCCGTTCGGCGTGCCGCCGTTGTCGTGCTGGAGGCAGGTAATTTGTAGTTTCCCTTTCAAGCTCTCCCCAGAGGAGCGCCGCCCTCCGTCTCTCGGCGTGCAGAAGCCTGTCCACTAGGCTCCTAGTGATAGGCATGCGGGTGTGCGCCCGAGGTTCGATAGGGCCAGGCATCGTAGGAACAGCTGTTTATGCAGAGAAGCGTGACAACAAAACGGCGAGCTTCTCCGACTCGTCTCCCCTCGCCGTCTGCTGCGCCTCCGCTGCAACAGCTCCTCCGCCTCCCCACCCCCCAGGTCCCTGGTGGCGGGCGGCGCTGCCGCGGGCGGCCGCGGCGCCCCCGCAGGCCCACGTGGGGGAACCAGGATGGCGACGACGAGGAGGACGAGGCTAGGAGGAGGAGCAGGAGGAGGAGTCCAGGTGGGAGGAGGGGGGTGGAGCGCATCACGCGCCCGACAGCTCTCGGCTCAAGCTGCAGGGAGGCACAGAGCATTCTGGCACCAAGTGTATGAAAGGTGCCCGCGAGAGCATCTGTTACTGGCGCGAGTGGGAATGGGCCCACGATAGGACTCTGCGCATGTGCTGCGCATGGCTGGAACAGCGAGCGCAGGCGCTCCCATGCATCCCTGAGCTCAGAGATGAGGAGAAAACGGCAATTGGCCGCCCGTGACCCCCGAGGCTGATGTTGGTTTGGCCCTGGCGATGCCGAAGCCCATGCTTGCTCGTTGTTCCTGCGTTGGGCTGCCGTGCCAAGTGGCCGCTGTGCGCGCAGGGGAACTGCTCGACCTGGTTAGACTGCGGGCTGGTCGCCGCAAGAAGCGACCTCTGACGGATGCGGAGCGAGATTGCTTGGGGTTCACTGCGGCGAGTTCGAGTTACGTCAGCCCGGACTAAAGGAGTCGGACCAGGTTGTTGCTTGTTAGTCGAGTTCACGGGGGTCAGTCGTGCTCGACGTTATGGCATATGTGTGCATTGCCTAACGCCTGGGCTGCAACAGCCACGTCCACTATGCCGAACAGCGCTGCAACAGCCACGTCCACTATGCCGAACAGTAGTGCGACGAACTCTTCATGCACTTGGTGATGCCGACTTCTTGGTGACGCCGCCTTGGCGATGCACGAGTGCGACGACGAACATCGATGTCGACTCGGTGATGCACTGCGCGCTCTCCTCCCCCCTCTCCAACAATATCCCGACTTCTTATTGGTGATGCCGAATTCTCGGCGAGCGCTGCCACGGCTTCCGACTCGCCCTTATCCACTGACGCCGCTGAGCGACCCGCCATGGCAGTCGCACCCGCCGTGGTCGTCGATGACGCGTCGCTGCGGCGGCGCCGATGCGTCGTCGGCCGAGCACTGAGTTCGGAGCCCGCGATATGTCATCTTGTTCAGGCAGACCATGCTGCTCTCATGGAATTCAGGCCATGCTGACTTCATGGACACTTTTTAACGCACGCACGCTCCCGTCTCCCCTTCCCCTCCCCCTTCACTCCTGCCAAGAAAAGCGAGCATCGCTCACCCTTCCCTCCTGCTCCCGCTTCCCTTGGCCTGGATGCCCAGGCCCTGCTGCTTGGCGCCGCCTTGTCTGGGTGGCACTGAAGTGCCCTCAGACGGAAGGCCCTCTTCAACTCCTGCAGGTCCTTGGGACAGGAGTCCAGGCGCGCAATCGAGCGTAGGCGGCTCGTCTTCCGCCCCGACCGCGCGCCAAGTGTTCGGGTGCCAGTTCAGGCAGACCATGCTGCTCTCATGGGAATTTCATGCACGCTCTCGTCTCCCTTTTCCTCCCGCCCTTCCCTCCTGCCAAGAACACCCAGCATCACTTCCCCTTCCCTCATCCCGAGCCCGAGTGGCCCAGCCGCCTCGCAACGCCGTGCGCTCGCGGGCTACGCAGACGACGCGAGCGCGTTCAGAAGGCTGGGGGGGCCAGCCGTGATGCCGCTCCCGTCTGCTCGGTTGAGGGCTCAGTCTCCTGCTTGATAATTGCCACCAAGTCAGCCACCAAGTCACGCATTCTATATTGTTGCTACCACTTTCCTGCCATTTGCAAGGCCGTCATCTGATGTCCGCGCCCTTGTCCCATCGGCATTCGAGGCTCGCTGGCATGCTGCCTGCTGCTGCAAAAGCATTGCCTCAAGCCCCCTGCCGTAAGAACTCAGACCCGGCTGATCTCCGCTAGGAAAAAGTAGCTATCGTCTCCGTCTTGTCAACGCTGCAACAGCCGCTGACCCAGTCTGCGCCAGGTCCCCTAATCGTTTCCTCCTGGCAGCAACAGCTCGCAGCACCTTTCCTTCCTACCCCCCTCGCGCCCCCTTTCCCGCGTCATATTTTAGAGCGCGCGCAGCACGTGAGAGATCCCTGGGACCTCGAACCAGATCTGACACATAGCATGTTACACAACCAGTCCGGGCTCGGAGACGCCAACAGTTTCTAGTCAGTTGTAGTTCTCGCTGGGTCCATATGGCTACCTGTGTAGTTCTCACTGTGCAGTTTCAAGCCTTCTACCACTGCCTCTGCCCCTGCCTCGTCATCTTATCCGAGCCATCTCCTGCTGCCTCATCTCACGTTCTGCATATGGTTACCTGTGTAGTTCCCACTGGCTATTATATCTCAAAAGCAGAGTCGCGCGGGCACCGCACATTCGTTAGCGAAGTTGCTGCAACAGACAGGTCACGCAGATCTGGGAGAGTGATGTACCAGCTCCAACGGGAAATCGTCAGAAATCGTAACAATTCGACGGGACGGCGACGGGGGTCATCTTTTGTGGTGATTGAAAAAACTGCACAACAACTGCTGAGGGCAGAAAGGATGGATTTGGATTGGTTGCTTCCACATCCTAAAAATGCCTCTCCAGCGGAGCTCAAAAGATGGAACGACTTGTTAGAACATATTTGTCTTGGAAATGTCCCGGCAAGAAGCTCAAGGGCAGCAAGACAAGATTCGCCAAGTTGCCAGTGGAGTTAAAAAACGTGCAACCAGTGAGAATTACCGTGAATAATGATAACCTTATTCCGCCAGGCTGGGTGTCGTACTACGATTCTGCGCCGGGCGCGTTGACGAAGATGCATTATCTCAACCCAGAAACTGGCGAGCGTGAGGACGATCTCCCGTTTCGACCTCGCCTCTGGGACGCCTGAGGCTGCGATGCAGAAGTGACAGGATCGCCAGGGCGCTGCAACAGCCGCTGACCCAGCCTGCGCCACGTCCCCTAAGCGTTTCCTCGCGGCAGCAACAGATCGCATCACCTTTCCTTTCTCCTCCCTCGCGCCGTCTTTCCCGCGTCCTATCTTAGAGCACACACAGCATGTTAGAGATCCCTGGGACCTCGAACCAGATCTGACACATAGCATGTTACACAACCAGTCCGGGCTCGGAGACGCCACCAGGAGCTCTTACATGGTACATTAGACATCCCAGGGAGCTCTAAATGGCAACCGCTGCGAGGTTCCATTTATCGGATCACCCAGCTTTCCTGTGGCGCAAGCACCTCGGCTCAAGGCATTTCTTGCAGCGCCTGCAGGCTGCCATGCCAGAAATGGGGGCCAGCGCAGGGGGGCCTGGCCCATGTCCAGAAACCGTCATCATGGACCCTGACACCGGACCCATTGATGCGCCATGGCTAGAAGTTCGCGAGTACGTTTCGGAGACGAGTGGAGAACCTAAGGAGCCCTGGTGGCTTTGTTTACCGTGCGAGAAATGGGCAGCCCCGACGCGCCAGATTTCGCCGGACCACATCAAGAATGTAAAGAATAAGCATCTCTGGTACCATAATGCTTGTCCACAGGGTTCTGATGAGGAGAAGGCCGCATGGGGCTCTAAGATCATGACCACTGTGGTGCTCCACTCGAGCTACGCCCTGAAGCGGGAAGACGATGAAGCGGATGATTGGAGGTCGTCGAAGAAGCCCAAGCTCAAGAGCAGAGAGAGCAGAGAGCAATGGCAAAGTGAAGGCCATCAGCAAGAAGCTGGAACAGCTGCAGGAGAGAACACCTGGAAAAGCTGGAACAGCTCAAGAGTTGCGTCATCAGGAGCTGCAACAGCAGGAGCTGCAACAGCAGGAGCACAGCAGTGGCAGCAGAAGCTTACGCAGCAGCAGCAGCAGGACGGGCTAACCACCGTTATCACCACGATGCTCAATTTCTTGACCAACGCTGCTCCAAACCTTATGGCACAGAGCATGGACGAGAAGATGGATCAGATTCTGGATCTCCTGCGGGCACAGGGACAGGCGCTCCAGGACCTGCAGAAACAAGTCGAGGAGCTCGATCAGAAAGTGGAGGAGCTCAAGCAGCAGGACAAGCAGCAGGACCAGTGAGGTCAGCAGCAGGACAAGTGACCTCGCATGGGCGCCTGGTAGCCGATGTCGGAGGCGCGCAGCATGGCTCGCGTGCTGGCTCTTTCGCCGCGCTGACGCGGTGCGCCCGTGCAACGGGCAAACGAACGAGTAAGAGATTTATGGGGTACTGCATGTGGTAGGACTGAAAAAATGAGTGCGTTGAAGATTGGGATCTCCTCTTGAGGGCCTGAGGGGCGATGGGTTTCTGGCAATCTCTCTTGAGGCCCTGTGGGGAAGATAGCTCAGCTCCCAGGGAGCTATAACATACGATGTTAGAGGTCCCGCGGAGTTCTAACATATTTTGTTAGAGCTCCCACGGAACTCTATCATGCGATGTTAGAGCTCCATTGGAGCTCCACCATAATCTAACACGCTATGTTAGAGCTCCACTGGAGCTCTAACATGCGATGTTAGAGCTCCCAGGGAGCTCTAACATAACGTGCTATGTTAGAGCTCCGTTGGAGCTCTAACATGCCATGTTAGAGCTCCCTGGGAGGTCTAACATAATTTAACGTGCTATGTTAGAGCTCCGTTGGAGCTCTAACGTGCCATGTTCGAGCTCCCTGGGAGGTCTAACATGCAAGGTTAGAGGTGCCAGGGAGTTCCCTGGGAGCTCTTACATCATGTTTCAGCTCCCAGGGAGCTATAACATGACATGTTAGAGGTCCCACTGAGTTCTAACATACGATGCTAGAACTCCCAACGAGCTCTAACATACTCTAACCTGCTATGTTAGAGCTCCCTGGGAGCTCTAACATACCCGCCGCCGCCGCCGCCGCCGCCCCTTAATCGTTTCGCAATCGGTTGCGCAACGGTTGAGGCCGCCCCCTTCCCGCCAGGGTGGGGCTTTAACCGTTGCGCAATCGATTGTGAAATGGTTAAGGCCGCCCCCTGGCGAGATGGGGGAGGTCTTAATCGTTGCGCGATCGATCGGGTCCTGGTTAAGACCCCCCTCTCGCAATAGGGGGTCTTAACCAGGGCGCGATCGATCGCGCAACGGTTAAGACCCCCTCCTCTCGCCAGGGGGGTGGCCCTAACCGTTGCGCAACCGATTGCGACACGGTTAAGGACGGCGGCGGCGGCGGCGGCGGCGGCGGAGCGCTTAACCGTTTCACAATCGATCGCGCAACGTTAAGACCCCCCCCCTGGAGAGGGGGGGGGGGCTTAACCGTTGCGCAATCGGTTGTGACGCGGTTAAGGGTCGTCGGCGGCGGCGGCGGCGGAGCGCTTAACCGTTTGACAGTCGATTGCGCAACGGTTAAGCACCCCCCCCCCCCCTGGAGAGCGGGGCCTTAACCGTTTCGCAGTCGATTGTGAAACGGTTGCGCGGTTGCGAGGCGGCGGCGGCGGCGGCGCTTAACCGTTCCACAATCGATCGCGCAACGGTTAAGGCCCCCCTTGGCGAGAGGGGGGGGGGGGGGGGGTTGGCCGTTGCGCAATCGATTATGAAACGGTTAAGGGGCGGCGGCGGCAGCGGCGGCGGCGGGTATGTTAGGGCCCCCCAGGGGGCTCTAGCATGGTATGTTAGAGCTCCCTGCCTTGCATCACCACGTTCTTCCCCCGCCCCCTCCCCCGAAAATAAATAACTCCACAGCGTGCAAATTAATTGGCTATATCATTTCATGTAAGAGCTCCGCCGAGGGAGCTCGAACATGGCATGTTAGGGCTCCAGGGAGCTGTAACCTGGCATGTTAGAGCTCCAACGGAGCTCTGTCATATCATGTTAGATTTTGTTAGAGTTCCCAGGGAGCTCGAACATCGTATGTTAGAGCTCCAATGGGGCTCTACCATCGCATGTTAGATTATGTGAGAGTTCCCTGGGAGCTCTGACATCGCATGATAGAGCTCCAAGGGAGCTCTAACACAGCATGTTAGTTTATGTTAGAGCTCCGTGGGGGCTCCAACATGTCAGGACATTTGCCAGATAAAGAAACCAAACTACCATGATCGGCCAATCTACCATAATAAACCAAGCTACCATAAGAAACCCAACTACCATGAGAAGCCAAGCTACCCTAAGAAACCCAGCTACCATAAGAAACCAAACTACCGTAATACACCAAGCTACCATACGAAGGAGGATGACCGAGTGACCTCACGCGGGCCGTTGCCTGCGGTAGTCGTTTCTCACACGGGTATCGTTGTCGTATAAGTCTTCGCACAGCGGCGTGCCGCCACATTCCCTTGTCACAGTTCCCATCAGGCTTCTCGCAGCAGCCTCGCGCAATTATGCTGAGGCCTTCTTGTGCTGGCTCATCCTTGGGTCCCCCAGTAGGCTCTTCCAAAGCTCATCCTGACCCTGGCCTGAAGTGTCCACAACCGCTCTGGGGTCTTCCAGTTTCCTGGCCCGCACCATCTGATTGTACGTAGTCTCGCTTGGCTCGAGAAGTTGTTGGCGAGTTTGCTCTATCGAGGGCCTGCCGCCTTTCTTTCCGATGGCCCCGAAGGTCTTGACCTCCGTGGCAAGAGCGAAATCGCGGTATACCGCGCGCACGGCCATGCATCGATCTCCCCTCAGGCGTCGACGAAGAGGATATCGGTTGGGAGCGGCGCCAACTTGGTTACCACGGCGGCCATGCTTCAATCGCTGGCCATATCACTCATTACGGAGCTCAAAGAGAAGCGCGTCTTCACATTGCCAGGAGTGGGTGCTTTCTCAGTGAGGAGCTCGCCAGCACGGGACGGATACATGATGAAAGTCGGCGGTGCGTGGAGGGCGGTGAAGCCTTCCTCCTCATCCTCCTTCTCCTCCTCCTCTTCCTCCTCCTTCTCCCCACCTTCTAGCTCTAATTCAGAAGTCCCTGAACCCCCTCCGCCCCTGATCCCCGACCGCGCCCCAGGGGGCAAGGCCGCCCCGCGAGGGCGGGGAGGGCCGCGCCCTATTCATGTTTCACCGTGGTCGAAGACAGGGCCCCACCCCCATGTTTCACCGCGGTCGAAGACAGGGCCCCACCCCTGAGCCCCCGCCTTTCAAGGGGGCAGCCTTCGTTCTCGAGGTCGAGGACAGAGCGGCGGTGGGTGCGACGCGCCGCCGTGTTCGGAGACGTTTCCTTATGCGCGCTTAAAAGGAGGGAGGTGGGGGGCCGAAATTCCCTCAGTCAGAAATGATGAGGACGAGGAGGGGGGGGAGGGGCAGACGGAGGAGAAGGAGGGGGGCGAGGGCGAGGTGTCGAGGGCGAGGAGAAGAGCACAGGAGGAGGGATGACGAGGAGGAGGAGGGAAAGAGGAGGAAGGGAGGAGGAAGGGAGGAGGAAGGGCGGAGGAAGGGAGGAGGAAGGGAGGAGGAAGGGAGGAGGAGAGGTGACGCCCAGGGATGCTCACTTATGGCGATGATGGTGTTTGGTGGTGGTGGTGATGATGATGCCGATGACGATGACGTGTTTTGTTTTCAAGCTAGCCCGCGAATGCTCCCGAAGCGGGTGCTATCTGTGAGACAACAACAGGGGGCGATGCCCACCGAGTCGATGGCAGCCTCACCCAGGTCTCGTCGATGGCAGCCTTCAACCTTCGACCTCGTCATCTCCCCAACTCTCGTCGATAGCAGCCTTCGCTCTGCCACCCGCGTCCTTCGCCGTTCCCAAAGAACTCTTTCGCGTGCTGCAGGGGCGGCAAGACCGACGACGCGCAGGTCCCACCTCCGCAGTCGGAGGCGCCGCTGGCAGCTGCTTCGGAAGATTCTGGGCCCAAGCCACTGCCAAGACCGCCAACTACTAGTCAGGTGCGCCATCAGAACCTACTCCGGCGCTTCAGTCAGGACCCAGCGCCGGCATCATTGCCGCCCTCGGGGTCTGCTGACAACGCGTACACGGTGACAACTCCAGCGCCCCCATCAGGACCCACTCCGACGCCGCCGCCAGCACCAACTCCAACACCAGAGCCGGCTGCCGCCGACAAGGGCGACCCTGAGCGCAAGAAGAAGGATATTGATGTGGTGGGCTGGCCAGCTTCCGTGCAACGATTCTGGAGATCACGAACGGATGCACTGCCGAGAATGACATGCCGCCATTCGTAAGGACCGCATGCAAAGACCTGGTTCGCGGGCGCCCCTGCCCCCCAGAGGCTGAGGAGGAGTTCACTGTCACGTGCGAGGTCAAGCGCGCCAGGAAGCTTGACTGGCTTGGTAACCCTGAGCCCGGTAAGTAGTGGAACCCATCATGTCATGATGAGCCAGGCGGCGGAAGCCACCATCATTCTTCTTCCGGTGAGCCAGGTGCGCAGCGTTCTGGCGAGCCAGGCGGTTGAGGTCATCGCCTTTTTTCGTTCGCTACAAGGGGCAGCTGCGACTCAGCAGGGTGATAGCGACTTAGCAGGTTGACAGCAACAAATAAACAAAGCGAAATCCATCATTCATAAGGAAGCGTCAGCCCTATAACACTTTAAAGCATCCCTGAACAGGCATTGGCATAGCATTGGTGTAGCATAGCAGTGGCATAGAGCATTGTCACAGCCTGCTCAGCACAGCGCAGCATGGAAGGCTGAAATATGATAGCCCCCCCAAGGCATAGAAGTTGCGTAACACAGCATAGCATGGAAGCCAGTATAGGGTAAACGATGCAGCACTTGCACAGCATAGCATGGAAGGCTGTAACAAGATGGCACCTCGGTCAATTGAGCCACGTACCTTCGGGAGGAATGAGAGAGGATGAGTGGGAATGGGAGAGGAGTGGAATAGGAGGCGTGGGTGCGGGTGTGGTGGGGGCGGTCTCGTCCTCGACTGCCCTGTTTAGACTTAGAGACGGAAGTTTCGCCCACAGCAGTGGGGCCCGTGTCCCGCGTGTCAGGCGATGATCGTCTGCGGCGAAGGGGCACGAGGCTTTTTTGGCCTCGATGAGGCGCGAAGATTATCGCGCTATGTACTGCCCATGAGAACGCATGGGCCAACTCTGTTGTCCGTAGCCGTCTCAGATCGTTGTGGCGCGCGTGTTCTTCACCAGCGTTTCTTCGCGCTTCACCCGCGATGCCTCGCGCAGGTGCCGTGCCGCAGCAGGTGGTCTACTGGCTCCAGAGCTGCAGCAGCACGAGCACCGGATGGGATGCGAGCCCGAAGCCGACTGCAACACTGTGGCAGATGCAGGTGCGTCTCCGGGAATGTGCGACGTGGTATCTCCTGGACGCGCCGAGGGAGCCCCTCCCCTCGTTCGCAGAAGCTGCCGCGGACACTGCGTATTCAGTGAGCGTGCGCAGCGTCCGCCAGCAGCTGGCAATCATATTCAGCCTGTTCAGGGACAAGGAAATCGTGCTCTTCAAGTTTCAGGGGGAGAAGGTAGGGGGCGACAGGCTGCGCGACGAAGACCGCGTCTATGATTTAACCTGGCTCATCGGGTTCGCGATCGACATTCAGGACATCATGCCCCAGGCTGCTCATGAGATCACGCCAGTTGATCCGCGTGTGAAGTGGCCATACGAACCACCATGCAACACTGAGGACAATGTCATCCGCTGCTTGGTGTTCCTCGAGCCTCGGCAAGTGGGATACGGTGTACCTTCCGCATCACGGCTGGGTTGGACAAGAGATCGAGCAGGCGACGATCGGCAACCTCAAGGATATCATCAGGTCTGGGTTCGAAGAGACCATGCACAGGCAATTCAGCATCACGATGCAGAAGAGCCAGGTCTGCATCAAGCGTTGCCAGGGCAGCCACGCGATCGGTGACGACCTTCACGATGCGCATATGGCGATTGACGACAAGTGGTGCTGGGTATCGTTCAACAACTACTTGATGGAGATCGAGATGATCGCGGAGTGGCTCGAGGATGAGTGAGTGGTTCGACGACGTGCAGGTGAGCACCAAGCCTCGCGTGCACGATGGCTCGTTCGCCACGTGCAGCAGCCTGGCTGCGTGCAGCCTGGCTCGCGTGCTGGCCCCTTTGCCGCGCTCGCGCGGTGCGCCCGTGCAACGGGCAAACGAATTCGAAATAATAACAGGTTTATGGGGTTCTGCATCTAGTAGGACTGAAAAAATGAGCGCGTTGAAGATTGGGATCTCCTCTTGACGCCCTGAGGGGCGAGGAATTTCTGGCACCCTCTCTTGAGGCCCTGTGGGGCGAGAATTTCTGGGATCTCCTCTTGAGGCCCTCAGGGTGGTTAGAATTTCTTGGTGCCGCTGGGGTCTTGCAAAATCTCTGGGCCCACCCATCAAGAGCTGGTGGGCCATCTGGGGAGAACTCGAAAGGCTCTTGACGCCCTCGCTCGCTGAGAATGCATTAATCTTCGCATTGCTTCGAGGGAATGGGCGACTTCCGACGCCCCTGAGTTCGTCTAGAATTGGTTGCGGCCTTTTTCGCTCTGCTGCCTATCCGCCCTCTGGACGTTCCATCGGCTACAACGGCCCCTCTTCTTCCACTGCCTTCTTCCATTGCCGCCGCGGCTCCAGCCCGACCTGCGACAGGCGCGCGAGGTGGAACAGCCAGCCCGCAGCTGAACCAGCCCGCCCGTGCGCGATGAACGGCGCCGCGGCGCAGCCGTTAAAGGACTTCTGGGCCGACAAGGTTTTCCCCCTCATCGAGACTGGCTTCAAACGGCTTCTCAAGACCATGCCGAAGCGCGTCGCCGAGAGGGCCGCGCAGGCGAAGAGGGAGAAGCCAGACAAGTCGCAGGAGGACCAGTCGAAGAAGACCTCGGATAAGGACAGCAAGGAGAGGACTCCATTGCAGGAGAAGCTCGCCAAGACCATCGAAGAGTGCAACGAGAAGGGCGAGCGCATGAATGCCTATCTGAACCTGGCGTATACGGCGCCCATCGGCAACAGTTTCCTGGAGGAGAATAGCACGGTGGGCAAGGTGGGGAACGTGGCTGCGGACATGTTCATGCGGAACGTGCCGACGGACGACGCGGCTGAAACAACGAACGACTCTCACGAGGGCGCTGGCGACGTCGAGTGCACAGCCCAGGGTAACCCACAGCGGCGCATCGTGGAGACGCTAGGCCAGGTCAAGGGTGGCAGGCGTTGGAACATCCCGAAGCAGGTTGAGAAAAGGGTTCGAGATCCCCATCATGATCACCAACGTGAGCCAGACCGATGTGCCCGAGATCGGCAAGTTCAAGCGTTTGGGCAGTGACGTCGTGGTCAACGCTGTCTGGCTGGCCTACTACTGGGCGAAAGAGGAAGGCAACAGGCAGGCCGTAGAAGCGGTGGAGGAGTTGATTCTGGATTGGCCCTTCGATTTCGCGCAGATCCCGGGGCGCGCGGCAGAGGAGGTCGAGGAGAACACGTCCAAGTGGTCTGTCAACCAGAGATCGCGCACCGAGCGCCTGCGCGATTTCTTCGGGCTCGAGAACGGGAACCTCCTGCGGGTCGTGGCACGTGCGACGGAAATCGTGAAGAGCGGCGGGCCAGCTGGCGGGAACCCCTCGGCAGAGAAGGTGCAGGCGTGGTTGGAGAAAAACATAAAGTGGGGACTTATGCACTGCCCCAGCCTGAGGACCGTCAAGACGCACATGGTCAACTGGCTCGCTCTCGAAAAGTGCCCGGGGGCATTGCTGCTTTTGGATGCCGCCGTGAACCGTTCGGGGCGAGACAATCTGCTGGACAGGCCCACACAGCTCGGGATGATCATCGCGCAGACGGACGCTACCTCGCTGGGGCACGTCTTGGAAAGCCTGTACACGCGGATGTGGCGGAAGAGCGTGAAGGGCCCGTACAGCGCCTCCACCATCGGCCAGGCAGTGGGGGAGATCTTGTGGGCGAAGAAATACGTGGCGAACTTTCTGAAACAGTACCCAGACTTGTTCAAAGGGAGCACTGGCTGCAACAACACTGAAACAACAGACACAAGGGAGAACGCCGCCGAGAGAAAAGTCATGGTCATGGCGAGGCAATACCTCGACTCGCCGTTCAAGTTCTTCGAGAAGACTGAGGCCTGACAAGGGCCCGACCTGGGTGCAGTCACTGCCGACCGAGGCGCTGCGCCTGGCGATGTAACACTTCCTGGAAATAGGCCAGGACTTCTACAAGCAGGAGATCTGGCGCCCTCACCCAGCCGTACGCCGAGCGCTACAACATGGACAAGTTCCACAGAAGCGTGCGAGTGAGCAAGAGGTTCTTCGAGAAGTTCCAAATCGCGCACGACTTCCTCGTGGGAAACCCCCAGGAACCGTCAGAGCAAAAGCCTGGACAGCGACGCGGTCGGTGCTGCAACAGCGGGCGATGCTGGAACAGCGGAGGCGGCCTCCGAGGACAAGAAGAAGACCGACGTCTCCCCGAGCGACGTGAATAACTTCAAGGCGCTGTGCGAGCAGCAGTGCTCTAGCCAGCTGGATACGCGGGTCGCCATGATCACGGCGGAGTGCAGCGCCATGGATATCAACGCTTCGGTTACTAAGACACGCCTATACCAAAACCTCACAGATAATGCATCAGCGATGGGTTTCTACGATGTCAAGAATGCGAAGTTGTGCTGCGTCTTCGAGGGACAAGGCCTCACGCGCCGTGAGCCCGCGCTGGACGAGGAGGATTTCACATGCTACCTGAAGTCCATGGACCCGCTGATGGTCGGCGGACGGGACGTGCTGTGGGTGCTGACGGGCCGGCCGCTCGCAGTCGAACCCACCGAAGATCCTGAAGATCCTCGCCGCAAACAAGTTCCGCACGGTCACACACCACCTCGCCTACAACACGAAGCATTTGCAGCAGTACGGCCACTTCCAGAGGCAGCGAGGCCTGGCGAACTCGCGCTCGCACGAGGTCATGTTGCTCTGCTACAAGGGCAGGAGGCCGAAGCAAATGGCCAAGACCAGGCAGTTCGTGGACGCGGGCAGCTCCCTCTTCAACGAAGTGGTGAGGAACGTGCCTGTCCCGCCGCAGAAGAGCCACGCCCTCGTGCCCAAGCAGGTTCGGGAGACCAGCTTGGCCAGCATGGTCGGCCAGTGCGTCACCGAGGTGGAGGCCGAGGAGCGAGAGAAGCTGGGGTACTGCCAGCCTCTCCAGGAGGACGAGGGCGCTGATTGTGGCGCCGAGGCGCGCGACGAAGCTGCAACAGCCGCCCCCCCCGAGAAGGCCCTCGTGACTGCGGCCGTGAAGAAGCGGAAGCTCTACCGCCAGCTCACGGGGGCGGAGGTGCCGTGGTTCCCGCACGACAACGACATCGAGCTCCTCAAGGAGCTCTGCCACGAGGCGGGGAAGCCCAGGTGGGTGCACTTCGGCGCGCCTGCGGGCGGCGCAGGTATGCACGGCTGCATCGAGAGCGGGCGCAGTGCGTTGGCCTTGACTTTCGACGACCACCACGCGAAGGAGCTCAAGCCGTTTCTCGTGGAGCGCGCCGCCGAGGCCATGCTCGGGAGCAACGCCGTGGCGTTCGTGAACGAGGACCTGCCTGCGCGCTCTGTGCAGTTGCGCCTGACAAAGGAGGACCCGAAGGAGGGCCCGAAGGATGGGAAGAAGGACGACAACACGAAGGAGGGCAAGAAGCAGGACAAGAAGAAGGACAAGAAGGTTGATAAGAAGAAGGACAATAAGGAGGACAAGAAGAAGGGTAATAATGGTAAGAAGCGCGACGCCGACGCAGACTCCTCGCCCTCAGACCCCCCGCCCTCGAAGAAGAAGAAGCCGAAGACGGAGGAGGATTGAGCGCAGGCTGCAACAGAGCCCGACAGCTCCGACGCAGGAGCCAGCCCGCGCGCTCCTGTTCCCGTGGAGCTGCCACTTGTTTGATTTTGGACTGCAACAGGCGCGCGCTGGCGGCGTCGCCTCCGTTCTCGCAATGGGACGCACGCCACATTCTGGCCTGTGCAGTACACGGCACCTTGCGTACATATGGAAACATCGCCCTCCGTCGCCCCTTCGTCGCCACCCGTCGCACTTGGCCCACGGCGCAGGCAAGGCGCAGAGTCAGGATGCTTACCTTTCCAAAGGGTACCCTTGCATCCTACGCTTTCCGTTCCGAAGCTGGAGAGCTGGATAAACAACAGATGCCATGCCGCCACGGCCCTTGCATCCTTACGGCGCTCTGCAAGGGCCAGCCAGGATGGGGATGCAGCAGGGTAGGGAAGACACGGGAAGCAACGCTCCGAGGAGCGGCCGCAGGGGAAGGAGGAGGGCGGAGGAGGGGCCCGCAGGCGTCTCGGTCCACTGAAACTTAGCGGGCCCGCAGGGACGACACTGCCGTCAGCGGGCCTCCGCGGCGATGGCTGCCTCGGGCGGCAGCGGTCGCGACAGGAACAAGGTTCTCTATTATAAGTGGGGCCGTTACCTGCAGGGTGACGGGTCGAACGACGACAAGATCAAGAAGCTGAGGGGGACCTGCAGCCATAGCACGGCCAGGGCGGCAAAAGGGGCCCCGACCGCAAAAGCGTCGCTGGAGAAGGTAACGAAGAACAAATGTGAGTTGACGTGGCCAAAAGCCAGTTTCGCACGACACCTGCGCGCGGCTCATCAAGATTGCGCTGGGCGCCAACTGGAAAGACTATGTGGGCAAGCCTGCGGGGGTGCCAGGGTGCGCGAAGTGGGCTGGAACAGCTAACGCTGCAGAAGATGAGCCAGCTGTCGCCGAGGGCCAGGGTGTCGCAGGAGAACCCCTAGAGGAGGCGCTGGGGGAGGTGCTCTTTCCCGCCGCGGACGGGGTCCCGGAGCCTACGCCGCCGGCAGCTGCTCGTCGCGGGTCTGTTGGTCCGAGAGCGGTGTCCCACGAGGGTCGCGTGAATCAACTTGCGCTGAAGCTCGACGCGGTCGGGCACGTGTACCAAAACAAACATAATGGCAAGTGCGAGGACCTGCCGCTCGAGTACGACGTGGAGTGGGAAGGAGGGGAGCTCGATCATGGCTCTTTCGGCAAGGTCTACTTGGGCATGCGACGGGGCGACAAGACTGGCCTTGCGATCAAGATGCTGCGGGGCGACCCCAGCGATGCGCAGAAGGGGTTCAATGCGGGTGCCGTCGGAGGGGCTCTGGATGAGGTCACGCGCCACGGCGCTGTGGGCACGCGCCCGCGTCTCGTTCGCTTACTCGACGTGGGCCTTTTCAGGAGGTTGTGCCCAGGAACTGCAACAGTCCCGAAAGCGCACCGAGAACTGCAACAGTCAGCACCAAGGATAAATTGGAAATGGACGGAGCACATCGGCCTCGTGCACGAGTTGTTCGAGACCGATGTCCGCCAATTCCTCGAGAAGTCCTCCTTCACGCAGACAGGGGTGCGCCACGTCCTGAACAGCGTTCTCGAAGGGCCCCAGTACATGCACGACAGGGGCCTCATTCACTGCGACATCAAGCCCGCAATCATCCTGATGCGAGGATCGCCGCAGACGCGCGGCTGCTTCGAGAAGCAGGCACTTGCATCGCGCGAGCTTGGCGAATGGGATCCCGTCGCGCCGTGCCCAAAGAGCAAGCTGCAGTTCGACTGGCAGATCCCGAGTTCCTTCGAGGCGCTCGTCGTCGACGTCGTCGTCGCCGTCGTCGTCGCCGTCGTCGTTGTCGTCCTCCTCCTCCTCGTCCTCCTCGTCCTCGTCGTCCTCGTCGTCCTCGCCGTCCTCGTCGTCCTCGTCGTCCTCGTCGTCGTCCTCCTCGTCCTCGTCGTCGTCGTCCTCGTCGTCCTCGTCATCCTCGTCATCCTCGTCGTCCTCGTCGTCGTCCTCCTCGTCCTCGTCGTCGTCGTCCTCGTCGTCCTCGGAATCATCGTCATCCTCGTCATCCTCGTCGTCGTCGTCGTCGTCATCCTCGTCATCCTCGCCGTTCCTTCGACTACCAGATCCCGAGTTGTCAGCGCTCACATGGCGACCTCACATAGTATGTTAGAGCTCCCAGGGAGCTCTAACATAGCATGTTAGAGCTCCCAGGGAGCTCTAACATGCCATGTTCGAGCTCCCTGGGAGCTCTAACCTAGGATGTCAGATCTCCCCAGGGAGCACTAACATAGCATGTGAGAGCTCCGATGGAGCTCTAACATAGCGTGTTAGAGCTCCCATGGAGCTCTAACATAGCATGTTAGAGCTCCGACGGCGCCCTCATATGCGAGGTCAGAGCTCAGCTTATATCACAAGCCTTCATGTTAGGTCCCACACCGAGCTCTAACAAGGGAGGTTCCACCCTTCCCCCGAGATGCCGTCGTCGTGCCCTCTATCCCGCCCTTCCCTCCAGGGGGAGCTCAGTCGCCGTCGCCCCCCTCTCCTCCATCCGCCCCTCTCCGCAGGTGGTGCTCGGCGACCTCGGCTGTGTGGAGATGGCGGATCCCCACGGCAGGTTGAAGAAGAAACTGCGCTACAGCCCGACCTGCGATGACCTCGGAGCATGCGCGCCCGCTTACAGAGCGGTAGACGTTTTCATGGGGTACCAGCGCTACTCAGAGGACCTGGACATGTGGTGGTCCATCGGGCGTCTGATGGCGGAGTTGCACACGCGCAAGGCGCTGTTCCAACCAGGGCCTTGCGGCGCGCTCGGGCGCCCAGGGGGGCACCCGAAAGACTTCGTGGTTTTCTTCGGGGAGGTCTCGGGGGTCCCAGGCAAGGGGCCAGGGTCGGGAGACTTCTACGATTAGGGGACCAGGAACCCGCCCCGTGGCTGGACAACCTGCCTTTCTTTAAGAAGTGGTTCAAGCGGTCGGGCGAGGATTGGCAAAAGGCTGAAACAGCGAAGGCACTCGACGGCCGAGGGCGCTGGCCCGTTGCCGAACTTGCAGACTGCCCCCCAGACTTGTTGAAGGCCGCCGAGAGCTGCCTGCTTTGGCACCCTGGCGCCAGAGCGACAATCAGCCGTCTAAGGGCGCGTCGCTTCCTGCAGCCGGCTGGCGCCTAGCTCGACGCGCGCATCTCCATGGCGCAGGGGAGAAAAAACGGCACGGGCACGATAGCGGAGGCGGAGCTGGACCCAGACTTGCTCCGCTTCTTGCAGAGAGGCCCGCACTGGCAGAACTTGGCCAATGAGCGCCTGGACACGGGGGCAACCGTCTCCAAATGCGTCCGAGGCGACGAGGCGGCAAAGGGCTTGAAAACAGAGGTCGCAGGCATCGTGGGCGACGAAAGCCCCCCGAAGTGCCGCGGCCTCAACAAGGGCGGGAATTTGCCGATCACCCCCTCGCCCCACATGGCCGCCTTCGTGCGAGCGCTGCGGAAGAAGATGCGCCCGTGGCTGCAACATTTGGGAGACAAAATGCGCGAGGCTGTCAAAGCCGACGGCATGCCACCTGCCATCGTCGAACAGAACGGAAAGCCCATCATGACAGAGCACTTCGCCGACAACGCGTTCGCGTACGCATCGATCCAGCTCATGCAACCAGGCGCGCGGGACGATGGTTGGCACACAGATGGCGGATGCTCCCTGTTGCACGCGGCCGTGGCGCTTTTCGGGGCGCGCTCCGTGCAAGTGAGGATCCCAGGGGTCCTGGGAGCACGTGATGGGGCGTCACCCTCGAGCACAGCCTCCTGCGGAAGGGTCGTCACCCTCGAGCAAAAGCCTGGGTCCTTCTACATGGGCACCCTGTCCTCCCTCGAGCACAACGTGCACCACCACGCCTCCGCGGACTGCCAGGACTGTTTCGCGACCCACCACGAGCTGCAACGGCGCGTAGACGACAGCAGGCTGCAGATCGCCGTCATGATCCGCCCCGACGTCTTTCGGGAGTTCAGGGCGCGCAGGATCGACGCCTGGCCCGAAGGAGTTCTTCAACGTCGTGAACCGCGTCGTGGCCGATCACCTGGCACGGGTCCCCGTGGCGCCGCCCGACCTCGCGGAGGTGCTTGACGAAATGCGGTGGCCCGCTTCCACGGAGGCTGTGGTGCTTTCCGATTCCGGCTAGGCTGCAACAGTATCCGAATCCGATTAGACTGCCCCAGTACTCAGCACGGCCCGCGCAGTCCGAAAGAAGGTTATCGTCATCCTCATCATCATCCGCATCATCATCTTTATCGCCATAATCATCGCAATCATCGGCTTCATCATCATCGTCATCATCATCAGCATCAACATGTTCACGCCGCCATCATCGTCATGCGGGTCATGATTTAATCATCATCATCACTACATGATGATGACGATGACGAGGATTATGATGGATATTATGATGACGGCGATGATGAGGAGATGGTGATGATGATGGCGATGATGAGTATCATGACGACGATGATGACGATGATGATGACGATGATGCAAAAACCGAGTGAGTCAGTTGAGTTCCAAACCCCGCCCTAAAGACAGCCAGTACTAATAATAATACGACTCATAATGAAAACACACATGGTAGGAACACTAATAAGTAAGAGTGCTAGTGATACGACAGCACGAATACCAACACTTCCAGTAGTAAAAACACGAGGAGGAGGGGGAGGAGGAAGAGGAGGAGGAGGAGGAGGAAAAGGCTCCATTCTGGAACGGGGGTTGGGGGCTTCTTCTTGCGGGCCCGACCGCGGCGCCTTCGTCCGATGCGGCAGTGGCGCTCCATGCCATGGCATTCGTTACTTCTCCAGCGTCGGCGGCCCATCCCCCCCCCCCCCAAGTGTTCCCCGGCAAATTTCCACAGCGGCTGGGGGGCGCACTGTCAGATAGCCTGGCAGAGCTCTCGCCACAACGCTCGGCCACATGGGCGATTCCATTAGGCAGGGGGGCGGCAGTGATTCGCCGCAGGCGTCTTCGATGCTCATACTCACTCATACTCAGACCCCCACATTGAGACCCACTCGCACTCACACCCACGCGCTCAGACCACGCATGCCCAGACACATCCGGGGCATCATGTTCGCACAGTACAACCCCCAGAGTGCGAACCAGCTGAGGAGCCGTGAGGTGATCGAGGAGCTGTCAACTTTTGTTGCGGTGTGGCTGATAGGGGCGCAGCGTCGGTCGACGGGGGGAATGATCGAGTTATCGCACAGGCTGGAGAATCACTCGAGCATTTTCTGTGGATGGAATCGACGAGCTCACTGCAATAACAGTTGTTGTCTCACGTTGTGGCTCCGGAGGCGTTTCCTTGCTCAGTCCAATGTCAAAGGGTTCCTTTTCACGCCCAAGAGTCTCTCGGCCGATTCGACGCAGTCAAGTTCGAGACGGGCGCGCTCAGATAAGTGGTAATACCGATGTCCTTCCCACGTCAATCCAGAGGACGGCTTCAGGCAGCGCAGTGGGAATCTACAGTCTCGGCGATGATTTCTTGGCTTTCCTGTGCGCTCGAATCGGTCTCCGCGCGGCGGTCGCCATCCATCATGAGTGATGCAAATGGGCAGTTCCCGCAGATGCAGGATGCAGCCGGCCCATGCGGCAACGGTGGCCTCAATGCAACGACAGAGGGGCTCTCAGCTCTTTGAGCGCCTCACTCCCTGTGCGCCATGAACACCACGTGGCCCTCGGGGGACGCGTGCTACGGCAATCAGACATCCAACGTGGTTGGCTTCATATTTATGCCACGCGAGTGGGTTTCAGAAGTATGCTGGCGCCGCACGTGACGACGTAGTTCATGGAGGTTGCGATCTCATATCCAGAGTAAGTTGTGGGATCATGTACCAGTTTGATTAGCGCCCCCTCTTGAAGTGGTCGCGGAGCAGCATCCCGCCCAGAATTCGCCGCGCTTCTCAGGGGAGGCAACGTCCATGATGCTGCCGCGAGCATGGCAGTGAACGCTTTTTTTTGCAACGCGTGCATCGCCACCTGCCTCGGATATCAGCGCGCGCTTGCTTGCCCCGCCCCGGGCGTTGCCCGCGAGGCCAATCGTGTTTTGTTGCAAGCGCTGCAAGAGGCTGGTGAGGCCCACTGCGCGACGCCCCCCCCTTCCACGCAGAAGATCGCGGGCGACGTGCTCGGCGGGTCTCGGATGCGCTTGCCGGGCGTCGTCAAGTTAGGCAGCAGTTAGAGTGCGTCGTTAATTCGGAGGATGTCGAGGGGAGGGAACCCCAGGCTTACTATAGAATTGAGGAGGGTTAGCAGGCGGGCGAGAACACGCAAGATAGCGCATTGGGACCAGGTCCGACATGCTAGATGCGAAGCGTCTTAAGAAGCTGCGGAGCGGCATGACGCGCGTAGCATTCATCGACCGGCGAAGCTGTCGGCACAAACTCGGGCGGAGAGGGAACGAGGCAGAAATGGGGGGAGAAGACGATGCGCGCAGGCCCCGAAGGAGACTGTTCTGCACGCGAGACGACGATTCAGCAGCTCGTTCACGAGCGAGCGCTCGATCGCGCGGTCCCGCTGGCAGTCGAGGCCGAGGAGGTAGAGGGGGGTCTCAGCCGTCGAACGAGTGCGCTTTGGAGGGCGATTCTCTGGAATTCTACCGCGCCCGGGAGTTGTCCTATTGAGTCTCCCCGCGTTGGTTCCCCCCCCCATTGGGTCGCCCCGCGCGGGAAGGAGGCTCGCCGCAGCATCGACCGCATTCCAGAGACCGCGGGCCTCCTGTCGCCGCATTTTTATAAGCTCCCCAAGCTGATGTTGCCGCGCGTCCGTTAGTTCCCGCGATTGCCGCCGCGCTGGCCACGCGCAGCGGGGTCTCGCATGGGCGCAGCCGACGATGTGGAGGGGGCGTCAGGGGAAAGGTCGGTGATGATGGTTTGCTCGTTCGGTAAAGTTTTCTTCGGAGGAGTGCTGATGCGCGCCCCCGAGTCTCCGATGCCTGCGCGGGCGCGAGGGGCATTGCAATTGCGGAGGAGGCGGAGGGGGGGCGCCACCGTTGTGCAATCCTGCTCCGCATGGGGGCTAAACAAATTAGGGAGGGGGGGGGGCTCGTTCGACGGCCCCACGATGGCGAACACGGGTTCTTCTTGATTACCGCGAAGTGTTTGATCCAAACGGCGCTTCGAGTTTTTCGTTTCGATGGTATTGCGATCATGCTTGGCAGGGCCAAGTACAGCCACGTTTTGTTCGCGGGGGGCGAGGGGTGGCGGCGCTCGCGACGGTGGAAGGATGTGTGCCATGGGGGCGCTATCATCGCGCATCTTTTCGTCGTGGCCTATAGTCTGCGTCTCCAGCAGTCGTTTGAAGCAGATCCGGCGCATTGGATCTGCGCCTGCAGTCACTTTGCTCCGCGCGAAGCCGAGCAGCCAGCTATCGCGCTACTTGTCGACGATTTGGCGGGCGCCGTGCTGCCCCTGAACGCGGAGGAGGGGGTCGGTTTTAGTGCGAAGCGAACTGACAGACTTTCTGATGTTCTAGGCTCCCCGGGCCTCGTCCAGAATGTTGACAAGCGGGAGTCGCTCCCTATATGTTGCGGGCGAGGGGCTCGCCGGACACGGCAGACGCAACTTCGGCCTAACATTTCCCTGGTCGAACGCTTGTGCGTGCTAGGTATCTGGGCGCCCTCTTGTCTGCGCGTTTCGCTGCGGGGGGTGGGGGCGAAGTTCATATTGATATAGGGGAAAGCAGCTTGGGCGAGGGCGGGGGGCTCCTGGACAAGCCAAATCAAGTTTAAGTGGCGCTCGATCAGTTACAAGGGCAACGTGCTCAACGCCGTGGTGTTAGGGATTGAGGGTCCAGCAAGACGAAGCCGACGTCTGCTGGAAAGTGAATTCGCCCCGCCGGAAAGCATTATTGCCCGGCGCGGTCCGGTTGCATTGCGAGGCGTGGCACGGCTATGCGCGAAGCTTAGACGATCTTTCTATCTGGCGGAGTTCAATGTCGCATCGGCCTTCGTCGAGTGCCTCGTGCGACGGCTTGCGTGGCTTCAGAGTCTCGTCGCGCGCCTTTCTGAAGGCGCGCAGGTTTTGGCGGTCGTCTTCGGGGGGCCTCGGCCTCAGCTTGCAGGGCGCGAGGTTTCGCGGCCAAGTGTTTTCGAGAGTGATTCGGATAAGTGCAACCCCTGTGCTCTTCAGTGGCTCCAGGATGTGGCGGCTCTTGAATGTTTTGATGACGGACTCGTAGTTCTAGAAGCACATGGCATGAACCCGATGAGGGTCTTAACGGAAGGGAGGGGGGGATTTCTGAAAGATAGACGTTCAGGGCCTAAAGTCAGACTATTGGACGCGCAGACAGACGCGCGCGCGACGACGAAGGCAACGACAAGGGGGGATGGGCAGTATAGATGTGGGGCTTCTCTGGGCGGTGGATCTAGTCGCGCGGCATGCCATGGCACGCGCGCGCGGGGCGGCGGGCACGGAGCGCTACTACTAGGCAGAATTGCATGCGCGAGCAACCGATGTGTTATATGCGGGGCGCGTTTTTTCATCGTATGTTCAGGCGCAGAAACACGTGTCCAACGCCATGCTCACTGGAGCGTGCAAAGACCTTGGGCGCTCCGGTGATGATGCCGCCACCTGTTGTACTGAATGCCGTCTGAGCGATTTCGGCATGGAGGGCCCAGTTGTCCTGGGAAGACGCGTGCTCGGGCCCCATCTGCAGCGGCGCCTCCTCGCGCGCGCGCGAGTTCGATGCTTTCGCGCCGTGCCTTTTCGAGCCTGCAGGGGGTGCCAGAAGGGAGTTGGCCGCTCGATATCCGGGCGGAGTCTGGGGAAGGACCGAAGTTGGAGAAGCCGAAGGGGGGGCAAAGGGGGCTGGGAAGAGGAAGCTAGCGTTTCAACTCGAGAGCCGCGTGCGCGCGCTGGAGTATGCCAGCGCAGTTCAATTCGTTCTACCGAAAGAGCACGTGCTGGTCGACAAAAAGACCAACAGTTACAAGCAACGGGCAGCGGCCGCGACTGCGGACCGCCAGAGGCGCAGGTGTTTGGGGGCATTCTGCTAGTTCTCGCCCGCTCCTTGAATCAGGCCGACTGCCTGGTCGAGGTCCGCAAGTATCAGGGGATCGGGGCACATATTCTCGCCGTGATGTCGAAGGGGGGTCCAGAGAAGGCTTCGATGTGGATGCGCGGGTTCGGGTTCACCCCCGCGTTCGACCCGAAGGTGATTAACCGAGCGCCCACGATAATAATGTACTTCCCCCCCCTTATACACATAAGAGTTGATTATCCACGGCCAATGAGAGTTTGGTCGGGGGCGCGGGGGCGCGGGGGCCGAACTTCATTATCGCCGTGAAAAGTTCGCCATCGAGGTTATTTCCTTCTTATGTTGAGATAGCAACACCACGCGAAACAAGCATGCACTCGAGGACGTCTCAAGCGAAACAAGCATACACTGAAGGACGCCTCGAGCGAAACAGTGCCTCTCCTCCTCCTCCTCCTCCTCCTCCTCCTCCTCCTCCTCCTCCTCCTCCTCCCCCTGGCGCCTTGGACTTGTTTATCGCTGTGGTTGATTATCCGGGGAAAACGAGGCGGATGAACCACCCCGCACGAGCAGATGAAAATCTTAATTCCCACTGAGCGCTTACAGATAAAATCTAATTCGTTTTGAACTTTGGATTTTTTCCTCCTTCTCATCTTCCTCTCCTCTTTCTTTCTATCTCTCTCTCTCTCTTTTTCCGTCTCTGTCTAAATTTCTCTTTATTTATCAACCTCTTTCTCTCTTTCTCTCTGTCTCTCTATATGTTCTCTGTCTCTCTTTCTCTTTCTCTTTCTCTTTCTATCTCTCTCTCTCTCTCTCAACCTTTCTCCTTTTTTTCCGTGCCCCCTGATTTTTTGGTATCGTTGTGGTTGATTATATTGGGAAAGCGAGGCATATGATCTACCCTGCACGAGCAGATGAACATCTTAATTTCCGTTAAGCGCTTACAAATAATATCTAATAAGTTTTGAAATGTGGATTGTAGTTTCCTCCTCCTCCTCTCCTTCTCCTGCTCGTTTCGTCTCTTTCTCTCTGTTGATATGTGTCTAAATCTTGCCGAGGATGTTTCAAGCGAGACAAGCCATTTTTGAGGATGTCTCAGAGAGGACAACAAAAACCAAGGATGTCTCAATATATCCTCGGTTTTGGCTCCTTTGTTAACATCTTTATGTTGGTCCGGGTGGGCAACTTGTACTATCACAAAGTCGCCGCCGACTTTTATTCTCCCAGGGGGGGTTATTCTCGATTGTACTTGGTTAGGTGCACAATCGGTTTGCGCGGGCACATTCTCGTGTCGCAGAGGGTCGAAGCCGCCATGGAGCTAAACGAAATGCAGGCGCAGGCATAGGAGGGGTGCCCACAGATGAGTCGTGGGAGAAGATTTAGCAGCGTATTCCACTTGACATCCTGGTGACGGACATGTACATGTTAGTAATATGACTGCGGTGGTTGTGCACATGTTTCGCTCCTGGGGCAGACGGCACCAACAAACTTGGTCGTGCCCCGCGGGGCGCTCTTGTTAAGGGTCTGGGAGGTAAATGAGCCCAGGCCCGCTCGGGCCTGTAGTCTGCCGGCGGCTCTATGGACCCCATATAAGGGGGACCACAGAGCTGCTTGACGGGGGCCTCCCATCGTGGCTGCCTTGGGTCCCGGGGGCCGTCTCCTTGGGGCCGTTGCGTGAGGGTTCTGTCGGCGTGCATTTGTTGGTGGCTTCCCTCGTAGACGGCAGGCGTGCCGACTGAGCTAGATGCCGCGCTGCGTCTCTTCAGCGACGCTGGACAGTTTTGTGTGCTTAGTTGTAGGCGAGCCCAGAGCATCATGAGACAGATGGTAAATTTGCTTGAGTTCGAAGTCGAAGGAGGAGGAGGAGGAATGGGGAAAAGGGAGGAGGGAGGAAGGAGGAGGGAAGAGGGAGCAGGGAAAAAAGATGGGTGGAAAAGGGCGGAGGGCGGAAAAGGGGGAGGGAAAAGGGGCAAGCTAGCTGCGCTAGCGTAACATCTGACGTTCAACCCCTCTCTCCCATCCCGTCCTATGGCGTAGGTGCCCGATCTATTCGCGCAGTCGCATGTCGAGCAGGGCAATGATCCCAAGAGGGTACCCGATGGATGGAAAAAACAAGGCGTATAATAACACGGCAGAGCATAACACGTCACAGCATGGCGCATCATTGCGTAGTGAAGTATTGCGTCACAAAGCATGGCATCGAACAGCAGTGCACAACACAGCATCGCAGTGCATGCCGTGGCATGGCAGCGGATGACTTGGAGGGGAAGTGGCTCGTCTACGAGAGGACACAGCCTGTCCGGATTGCCGGCTCCGCTTTCCAATGCCAATTGCCGTCCAGAGGCGCGGGAACGAGGCCAGCGCTGCAACGGGAGCATGGCTTTGAATGACCGAAACGCGGAGTTGAGGGCGGCGTTGCAGTTGGAGTACCATTTTGTAAGAAGCAGAAACGATAGGATTGCAAACGCACAGGACGAAACCACTTATTGAAATCTTGTGTCTGAAAACAATGCGCGGAGAGGACGGGAGACTCTCCATACAGTGTCAGGGGAGAGTGTTGAGTAGTATTCATATTGTTTACTTGTGGAGGGGGACGTCGGAGGGCGGAGGGGGAAAGGGGGTACGGAGGCGGGGCATGCTAGTTGCGCTCGCGTCATATCTGACGTCCTACCTCCTTCCCATTTCTTACCATGGCGTAGATCTCCTCCTCTATTCGCACGGCCAGATGTCGAGCAGGGCAATGATCCCGAGAGGGTGCGTAATTCATTGTAGAGCACGGCGTAGCAGGGCGATAGAAGAGCACCGCAGAGCGTAGTAGCATGGCGTGGCGTTGCGTAGTGAAAAATTGCAGCACAAAAGGTTACAACGCAAATGATGGCATCGCACAGCGGCACAGAAGAGGACATGGCATAACGTGTCGGTGAATATCAGAGCGTAGCATGGCATAGCATGGCGTGGCACTGTGTAGCCAAGCGCTGCATATCCTAGCATTGCCGTTGAAGGCATGGCAGCGCACGGCGGAACACAACATAGCATTGCAGTGCATGCCGTGGCATGGCACTTGAAATAATGACGCCAGCGCTGCAGCGGGAGCACGATTCGGAACGAACGAAGACGCAAACATGAGGCCAACGCTGCAGCGGGAGCACGATTCGGAACGAGCGGAAGCGCGGAAATGATACCAGCGCTGTTGCGGGCGCAATATTCGGCACGAGCGGGAGCGCGGAAATGAGGCCAGCGCCTCAGCGGGAACAGCAGTATGTGTGTAACAAGCAGTGCGCAGAGGGGGGGCGAATATCTTCCGGATGTCATCAGGGGAGAGAGGAAAGTAGTATTCACATTGTGTAATTGTGGAGGGGGGTGGAGGGAGGGGGGAAGGGGGAGTGGGGAGGGGGAGGGAAGACGGAGGAGGGAGGAGGGAAGAGGGAGGAGGGGGGAGGGAGGAGGAGGAGGGAGGAGGGGGGAGGGAGGAGGTAGAAGGGAGGAGGAGGAGGAGGAGGAGGGAGGAGGGCCGACCACCATCAAAGAAGCAGCCCTAGAAGCCTACGGGCGTGCGACTACAGAGCCACTCTGGCCCTACATCACGCCACGCACCATGAGCATGATCCGCATGCGGCGCCTCACCAATAGGATCCTCAAGGACCTGAGGCGCGGCCTCATCACCGACATCCAACCGAACAGACTTTACGCCCACGCCAAGTCCAGCACGGATGAGACATTAAGAGAGGTCGCCAACTACAGCACGACGGAGCTCGACACCATAATCCACGCCATTTACCGGCTCCAGACACGAGCGGCTCTTTTCATGAGTTGGGCCTCTCCGCCGTCAGAATACGGCTTGGCGCTGCACGCCTTCATGCTCGAGACGGGCCCCCCGCTGGCTTACCTCATCGAGCACGATCGCTGCAACTTCCTGTCCGCCCTCGCGGCCACAGCGAAGGACACCCAGGCCAAGAACGACGTTTATCGTCAATGGCAGCAGTGCCGAGCACTGCTGTGCTTCGGCGGCAAGAAGGCGCGCTACAAGGCGGGTTTTCCACTCCGACTCGGGCCAGACGGCCAAGTGCGGAGCACATCCGACGAGATCGCAAACCACGAGGTGCAGTTTTTCGCCGCCACCCAAGCGGGCAAAGGTATCACGGTCCAGCAGCTAGCCGACAAGTGCAACCAGGACAGCGTAAACAAGTTCTTCCAGAGCGAGCTGCAAGTCGAGGCGGTGATGCCCTACGGCGTGTGTTGCTACCAGATGCGCTCGGCGGCGCCAGGCCCCAAGGGTGGGCCAAGCGCCCTGCTGCGCACAGCGCCCCGCCAGTGCTCAGTTATGCTGCGCCCGCTCTTCGTGAAAGCCGCGGTCACAGTCCGCGAACCGATCGCTTTCAAGGGAGGAGATATGGTGGCCATCCCCAAAGGCAAGGGCGACGAGCGCACGGTGCAAGCCCACAGGCGGATTCTCTTGAACAATATGTTGGGCAAGCATCACCACACATTCTTGCGGACGGTGCTCAACGGCTGCCTCGCCCAAGTCTTGGAAGACATCCCGACAGGGGGCCAACCAACGCGAGGGGCGGACATGACGGTCCTCGCGACCAGGCTTTTCATGGAGAGGGCCAAGAGGCAGGGACGCTCCTACGTCGTGGGCGTGTACGACATCCAGGAGGCATTATACAGCGTATTGCTGCAGCTCATCCACCAGATGCCTCGGGAAGAGCACGAACTTGAGGACGTCCTCGCCAGCGTCGAGGTGCCCGCTTGGATCGTGCCGCAGCTGCAGCGGCTCGTCGAAGCTCCTGAGCCCCTCGGCAGCACGACGGATTTCTCCCACCTGTCCGCCTTCGTCATTGAGGGGCGCCGCAAACGATGGACATCGCATCGGCAAAGCACAGTTGTGATGATGCCCAGGAAAGGCACAAAGCCTGGCGTGCTGCCTCTAGCAGATGCGGGTTTCAACGTCTGCTTCTTCAGGGCCCACAGGATGTTGAGTCTCCTGCGAGAGGAGGCGCCACCGTCGCGGCGAATCCTATGGACGAAGTGCGACGGCGACGACGACCACCACCACGAGCTGCAAGAGGAGCCCCACGGCCTCTCGTTCGCCGATGACCTCGCCACCCACCACGTGTTCTCCCGCAGCCGCCAGGCCGAGCGAGAGACGGCTGTCATCCGCCACAGCGTCTACCTGGCCGCCGCCACATTCGGCATGAAGCTCAAGCTGGCCAAGACCAAGGTGCTGATCAGCTTCCACGGGCCTGGCCATAAGGCCCACGAGGAGGTATTCTACCAGCGGGGGTCCATGCGCGTCGACGTTCCAGTGGCCCGCAGCGCCGTCGAGATCGTCAGGCACCACCGCCTCCTCGGCACAATGGTCACCGACGACGGCTCACCAAGAGTCGACGTCGTCCACGAGGTCACCAAGGCAGCGCCGACGACCATCCCACTACGCCGTGAGGTGCACAAGCGCAAGCAACTCACCGCCCGAGACAAGGCTGCCCTCGCGGACTCCGCCATGCTCTCCCAGTGGGCCTACTACTCGGGCACCTGGCCGCCGCTCGGGCCCCCTGGCCCAGCGCGTCGCCGCCTACGCTGCCGCCCAGGGCATGACGTGGAAGCAGGGGCGTGACAAGCCGGCAAGCAACTGCCAGATCTTAGGGGGGGTGGGGCGGCCCACCGGCGAGGCCTACCTGGCCCTGGAGCGGCCTCGCCTCCTCGCGAGAGTAGTCAACCACGGGCCCATATACCTTGGGAGTTTGCCAGCGGGGGCGCGGGTGGGGCCCAGGGTTGCTGGGCCGATGCAGTGCGACGCGACATCTCATGGCTCCGTGAACCGCGTCAAGGGGGCGCTACAGGTGGCGCGACTTGCAGCGCATGGCGACGACCACCTAGAGCGATGGCGGAAGTGGAGTACCGCCTGGGCCCACGCCCGCGCCACCCCAGCATTCAACGGGCGAGAGCCGAAGCACGCCACGACCTACGCGTGCTACGAGTGCGGGGACACCGAGCCTGCCAAGCAGCGGCTTCGAGCCCGCTTCGCCCTGTGCCGCGCCGACGCCAACCGTCCAGCAACGTAGGTGCAAGGCGCTCTATGCCTGGGCTGCGGGCGCGACTTCCACGCTGCCAACCGCGTCGTCAGGCACCTCCCGAAGGTCAAGCGCTGCGCCGCCCACAGGCGGAGACAGCTGCCGACGCCAGTGCCAGGCCAGCGCAAGATCAATCAGCGGGCGGTCCGACGGTAGCACCAACATAATCGACATGCGGGGCGGCCCAGCGACTGGGGCTGAGCGACCATTCCAACAAATCCAACCACCAGATCTTGACGACGACAGCGGCCCCTCGGGCGGCAGCGCCAGCGTGGGCATCCAGCGCTACAGCGACCCACCGCCACCTGTCGCTCAGGCCCCGCGCCCCCCCCCCCCCCCCCCCACACCCACCCACTGGCATCCACCATGTGCAGCCTGCACCTGCTCATTTGGCGACGGCGGCTACCGGACATGCAAGGTTGGTACGAACAGCTACTTTTAGCCAGCAGCCACTCGGTATGCGCGCGGTCACTGGGCGTCGCCAACGACGCGACATTCGGCGACTTAACCAACGAGACCTCAGTGGCTACGTGGAGTCAAATGCTCAAGGACGGACGGGCCGCGGCGGCGTCGAGAGGGCCGCCGTGCGAAACGCGTTTGCGCGCGCGCCATTTGCCGCCCAGCCAGTGCAGAGGCAGGCTGCCGCGGTCACTCCGTTCGGGGGCCCAACTCTGGGACCGTCGACTTCTTCGAAGGACAGAAGCAGAGCCAGCCAGACTGGGCATCCGATTATATCGCACACGGCTCGAGTTCCTCTATGTCTGCGAAGTGCACGACATACATGGGCTTCTAGAACATCCTGCCGAACCGCGAGATCAGCGCGTGCCCGGTTGCCAGACACCGCCCATCCAGCAGCTCAACCCAACGTCGACACCATCGCGTTCGACCAGAGCGCCTGCGCAGCGCCCTCTAAGAAGACTGCCGCTCTCCTAGCGGTGGCGTTCCCTGCGCTGCGCGAACGCTTCCGAAGTCTCGGGTGCTGGGAGATGCTTCCGCGCCGCGCGCCGCCGCCAGGGGCTCGCAGGCGTGGGCGAGCAGGGCAGCTGGAACTCAAGCGCCGCCAAGGAATGCCCGCCCATGATGCGTCGGGCGGCAGCGGCAGCCTTAGCCACCCAAGTGGCTCAGAGGTTCGCCGCGAGCTCACCTGACCGACGCTGGCACATCGAGCCCGGCTGCCTCCATTTCTACCAGCCCCTCGACCCATATCTGACACGCGGGATGTGCAGCGACCATCGGCGCGCCCACCCTAGACGAACCGTCAAGAACCTCGACCTGCACGGGGCTCGAGAATGGGCCATAGCCGACGCCTGGCATGCACCGCCGCCGCCGCGGCCACCACCGACCCGATTCTACCAGTAGCCACCTTCCCTGAACCCCCATCACCCCATCCCTGACCGCCCTGCTGCGATCTTGACGGCCTGGTTCTTGCACCTATCCAGTCGAGCTACTGTTCAGTCAGGCCGCGGGGGCTGGGGCGGGAAACCTGGACTCGCAGCGCGCCCTCTCCTTCGACGCCCCGCGCCGCCCAGTAGCAACGTCCAACCGACCGTCCAGCCAGCGCAGCGCGCATCCAACCGAATTGCCAGCGCATAGAAGCAACTGGCCAACGCGCACTACGCGAGTCGACCTACCCTCGCAACAGCCACAAACACCACCACCCCAGAAACCAGCATCCGATCATCGACCACAGTGATAGAGACGGAGCTAGCAACCAAGGTGCATCATGCAGTCCAGAATGCATCCTTGGACGCCTGTGCGCCCACCACGGCGCGACAGACTGTCCCGCAGCGTTCCAGCAGGACGCCCACTCCCCGCTCCACGCCCCCCCACCAGCATCTCACGCCAACACCAGCAAAGATGGGCGGCCGCGACAAACAACCGGCCCCGCAACGCCAGGACGTGGCCCCGTACACACCGTGGCGTTGGGGCGCGAAGTCCTGAGGAAGCCCCGAATGCGTGGGATCACCTCGGTCAACGTCGCCACGTTGAGCTGCAGGCGTTAGGGGGCGCATGCGTGGGAGCACCTCCGGCGCAAGTCGCCGCGAAGTCGTGCGTCCTGCGCGCAAGCACGACCTTCGCCAACGCCCACCACCCAACCACAGCACCCAGCAACCACACACACCTCGTCGCGGATGCCCTGGAGAGACAAGGATCAAACTTCGAGGCGGGCTGGAAGGGCGGGGGGGCAGGACGAGCGCTGCCCGCGCCCGCCAGGTGGGATGGCGAGGGGCAGGGGGGGGGGGGGGCTGCCGCCGCCCGCGCCCCCGCGGTCCGCCCTAGGTCGCCACCCTCGCCGTCTCCATGTCAGAGGAAGAGCTCACCCGAACGCCGACTAGGCGGAGCGCAGGGCTGATGCGACTCAGCCGAGCACGAGCAACACCGCGCACCAGGCCTAGGGTTCGCCCCCACCGACGGCACTGTGACCCCTAGCCATAGCGGGGCGGGGTCGCGACGTGCGACCTACAACCCCGCGCCCCACCCAGCAAAAGACCGACCCGCGACCCCCCCCCCCCCCCGACCGCCCACTCTCACCGAGGACGACAGCAGCGAAGACCTCTGGAAGGCTCCGCGCGAGAAAGGTGGAGGGGCGCCGCGCCCGCGCGCGCAGCCTCCAGACGGCAAGAAGGCCAGGCGCAAAAGGTGGGGGGCCACATCCGTCTGGCCTTCTCGAGGAGCTAATGCAGGAGAACGCGCAGGGGGGCGTGCAGAAAAACAAAGAGGCCCAGGCCAACGGACGCGGGGCTTGACCCGTCGCGCGAGGAAGGCGGTGAGACGCCGCGCCCGCGCGAGCCAACAACCAGGTCTCATGTGGCGGCCGAGCTCCCGGGCTGGCAGCGACAGCATGCAAGTGCCGAAAGGTTGCTGCCAGTCTCCTGCGTGACAAGCAGGACAGCGACGCCTCCAGCCAAGAGGCAGAACGCTGGAAGAGCCGACCCACCCTACATCAACCAGCCAACCAGACAACGACAGCAGCGAAGTACCTGAAAGACCGCGTGAGAGAAAAGGTGGCGAGACGCCACGTCCGCACGGGCACCCTGGCAACTAGAAGACCAGACGGAAAGGTGGAGCCCACAACCGTCTGGTCTGTTCAAGGATAGCACGCAGGATCTCATGTAGATGATCCGAGCGGCGAAAGGAGGCCCGGGCCCGCGCGCGCGAGTCCTCCAGTCGTGCGAGACAGGTGGACCGATGGCACATCCGCACGAGCCGCTGCGGGCCTCGCGGGACGGCCTTGCTCCTCGCTTGCAGCGACAGCGCGTGTGCGCCGAAGGGTTGCGGCCAGTCGCCTGCGTGACAAGCAGGCAGCACCGCCTCCAGTCGGAGGCAGTGGCCCACAAAAAAGACGGCATCCATGCAAAAAACAAAGGGGTGCCCAGCGGCCAGCAGCTGGAAAGCCTTGGCGCCCAGCGGCCAGCTGTTGGAAACATAATGAAAAGGGCGTCCAGCGGCCAGCAGCTGTAAAGAGCGGCGGCCGTCGGCCGTCGCCGCGGGGCGCTACAGGGGCCTGACCTCAATGGCGCGCGAAACAGCGGATGGGGGGAACAACGGCGAAGGAAGGGCGGGAGGAAGGGGGGGAGTGCGACGTGAAGGGAGGGAGGGAGGGAGGGAGGAAGGGAGGGGGGAGGAGGAGGAAGAGGAGGAGGATGAGGAAGAGGAGGTGGAACTCGCCTACTGCCCCACGGCGTTGGCCTGGGAAACGGAGGCAAACCGAGCCACAGCCACCAGGGTTCGTCATCTTGTATGTAAAATCGGCGCCTTTTGTTCACCTTCGCCGAGGTGGCTCCGATGATTTCAGACATAAGTGGCCGCCCACGGCCTACGCTGTCCAGATATAGGTAATCGCGATATTCCCCCGCTTTGGTATCTCCCCCTCCCTTCTTTTAGCTTCCTCGGCTGGCATCTCTTCCATCACCAACCCCTCGCCTCGCGCCCGCTGCACCACAGTTGTTATATTGCACTGCGTGGCGAAAGGGTTGGGTATGTGCACGGGCGGATGGGGGGCTCATTCAGAGGAGGCTCGCAGCGGCCACTGCCACGGCGGCCACCAGTCCCGCGTTCTCGGGACCCTACGCTTGCTTCGCCGGTGAAGGTCCCCGTCGTATGATTGGCGTGATGGGCGTGTTTTCCACCACCACCACCATAAGTTGGAGGGGGAGGGGGTCGTCGTCCTCCTCCTCTTCATCCTCCTCCTCCTCCTCCTCCTCCTCCTCCTCCTCCTCCTCCTCCTCCTCCTCCTCCTCCTCGTCCTCTTCCTCATCGTCATCATCCTCCACCTCCTTCCCCCCTCCAACTTACGGTGGTGGTGGTGGAAAACAGGCCCATCATGGCGGACGGCCATGGGGGCTTCCTATTGGCGGGGGGGGGCGCTCTGCGCCTCCGGCGTCGGCGCGGGCCCGCCGACGCACGGCCTGGTGCTGCAGCCGCCGCAACCGCCACAGCCTTAGACTTATGTCGGGCCTGCCCCTCTACAGGAGGAGCATGCAAAAATAGTAAAACCTAGTCTGGGGACGATTGTTTGATTTTTTGTCTATTTTGGAGCATTTTTGGGGGTATTTTTTTCGTCCACATTCCGCCTGTGGGGGGATATGCCCGACCTAACGCTACAGCCGCCGCAACCACCACAGCCTTAGACCCCCTCTGCGGTGCCTCGCCCAATGGCACGCTGCAGCCCGCACCTAGCAGCTATTTGGCCTCAGCCCTGTCTCGGTGGCAACCATTCGCGCTTCGACTTACTATCCCCCGCGGGTAGCATGCGTGGTTGGCGCGCGACTGCCCCAGGAGTGCGCTGGAATGCGTGCTACAAGCCGGCCGCCCAAGCGAAGCCATTGGCGCCGTGCGGCCCGCAGCGATGATTCACCAACCCCTCATTTCCTCATCTTCTCTGTCTAAGCTTTGGCGCACCTTTGCTTTCTCCCGCATGTACCTGCCGCACTCCCACGTTTCAGCGCTCCCAACAACGGATAGTGTAGTTTTCAGATTGTAGTTTCGGGACCGCAAATCTGGAGCAATGTACAAAATGACTGGCCTCGAGCGCGAACCTGATCGAATGACTGGCCTCGAGCGCGAGCCTGACTTTGCCTCGGCAGGCCGAATCTGGCGTAATTCATAAAGGATTATTGAACATGTTCGGGGGGTCGAGTCTACAGAAACGCTCACGTGGTGTAGTGTGCAAAGGACTTCGGTATCGTGGGCCCGAATATGGCGTCATGTATATTGGATTCTGGCCTTGTGCGCGAATCAGGCGTCATTTATGTTGGATTCTGGTGTAGTTGACGCGGAGGTTCTGGCTTCTGGATCGCGAATCTGGCATTACAAGTGATTCTGTTTTCGCGAGCGCGAAGTTGGTGTAATTTGCGCTGGGTCGTGACACTGAGGAGAGCGAATCTCGCGTAGCTGACAACGGATCGTGGACTGGAATGCGAATCCAGAATATTTCTCGATAAATCGTTGTCTCTGAATTCGAACCTGGGGTGAGTTGCCAGGCATCAGTGCCTTGGGGCGCAAATCTCATGCATTCTAGAGTGTCCCGGGCCCCCCCAGAAATCTAAAACTCGCGATGAGGGGACAGTGGCCAGGGCGGATTCCTGTCCCCCCCCTCGCGCGGACAGCAACAATTTACAGTGGGAAAAAGTAGCACCATCACACTGGGAACGTGAAAATTATATTGGCGCTGGAAGCAGGACCCCCGACACCCTGCCACGCAGCCTGACGGCCCCCCAAGGGGGCCGTACAATTCTTACCCGCCGCGAGGGGCCCCGCAAGGGGCCCCACGCGGCAGATATTTCCGTACCAACTCGTTGGAAGTTGTTTGGTGATATTCGGGCATCGCAATCGACCCGTTACTCTGTCCCAGGATACGTTCCGATCACGTCACAGAAGTGAGGGCCCAGGAAACACAGAACCTCTATCCTCGAGCAGTCTTGGTCTTCGAGGCCGCCGTCTCGGGTCGGATGACAGGAGGGGGAGCTGAAAAGGAGAGGGAAGAGGATACGAGCCTTGCTGCATGCAGATGCTTCCGACTCGATGCATTGGCGCCCTTGGCGCCGGCACGCGCTGGAGAAAACCGCTTCGTGAGATGATCCGCTAAACGGGTTGATTGGCTCAGGGGGGCTGCATCGACCCCCAATCGCCATTCCATCGCCGATGTGGGCCCGATGGCCCACCACGCTCAGGACCGTGCGGCTTCACCATCGGGGACCCATCGCCGATCTATCGGCAATGTATCGCCGATTTCAGGCCGATGTCCCCCCCTAAGCTGGCCCCCCCCCTATTGTTTAGGCGATCTCAAACATGGATCAAGGTGGCGTGCATTAGCGACGGGTCTCGTTTTCACGGGAAATCGCGGATTCCTGCCGTCGAATAAGGCGGCACCGGCCGCATTTTTGGGAGGGTACCTTCCCCGATCCATGTTTGCGCGCCCCCGATCTGATGCCCTGCATTTACGTCCCATCCGATCGTCTGCCCCCTCCCTGCGGGGCCGATCAGGTGCTCCACTTCGTGTCCCTCCACGGCGACCACCGGCTGAGCGCCAAGCGCGTCACCGTGGGCAGCATCTACCTCAAGGCAGCGCTCGTCGGGCGCGGCGCGTTCACCGCATGGGGAACGCGGCAGCGGAAGGAGAGATCGAAAGCAGTAGGAGCTCCACCGAAGGTCCCAGTGGCGCAGTCCGCATGCGGTTCCCCCGCCCAGTACAGCGTTTCGTGGCCCCATTAGGAGCCCCACCGAAGGTCCAAGTGGCGCGCAGGCATACGTTTCCCCCACCTAGTACAGCGTTTCGTGGCCCCTCCCTAAGGGGCCCGCGGATCATTTAAGCAATCCGAGCGGGTCATCTGGATATTGCACCGGGCACCGCACCCCAAGGGCGCAATCCGTGAGGATGTCTCGGGCGGGGGCTTCGGCTGTGAGTGGAACGCGGGGGGTCCAAATGGGAACCCCCATGGGGTCCGCACTCCTCATATGGGTTCCCCCCCTCCCTATGGGATCCCCCCCTCCCCATGGGGTCCCTATGGGGTCCCCCCCTCCCTGTGGGGTCCCCCCCTCCCTATGGGGTCCCCATGGGGTCCGCACTCCATGTTAGTAACCCGCGCGGCTCAGCATATTATTCTACCAGGCGTAAGACTTGAGCACCCCGAGGGCCCAAGTTGTGAGGATCTCTCGAGGTGGGGCCCTCGTCGGTGAGCGAACTGCGCGAAAGTCTCAAGCGGGAGCCCCCTCCGTACGGGGCCCGCGGATCATGTTGGTAATCCGAACGGGCCATCTGGACATTCCACCAGGCATAGCACTTGAGCACCTTGAGGGGCAGATCGTGAGGATATCTCGAGGGGGGGCCCTCGTCTATGAGCGAATTTCGAGAAAGTCTCAGGCGTGAGCCCCCTCCCTATGGTGCCTGCAGATCATGTTGGTAATCCGACCTGTCAATGGCCTACTGTAGCAGTCGTGACCTTTGAGCACCCCAAGGGGGCAAGCAGTCTGATTTGTCAGTGAATTCGGAAGAAGTCTCAGGCGGGAGCCCTTGTCTATGAAGCCCGCAGATCATGCCAGTAATCCGAGCGGGCCCTTGGCTTGTTGTATCAGGTGCTGTATTTCAGCACCCCAAGGGCGCAATCCGTGAGGATGTCTCCAGAGGGGGCCTCGTTTGTGAGTGAATTGCGAGCTCAGGTGGGATCCCCCTCCCAATGGAGCCCGCAGGTCATGTTAATAATAGGGGCAGTCGTTGGCTTACAGTAGAGGGTATAGCCCTTGAGCACGCCAAGGGCGCAATTCGTGAGGTTGTCTCGAGCGGCGGCCTCGTCTGTGAGTGCATCGCGACGAGCGGGACCCCCTTCCCATGGGACCCGCAGGTCCATCTCGTTTCACAGGTCGCACAGTTCCCACGGACTGGTCTCAAAGGTCCCACCCGGAGCATTCTGGTATCCTCGCATCTTGGCAACATCGCCATCGGTCGTAGTCGGTGAGGGTGGGTCGGATTCACATTCAGGATCTTCTCGTGTGGTGTCCTTCCGTCGAGCTAATTTGCAGAATTCTTTTGGCAAGCATGTTTGGCTGGCGCGCAGCAAGCAATACGCGCCCCCCCCCGCCGTCCCTGTCAAAGATCAAAGCGAAGTGGTCGCGGTGTGCCGCCCGCGAATGCACCAGAATTGGAAGCTTAGTGTATTTGTATTGTTTTTAACAGGGATGGCGTTTGTGTGTGGGGGGGGGTCGGCATGGGTCCAGATTGGCTGCTGGTCGCCTGGGGGAGGGGATGTGTATTAATAGGGAAATGTGATCAAGAGGCCCTCCCAGACGCAGACTATTTGGCTCACTTCCACCAGCCTTCCCAACACATCAGTAGTACCCGAGTCTCAGCATATTCATCGGGCATGCGTGGACGGACGGCTGCTGGGAACCAATCCAGACCCCTGGTGCGCGACGCTGGTGCGAGGTTCGCCACGCGTGCCAGGCGCGCCGCGCGCGCGGTGCGCCATGCGTGCCTGGGGCCCAAGCGTGCCAGGCACGCCTGATGCGCCAGATTCGCCATGTCGCCAAGCGTGCCGCATGCTCCAGCCCCGCCAGGTGCGCTACGTTCGGGGAACGTGCAGAGTGTGCCAGGTGCGCCCGCGCACATCGGGAAACATGCTGGCCCCCACCATCTTTGCCGAACGCCCAATGCCACGTCGTGGCGGAGTGGCCACCTTGATGTCTGGTGGGCCTGTGCACAGCAGGCAATCTGCGCCCCCACCCCGCCGTCCCTGTCAACAACTGATGAACATTGATGACGGGGTGCTCGCGCATGTTCCAGTTTCTGCCGCGAAATGCAACTTGTATGCCGTTGTTTGACACGGATGGTGGCCCTGCGCGCAGCAGGCCATAGGCTGGCACCCCCGCCGCCCTTGTCAACACAGCATGCAAAGTGCTCGCGCTAACCCCCAACACAACTCAATATTCTGCCGCGTAGTGCGCTGTCCATTTGTTTCTGGCGGGCATGGTGGGGGAGGGGGTTGCCACTGTCCTTGGTTCGTCGCCAGTTGGGTGAGGGAGGTGGTTTCTATTGATATGGAGCAGTGATCAAGCAACCCCCGAAGGACGACCCATAAAGGTATCACCCGAGTCTCAGCATAGGAAAGGGTCGCCATCGACAACCATCGTGAACAAGTGCATACGCCAGCCAGGTGCGCGACGCTCGCGAGGTGCGCCGCGCATGCCAGGGCACCCCCACCATCCATGTTAACGAACACAGCCAGATGATCGCGAGGCGCCCGCGCGTGGTCCAAGATCGTGAAGGCCATAAGACTTGTGCCGCCGACCCAGAAGGACGACGACACTGGCAACGATGAGCTGATGGCCGTGCCACACGAAGCGTTTGCGTGTGCCTGTGTGCCCGCTTGGAGCTCGCGGCCAGCACGAACGCACCGACACTGGGTTGCCGTGCTATGAGCCCTTGGACCCTCACGGGTGGCAAGCCTACTGCTGACCTGTTGATGGGGTCCCGCACAGGCTGCCACGACAACATACGGGATTGGCACGCCCCCCCCACCCACACGCGCTTCACGGGCTTGTACGCCGCGAAAGAGCAGATGGTTCCTGGCTGGGACAGGCTGAGCCCGCGGACGGGCGTTATGGAAGAGGCGGGTTGGATTGGACGTTTGCACACGAGACCCCAGCACAGGTCAGCCTGTGTACGTCGATTGGAGCGTCGCTTGCGAAAAAATGACGACGCTGACTGGGCCGAGGTCTTCGGGAAGCTCTGGAGGCAAAACGGTAGGCGGTTATAGACCAGCAGTGCCGAGATGTTGCTCGGTGCACTGAGGCGCTAAGCCAGTCGGCACGGGCGTTCTGACCATCGCCGCTGCCACCAACAGCGGCCGTAGCCGCCACCATGGCGGTCTTGATGACCACGACTGCCACCATAGACCGTGACCAGAACCACGACCACTACGACTCCTGCGGCCGCCCACACGACCACCGCGCCCACCGGCAGCCACCACGGCCACCGCAAGCTTGAGGCCGGCCGCCACCAGCACGACCACCACCACCACCAGCACGACCACCGGCCAAGCCGCCACGACCACCACGGCACCCGACCAACAACCCACCCAGGCCGGTTTTCGCAATGATTGCCACGCTCTGCAACATGACCACCACGTCCGCCGTTGGCCCGGCCACCGCGACCCCCGCATCGATCGCCGCGCCCCCCGATCGACCCCGCCCTTCCCCCCCGCTCCCTTTTCCCTCGCCCTCCCCTGCCCTTGCCGGGCCGTTCCTGCTTGCGCTGCATAGTCGGGAAACACACTCAGAGGCGGAATGCCGTGGGGCCAGTTCTCCAAGATGCTGTGTCCGGGAGGTGCCTTTTTTCTATGCCAGGGCCGTGGGGATGTAACCCCAACGCCCAGGGATCCCCCGTTGTGGCGGGTGTTAGGCCCACAGGAAGAGGAGGAGGAGGAGGAGGAGGATTGGGGAGGAGAGGAGGAGGGAGGAGGAGGAGGAGGAGGAGGAGGAGGGAGGGAGGAGGAGGAGGAGGAGGGGAGGGGGGAGGGGGAGGGGAGGAATGATGATGATGATGATGATGATGATGATGATGATGATGATGATCAGGAGGAGGAGGAGGAGGAGGAGGCGGCGGAGGAGGAGGAGGAGGGGGAGGGGGAGGAGGAGGAACAGGAGGAGGAGGAGGAAGAGGAGGAGGAGGAGGGGGGAGGAGGCGGAATAGGAAGAACACCGAGAAGACGAATAATCATTTGAATCAACAGAAATGGGTAGAACAATGATTGCAACTTATTGTACTGATGACGAATAATAGTAAGAGAACGGGTAAGACGAATAGTAATAAGACTAACCATACTACGAATACTCATGCGAATAACCACTACCAAACGAAAACACGACATGTGCGATTAAGAATAATGGGGATATTGCGATCTGCAATAAACATAACGGTGCTACAAATGTGAACACTACCAAGAATACTAAGACCCATCATTTGAAAGCGGAGAGTCAGTTTATTGGGAGTACTAGGACGACGACTCATACTTGTAGTAATTCTATTATGAATGATCAGTAATTGGACGAGGAATACCAGGATTACTGGCAAGACTAAGACTAATAGTATTCTGAACCCTCAAACGTTTACCATTAATGTTAGTAATCATGATATTTCGAGTTCTAATAGTATACCCACCAGCACCAACGACCATACGAATCATACTAACAAGCGCACTAATATTACTATTACTAATCATGGCACTGCGTGCAATACTAGGGATATATTGTTAACATGAGCATAAGAAGACTAACGCTACTAGTAATGACCGCAATGTAACCTATACTATGTGCAAATATATTCGACATGTTCATCAGTGCTGATAATGACAATGCGATCAATGACACACGTATTACCAATGGCATCAATCATGCGAATACCAGCGGACTAATATTATTGATCGTAAGAATACGACGATGAAGCAGAACACGAATAATCACAATAACACGAAGAAACAAGGAGGAGGAGGAGCATGCGAAGGAAGAGGAGGAGGAGGAGGAGGAGGAAAAGGAGGAGGAGGAGGAGGAGCAGGAGGATAATGAACATGCGAAGAGCCGTCTGCTGTCTCCTCGGGGGCTGGCCGGGGCTGGGGCCCGAACCGAAGCCAAGGCTGGAGCCAGGGCGTGGCCCAGGGCAAGAGCTGAGGCTGGGGCCCGGGCTGGGGCCCGGGGCTGGTGCCCGGGCCGGGGCCATGGCCAAGGCTGGAGCCCGGGCCTGGGCCTGGGCCGGGATTGGGGGCAGGGCCGGGGCCCGAGCCGAGGTCGGGGCGGGGAGAGGGGTCCTGAGTTCCTGTGCCGACGGGGGGACCCCTCTCTGTCCTCTTTCTTCACGGAGGGGGGCCGCACGGGATGCGGGTCACGACCCCCAGGGCACCCCGCGGGCCCTATGGACGACCCCCCGCGGGACGCCTCCCGTGTTCCCCCCCCCCCCCGGGGGCACATCCCCCCCGGCGGGGGGGGTGGACAAAGGGAAGTGGGTTCCTTTCGACGTAATTGCGACACAGTTCGATCCCGTTTGCTTGTTCGATGTCCCTTACGACAAACACCACGATTCAAGGGAGGTTGTCGCATTTCAGTTCTAATTGGGCTGGTTTTCGCGTCGAAGAGCCTCTCACACCCAAAGCTTGGTCGGCGGATTTCGCCGCAAATTGCAACGTGTCTGTTTTTGACGGATGTCGGGTCTGCGTGTGTCGGAAAGTATGAATCAACCCCCCTGTGGTCCTTTGTCAAAAGCACGCAGCGTGATCGCGGAGCGTCGAGCATGGTCCAGATTTGCTGGAAAGTATAGTTCGACTTGTTTGTTGAAATGGAAGGTTGGGGCGGGGTTCGCATTGACCCTGGCCGGCAGCTGGTCGAGTGGGGTAGGGGTGTTTATCAATCGAGTGCAGTGATTCGAAGGGGAAGAAGGTGTAGAAAGATGAAGCGCCCGAGACCACCTTCACCCAGTGGTCTGACGGGATTGCGGTCAGAAAGTGCCCCAAATGAGAGGTCCGAGTGTCCGATATTTTCATGGGGCAAGAGGTGTCGGGCCTGAGGGAAAGGCGTTCTTCAGGTTTTGGTGGACATTTGGAGGTCTCGGGTTGTCCCTGGATGCCCTCCTGGAGTTTCAAGCAGACACCAGGCACATGTAGACAGTTGTTTGCGGATAGCTTCTGGAGTCTTTTGACACCGTCGAAACCTTTCCCCAGACATGCGATGCCAGGTATTTTTTCAATACGCCGTCCCCGGAAGTCCCGCCCCTTTCCCTCAGGTCCAGCGAGGGCCTGGGGAGGCCGAAAGCATTCAAACATTCCGGTAGTGCTTTTGTTCACGATGCGAGCATGTTTGGGTCCGATTCCCTCCCCGCGCCGAGGCCTGGGCGTTCGCGGAGCCGCCAGCGTACCGGGAGCGGAACCTCGAGATCTGCAACCTGAACGACACGCTGCAAGGCCAGGCGCACCGAGGGCTCGACTAGGGGCAGGGAAAGCGCCGTGCTGCCATCTGGAGGCCATCTTGAACCCCAAAGGGCCGTCTGACACTTCGGACCCCCCGCCCGTGCAGGCCCAGGGGACGAAGGGTTCTGGAAGAGGGAATAACAGAACCGTTCTCATCGCATCGTCTCGGGGTAGAGGCGGGGGGCCAGCGAAGCTGAGAGATATTACAGCAGGGCGTGCAGTCACGCCGCGAAGCGGCTATACATATATGTATTTATATATGCATACATACGAGCAAGCTCTATTTTCAACCACACGCTCTAAGAGGGCCCAGACGGGCCAAGTCTTATCGGGAAGCCAATTGAGATGTTCACCTCCACTTGATAACAAGCTAACAACTCGAGTTGCAATCGGTCTCATAACAATCATCCCATTCCCGCACATACGGACTGGCGCAGCCGTGATACACATCTTTTTCTCAGGGTGGGCTGGTCGGGACACTTCTCGTCATCAGCCATAGAGCTTCTTGTTGTACTTATGGGGTAGCGGTCGCGCTCGTGGGGCACCGCCCCCTGGGCCCCATGTTACGACGCCCCAGCCACCCCGAAGGGCGCCCCCGTACTTCGATGGCTCTCTCCGTCCACCATCCGGTAGCTTCACCCCAAGTCTCGTCGGATTAGAGGTCGCCAGACTCAGAGTCACACGTTTCGCCTCGGCTGGTGCTTTTCTGCTCATTATGCGTTGGCTGCTGCTCGCCTGGTCCCCACATGTTCCGCCGCGACGTCCTCCTCGTCCTCGTCCTCGTCCTCCGCCGTGTCGCCGACGTTCGGCGGGCAGGAGAGTCCCCAGGTGCTGGGCGTCAAAAAAGAAAAGCGTGCCTAAGTCGACAAAGGAAGATGGATGAAAGCGAGGCCCGCCGAGGGGGGGGGGGAGAGGGAGGGGGAGGGCAGGAGGGAGGGGGCGGGCGAGAGGGGAAGGGGGGGGAAGAGAGGCGGGAGGACGACGAGGAGGCACAAGGAAGAGGAGGGGGGGAGGAAGGGATGAGGAACGCAACGCCAAGCGAGTTTTAGACAGGGCGTGGCTTCGCTCGGTTGCCAGAGAACACATCGCAGAGCCCCTCTTGGGGGCGGCCCTCCTGCTGCCGAGGACCTGGGGGAGGGCGGTGTCGAGGGCCAGGAGACCAACGACGGCACAATGTGGAACCCGAAGGAACTTGTGCCCCCCCCGGTGCAGGGTTAACCTACACCGACACGAGGGGCAGCGCGAAAATTGACCGCTGGGCTGCAGCAGACGCAGAGAGAATCGCCACGAGCCCGCCCCGATGCATCGCCTGAGACCTTTTTGCGAGCCTCGCGAGCCGTTCTCCGACGCTCGCGCCTCTGCGCCCTCCTATGGGACCTACTCTCGTGGTGGCCCTCAAATACCTGCACATTTGGTGACTGTGGAGGCGGCCACCCCGACTGACCATGGCCAGAGCCACCGTCAGCCGACACAGCTCGCTCACCGAGGCCAGTGGCGTAGCCCGGATCCCCATTCCCCCTGGCAGCCGAGGAAGGTCCGGAGACCCAACCACCTCTACCGCCTGATGGTGGGGGTGGGGTGTGTGAAATCCCGCCCCCAAACAAGTTCCCCAAAGACTCCGGAGACGGCTGAGCCGAGAACCAATCGAGAGACCCACCGCCAGAAACCGACAGCCCGTCCCCATCAGAGACCCATAGGGGGCGCCCCCGGAGGGGCGTGGGTTAGCCAGTTCCTCGTCCATGGCACCAGCACCCCTCAACCGAAGCAGGAAACGCAATCCGAAGATTCATGGATTCAATTTCCCCCCAGTTTTGCACCTTGACCCCTCGCCGAAAGAAAACCCAGAAGGGGGGAGAAGGGAACCGTTCCCCGCCGACCGCCCGTCCCAGGAGGGGAGCCCGGGCTCACTTGGAGGGCCCTCCACCTGGTTGCTGATGATCGCGTTCACCAAGTGTCTGTGCTCCTTGCTGTAGTTGGTGCGCGTCGCCAGAGCACGGGTGATCTCTGAGGCCAAGTCCGAGCTCGCGCGAGAGCCTATATCCACCACCTTCTTGGTCATCCTCGCCCGAAACTGCGTGAGGGCGAACGTCTTCGAGCACCTCTGAACTCTAGAGGGGACCTTCCAGCGGCCTCGCCTCCGCACCTGCTCGAGGCTGGCGCGGCCACGGGCCACGTCCTCGTTAGGCCCCGAATGGCGGAGCCCATGCAGCGGCGGCGCCCATGGCATGCCCAGCGCGCGGCAGGCGCGGTGCCACTCCTCACGGAGGCTTCCCGGCCGCGCACCGAAGGCGGGCCTGTCGGAGTCCTTCTTCACGCCCTTCTGGGCAAGGAGGATGTTAGCCACGTTCCTGCGGCGGACGCCGTCTTCCTGGTTGCTGCCCGTCTTGCCATCCTCGCCTCTGGCTGAGATGCCGAAGAGGAGACCCACGCAGCGCCCGTCCCAGATGATGTCGGCCCCGCGCAGCATCTCCACGTCCTGCTCGCGGCCGTGGACGTCGTGCTGCACCGGCGTCCAGATCGCCTCCTCCAAGAGCCCCGCCTCGAAGAAATAGACGGCGATGGCGAAGATGGCCTCCTCGGGGAGCGGGCCGCCCTCGACGGAGACGACCAGTCTCTGCCAACTCTTCAGGCTTCTCAAGGCCAGGGGAAGATGGTTCCTGAGTTCGGGCCACATCACCAGCAACCCAAAGAGGACGATCGATCCCCACGTTGGGCGAAGCCGATCTCGATAGCACTGCAGGTCCATGTATTCGGCCAGGGCGTGGTCCACGGTACTTGCGGACCGCGACTCCCAGCCTACATCGCCTGTCTTCGGCGGGCGCTGCCTGACGGCGCCCGCTGGACAGGCGGCCGCAAGCGTCAGCACAGCTAGCCACCAGCGTAGCCCGTGCACGAGCGGCCCACGTCGCGAAGGTCGTGCGCGAGGCCCCCGGTCGAGGTAGGATGCCGGTCGCTGTGTGCTGCCACCGTCTCGGGCGCCGCCCCGAGGAAGCCCCCTCCTGGAGAGGCCGTCGGCGACGTTCAGCTCCGAGGGAAGGTAGCGGCAGTACCCGCAGATGCCGAAAGCCATGGTAATCGCCGCCGTCTGGCGGCACAGGCGCAGCGGGGCGGGAGAGCTCGAGCGCCCCTTGCCCAAGGCCCCCAGCGCCACCATGCTGTCGGTCAGGATCAGGACCCTTCGCCTCCACGTTCAGGACGACCTGGCCAGGTGGCGACGAAGGTCCACCACGGCTCATGGCCCGTGCCTCGTTTCTGTCATGTGCTCGGTGATCCTCCACTTCCCGAAGCAGAGCGGGCGCCTTCTCGCCAGGGGCATCCAGGCGGGAGCCAGTGGCGGGACCCTCACGCGGTCTGATGGGCTTGTATTCCACCACCACCATAAGTTGAAGGGGGGACGGAGGAGGAGGAGGAGGAGGAGGAGGAGGAGGAGGAGGAGGAGGAGGAGGAGGACCCCCTCCCCCTACTACTTATGGTGTTGGCGGCGGGGCCCTGAGGCGGTCGACCCGCTCTACCTCGTTCCCCGCCCTCTCCGGCCTCGGAGGGCCGAAGGTCGCCGCGGAGGGGGGCGTGAGTGCCCCCGTCGGGTCCGGACCTTTCTCCTCCTCTGATGGGCCTGTTTTCCACAACCACCACCATAAGCTGGAGGGGGGAAGGAGGAGGAGGACGAGGAGGAGGAGGACGAAGAAGAAGAGGAGGAGGAGGACGAGGAGGAGGAGGAGGAGGAGGAGGACCCCCTCTCTCTCTCTCCACTTTATGGTGGTGGTGGAAGAGCAGGCCCATCATCCTTGGTCATGCGGGCGAAGGTCTCGAGAACCTTTCTTGCCAACGCCGCACACCACGGAAGCTGGTATGCCTGGGCGGAGGACGTCCGAACATCGGGCCGCCCTCGTTCCGCTCGTCCATGCAAAGCTGCTCGATGCTGCCCTCGGTGATCGCACTGCAGGCAGAGCCGATCCACGGCAGAGTCCGCTCTGCCGTCGGTAGTTCCCAGAGATGGCGATCATGGTAGGCTTCATCAAGGGCGCCCCGTAGCGACACTGGTCTATGCGGTTGACCTGGCCACCCGTCTGCTGGACGAGGTTTGTCATCTCGGGGAGGTTCCAGATGGACAGGTCGGGATCTTCCTCGGGGTCCGCAGGATGTTCCAGCAGGCCCATGCTTCCTGCAAAGCAGACCGTGCGAATCACCATGATGGCGGTCCGCATGAGGCGCGAACCCATGCTCAGGCGGAGGCGCTCCAAGGCCGTGAAGGTGGTGCCGCTCCGGCCCACGGCTCGCTATGAGTCTGCAAGGGCTTCGGCCCCCTGCCCAGGACGGGCGCTCGGCTCCAGGTCGAGCACGGGGGGAAGGCGACCACCGCATGAAAGTACCCCGCGCGGGCCAGCCCCAGGTGCTGGCCGACAATCGTCTCGTCGGTAAGGTCGTGCTTCGGGTCGATCACGGCATCGATGGACCCGACCTCGCAGCCCTTTACTTCCGCCCGCTCGTTGATCGCCTCCTCCAGGTCTCCCTCTCGGCGCCTCTCCGCGAAGAGGTAGAGCGCCGCGTAGACGCGCCGAGTCACGCGGGGCGTAGCCTCGGCCGACGACTCGGCGAGCTCGTCCAGGTCGTAGGCGCGGCCCCCCGCGTGCGGCGCCCATGCGCCCTCATCTTGGTACGTATAGCTGTCCTCGGTGGCGATCGTCCATCCTCTCGTCTCGCTGTAGCGCGCGTCCTTCCAGATCTCGTCGAGTGACGCGTCGGTCACCGCCGCTACATGGCCCGTGTCGCTGGAGTCCGTCATGAAGACTTCCGGGGGCCAAGGCGCCTCGAGGTCCGTGCGAAGGACCGTGGCGCAGTGCGCAATCGTAGTGAGCTCCCACCTGGCCGCGTCCGATAGCCTGAACGCCGTCTGGGCGATGTCGGGGTGCCTCATCTCGTGATAGACCTGGATGGCGAGGCCCATCCGTTGGAAGATGGCCGCCCACGCCCAGAGCCCCACGAAGAGCTCGAGCATCGCCGCGGTCCACCAGGGCCGCTCCGCCAGCCGCAGCGTCACCAGCACCGAGCGGCAGGTGCGCTCGACCTCGGCCGAGACCGTTGCAGGGGCGGCCCTGGATGACGGCCCCAAGCGACTCGAGTCCCTCGCCCTCGATCTCCTTGTGGACGGGGAGCCCTACCTTCTCGAGGTAGTGCTCGACGAGGGCCGCCAGCCTCACCGCGACCTCGTGGACTGGCGCCCGAACACTGGCGGCCGTGGCCAGCACCCCGCCGTCGTCCATGCACGCCCAGTTCGCGGCACCGTGCCCGTCGGGGCCGACGAGCTGCGGCGTCGGGGCCCCTTGGACCAGGCGGGCGCCGATGGAGTCTGATGGGCCTGTTTTCCACCACCACCACCATGAGTTGGAGTGGGGAGGGGGTCCTCCTCCCCCTCTGCTTCTTCCTCCTCCTCATCCTCCACCTCCTTCCCCCCTCCAACCTTCTGGTGGTGGTGGTGGGAAGCAGGCCCATCGAAGTCCTCCCCGAGCCCACGCGCCACGCAGGCGCCTGCAGCGCCGAGCGAGCCAGGAAAGGGGGCCCACGACCAGCCCGTCGCCAGAACTTTCAGCGCCAAGTACTGCTGGCCGTTGGGCACGGTGCACTCCCGGCACGTGGCAGCCATGAAGTCCACGAGCTCGTTGGCGCCGACCTCCTCAAGGGAGAAGTACGGCCACACCTCGGTCGTTCCTCGCGACTACGGAGAAGTGTGCGCTTCAGGAAAAGCGGGCATGGCGTCGCCTCCCAGGACGCTGCGACCAGCAGGAGCGCCGTGCACGCCGTCAGGAAAGTAAGCCCACCTGGGTGGCCGTCGTCAGAGTGAGCGGAGCGGCGAACCGCCAGTCTTCCCTTCGGGCGCGGGGGGGCCTGCAGGGCACCAACACGGAGCAATATCGCCCTGTCGTCTATTCGTCCTCTCTTTTTTGATTGCATCCGAGCCCGCCTTCTGCAGGTACTTCTGGCAGAGGGCCTTCTGCTGCAGCCTCGCCTTAATGTCGCGCTCCACTCCAGGAAGCGACCCCTCGCCCTCCGTGAGAGACCTCCAATCCAGCTCGTTTGCCAGATCCCACCGCACCTTGGACTTTCACTTGTTGGCACCGCTTCCCCTTGGCTGCTTCGAGTCGTCGATGCAGGTCACGTCCTTGAAAGCTCTCTTCAACGCGTAGACCCGCGCAGATCTCGCAGCCCGCGGTCTGGATGAACTCGGGGAGGCTTCCAACATGCGATCCAAGGTCATGTAGTGCAGCATTATCTCGTGTCCGACGTGGTTGCGGTTCAGCTCCTTTAGGCGAACCCAACCCGCCGCAAATTTATGCTGCCGTGCTCCCCGTATGTCTGGGCCAGGAGCTCAGGTGCCACACTCGAGGTGAGACCCGCTGGGAGGGTGGACGTCGGCGGCTGCATCGATCTTCGAGAGATTCTCGAGCAGCCGCTCCCGAGGGTCCCGCAGGGCTTCCGCAGGGGCTCGAGACTGACTCCGGCTCCCTCCGAACTCGCTGACGCCCCCAGGTCGATCGTCGGGCATGTCGTAGAGCCCGCAGTCGCCGCCACCGACGAAGTATCCTGAATCTGCTTTCGGCCTGAAGGAGCTCGATCCGCGTTGATGGTGTCCTCGAATCTCTTCAAGCGGTCTGTCATCCAGTCCACGTGCATGTCCATGTTGAGCTCGGCGGGGGCGCTGCTCAATCTGTCTCAGCTGGCATGACTGATGTCCCCCGATGGCGACGCTGATGGTTGGCTCTGAGTGGACTGTCCACGGGGCGAGCTGGCCCTCGAGCGGGTCACATCTTTCGACGGCTCGGACTCGTCGGATGATGCTGCCGTCGAGTGCCCCCCCTCCCCATCGCTGTCCACGTCGCTCCCAGGCAGAGTGCCGCTCGCCAGGAAGGCCGTGGGGCGCTGACGACAGCAGCGGCCGAGGCTCGGCCCCATCGCCACCGGCGTCGTTAAGATCAGGATCGGGACCTCGCGCTTGCCGCCCTCGTACAGGTCGAAAGGGTAGTTAGCCCCTGAAGTCGCCGACCTCCAAGAGCAAGTTTTGAACCGGGCCTGTCCCTCTACATGGGGAATGTCCAAGATAGTCGAAAAACATATGGGGACGTTTTTTCTCCATTGTTTATACTATTGTTGAACGGTTTGGTTTTTGTTTAACTGTCGCCCAAAATCCCCTTTAGGCGGACAGGCCCGATTTAGAGCAAGTTGTGGTCGCCTCGAGCCTCTCGACCGTCCACCGCATCCACCGCCGTAGGTTGAATAAAGACGGCCATACGCCAGCCCAGGAAGAGGGCGCCAACGGTCGAGCCCCAGTTCCAGGCGCCCCTAGACGCTGACCAGCCTGGAGCGCATCCAGGACAAGTAGGTGATCGTTTTTTTGTTAATTGTTTCGCCAATCGGCCCAGGCCCCTATTCCCCTCATCCCCCCCCCCCCCTGGAGTAGATCTTGGCTGTTTTTGGCGCCTGTTTCGAGCAGTCGCAGCCTCCCCCATAATGGACGCACGGCTGCAAACAGTCGCCCTGAGCAGAGGTCCAGAGCCCTCCCCCCCCCCCCTCCCCCACCCTTCCTCCCAATGTCGAAACGCCGAATAACAAAAACGCTCTTTGGGACAACCAGCCACGCAGATTGCTGATGTAGAGCTCGGCCTCCAGCTGCTTCTCCTTGGCCTTCTCGGGAACCTCCGTCTTCTCTGCGCCCGCCAAGGTGGGAAGGCCTCGTAGTCCCACCCCTGCTGACGGCGACTCGACAGCTTTGTCTGATCCTTGATGTCGCCGACCCCCAGGGCGCGGTCCGGCTTGACGTAGATCCACCTCGTGTCGTTATTGTTTTTGGGGTACATCCTCATCACCATCGAGACCACTTGCCCGCGCTGGGGACCATTCGTCCTGTAGAACCTATTCACACGCGGCCACACTGGCCATGTCCACGCGGAGGTAGTCGTAGAAGCTCAGCCGCTCGGACTCGCGAGTGTATCTGAGGGACGCGTCGTCTTCAGGCTCCACGAGCGGCTTGGCAAGGAAGGAGTGTGGGACCCTGAAGTCCCCGATGTAGGACAACACAGCGGCCCAGGCGATCCACCACCGCCTCGCCGTGATGCCGACGATTGTGCGCTCGCGAGACCCCGCGCAGGTGGGGCGGACGAGCGCGCGAGCTCCTGGCTCGAAAGCTCCGAGCCAGAAAATGCTTGAGCGGACATGCAAGACCGACGAGGCAGGATGTAAGGCGAAGACCGACCCCTTTTGACCGAAAAGGGTTGTTTTTTTGTTGTCTGGCGGCCTGAAGAGGATACTTGCGCGACTATCTTACACGGCCTACCCCACCTGTCTACCCCCGAGACGCGATTCATGAAGTTTTGAAAACGATCATACCAACTCCGCCCAGAGGTCTGGTGGGATTCTGGCGAGAGCGCATCCCCTGGAGAGTTGCCCGGGCAGATTCTTCAGGAGAGGACCCCGGACTCCCGGCGTCGCGAGGAAGTCTGGCCAGCATGTGTGTTTTGTCAGTTCGGGGCTCCCGAGGCGAGTTTCGGGCGCCCGCGGCCTCCAGATTCTCCAGGATGAAGTCGGGCCCCGTCGGGCGGAGCTGGGACAAGGACAAATCCGTTCCACAGCGTTCTGGAACGCTCTGAGAAGCAGGGCTGAACCTAAACGGTGGTTTTCGTTTCGTATTTTTTTCGTTTTCCTTCGTTGTGTCTTCAATCCGCCTTTACCGCAAAACGAAATCGAAACGACAACGGCCCACGAAATCGCCAAAACACCGCTTAGGTCCAGCCCTGCTGAGAAGGCCGCGGCGCTCGAGACATCCTGCAGAGCCGCCACATCTCAGAGATGCTCGATTTATACTCACCCGATTTTGTCCTCGTCCTGGCTTCGTCTTGCCCCGGGAACGAGCTCGAGAGCTCTGGGGGGCCATGGCTGGACCAAGCATAGAGAAGCACTGTACCAGGGAATGGGGTGGGCGAGGACGAGGGGCGCCGGAAGGGACGGAGAGTGGATAAGGGGGAGAAGGGGGGAGGGGGCCCAGCGGCAGCGGAAGAGGGGTTGGGGAGGGGGGGGCGTGGGAGGAAGGGGAGAGGGGGATTGGGGCAGGCGAAGTCCTTCTCCTCCTTCTCCTCCTCCGCCTCCTCCTCCTCCTCCTGCTCCTCCTCCTCCTCCTCCTCCTCCTCCTCCTCCTCCACTCTCTCCTCCACTCTCTCCTCCTCCTCCGCCTTCTCCTCCTCCTGCTGCTCCTCCTCCGCCTCCTCCTCCTCCTCTCCTGCTCCTCCTCCTCCTTTCCTCCTCCCCCTCCCCCCTCCTCCTCCTCTACCTCCTCCCCCCTCCTCCTCCTCCTCCTCCTCTCCTCCTCCTCCCCTCCCTCCTCCTCCTCCTCCTCCTCCTCCACCTCCTCCTCCTCCTCCTCCTCCTCCTCCGTTAACCCGCGGCCCCAGCACCCACCTCGCTTTGCGATGGGTGTCCTCTGGGGCCAGGCGTGTGAGGCCAGTCCACAGCACGTTCTACGGGAAATCTCCCCCGACTTGGGGCGGAAGCGCTGGCCACTTGTTGCCCAGTGCTAGACGAAGGGGGGCCCATCATATTTTTTCGCCCCCCGGCGCGGCTTTGAATAGGCGGCACACCGAGGGACATGACAGGGCCCCCCTCCCCAAGACTAAGACTCACAGCGTGAATGCTGGGATACGAACCGTGTTAAAGACAGAGGGGGGCCCATCACATTTTTTCGCCCCTCGGTGCGGCTTTGCCTGGCGGCACCGAGGAACACGACAGGGCCCCCCTCTCCGAAAATCAAAAACGCGGAAAGAGGAAAGAGGAGGGGAGGAGGGAGGGGGGAAGAGGGAACCGGAAGAGGGAGGAGGCGCGGGCGCGGCGGGGGGGTGTGCGCCCCCCCCACCCCCCCCTTAGGCGCCAGCGCAGCCCCGCCTAAGCAAGGAGCGGGGAGGAGAGGGGGGGAGAGGGGGCTGACTGGAAAAAAACAAGTTAAACGAAGCGGGGGAGGAGGGAGGGGGGAGGGGGGGGGCGCGCTAGGGGATGAGGGGCGCAGACGCGGCCAAGAGGGCCACGTTGCCGCGCTGGAGCGTCGCCGCTAGGTGCTGGTAGCACCCGTCTATTGCGGAGGACCGCTCGCGCTCGGAAAGGCCGCTGGCGAAGGCCTTGATGATGCCCTGGCACCCCCCGCCCATGCGGCCGAGGTGAGAGAGCACGAAAGTAGTGAGGCTGAGCATATGATACTTGCGTCTCTTGTTGCTCTCCTCGCGCTCAATGAGCGCCCCAGCCCTGTGCAGGCGCGCATCCCCTGGGAGTGCCCTGATGTGTGGCGTCACGACGGCAACGTCTAGGTACTGTCGCACCATCCGCTTGTCGTGGTAGTCGATGTCTGGGCGGCGCTCGTCCGGCAGGTCGCCTGGCGGGTGTTGCTCGGTGCGAGCAGGGACGCCCATATGCTCCGTGATCATGCCCGCCAAGACGTCGCGGAGAGCGTCGTGCCTGCCCACCACGAGGCCCCCTCGCTTGCACATGAGACCATGGAGGCCCTTCAGGTCGACTACCTGGTTGCAGACCTGGTACCCGGACTGCCGGCCGCCCTTGTGACGACAGTGGAGGTCGTGGCCCGGCCGCTTCTCATGGACGTCCAAGTACATCCGGAGGCGGCTGGCGGTGGCGAACTCTTGGTTCGTCAGGCAGTGGTGCGGAAGCGTCGGGACTGCAAAACAAGAGCCACCACCGCTGCCACCAGACTCCAGCATCGTGGCGACGTACTCCTCAGTGGCACCGCTGCGAATATCGGAGCTGATGCGAGAAACCACTTCGGAGCGCCATCTGGACGCGGCGCCGGTCGGACCTAGGAGTAAGACATCGTTCATGCCAGTTGGGAGATCCACTCCCTGCGCCGACATGCCGGTGACGACGCCTTGAAGGCAGGCCCGGAGGGCGGGTGCCTTGTCGAGCAGGGCGGAAGCGCTGGCGAGGCCCATGGTCTCTGCGCTCTCGGTGAGGTCGCGCAGCCAGGAGGCCAAGTAGTTGGGCTTGGCGCTCAGGGCCGCGCTCGACAGGCCGTACCCCACCTCCTTCCACGGCAGCAGCCATCGCTGCCGGTGCAGGCGGTGCGTGACCTCGGAGGTGTCCACGCCCAGGAGGTCGAAGATGCCGTCCAAGACCACCGTGTCCAGCGCGGAACACTGGGCCTCCGTGGGCGGCTGGCACTGCTGGAGGTAGACGGCGTCGCCGGCGGTAGCCACTCGAGCAAGGGACACTGCGAGGTGCGTGGCCAGCCCCGCCGCCTTGAGCTCGCAGAAGCGATTCAGCGTGCGCCTCCGTTCCGCCAGCACCTCCTCGCAGGGCCCGTTCGTGAAGAGCAGGGCCGGATCGCCGGCGGAGTCCACGCCCGGGCGCGCGAGAGGCTGCTTGAGTACCAGCGGGGGCGACGCAACTCGTCGGATGCCCGACGCCCCCACGTCGCAAGCCCCCGGAGACCACGTCGAGCACTTGCGCAGCTTCAGGGTGCAGCCGGCGGTGCTGAAGGCCGGGGCTGCCCCCTCCAGGGCGGTCCGGAGGTTCGCCGGGCGAGTGAGTAAGTACGTGTCGTCCTGCAGCCCTACCACCACCGAGTTCTCCTTCAAGGCGTCGTGGACCGGGGCGACGCCCAGGCAAGCCAAGTAGGAGGCCGACGGGCAGCCCTGGTCAACCCCGGTCGTGGCGACGATGGGGTGGAGAGCGCCGGCCGAGTCCTTGAACACATGGCGCCTTTCAAGACGGAGCCAGCGAGAGACCAGCGGCCACATGCGGGGGACTCGGTGTTGGACCTCAGACTCGATGTTGCCCAAGCACATGCTGCCGTGCATGTTCGCCACATCAAGGGCTGTCAGGGTGAGCTCAGGGTCAGAGAACAAATGGGCCTCCTCGACAAAATGCCGGCACGCCACAGGGCCACCTGGCCGGGCGACGCCGTATTGAGATTCGCCCACGGCGTCCCGGACCTCCTCAGAGAACATGTTGCCCCACCCTCGGAGCGCAGCACGCCAGTGGCCAGACGGGGACACCAATGGGCGAATGTCGACGTCAGAGTCTGGCTTCAGAGGCGAGTGGCAGCGGCCGCTCCTGGAGGCCCGAACCGCCTCGACTGGGGCCTCGCCGGTCAGCAAGTCCGCAAGAACGCCGGCCAGGACCTGCAGGCCGCCCTGGATGGAGGCGTGGATCTTGAGGTGCTCGTAGAAGGACCCGTTGGGCCCAGCGCCGCACATCGACGGGAGTGCCGCGACGGCCGCCGAGATGTGCGTCACGAGCTCCTCCCGCAACTCCGGCGGGACCTCCTCGTGGGCGGGCTGCGGAGGCAGCGGTCGAGCTGGCCTGGGGAACATGTCCTGCAGGCGCCTCGGGACGTCGTCGCCCTGGGCGAAACGCATGGGTGCGTGCACCCGAGCGAGGGCCTTGCTGACCGCTTTGTTGGCGACGAAATGTTCGATGACCCGGACATCCCGTGCAGCAACCGCCTCGGAAGAACGGGATTGCGCCGGGGAGCTCTTGACCGTGCTCTGGTGCCCCTCCAACTCCAACAGCAGCTGCGGCCAAGCGCCACTCCAGAAAGCACGTAGCCGGGCGGTGAGGATAGCGTTCAGCGTGTGGTTGCCCTGTCCACGCCGGCCCCCACGCTGCCGAGGCACCGAATGCAAGAGCAAGGCATCGACACAAAGAAACAACTTCCAGAGTTGGCCGCGCCGACGTTCTGCCTCGTCATCGACGCGACCACGCACCGCGTCGATGGCAGCGGCAACCGCGTGCTTAGCCTCGGCGATGCTGCTCCTCCAGTGGTCCGGCACGTGGCGGATCACGTTGGGGCAGATGTTGATCCTTTCCCAAGCCACGTCGTCCCACAGGTGGAGGTAACGAAGTTCATTACGGGGTGGGACGTGGTCCGGATCGTCAGGGAGCCGTTCGAGGCGAGGTTGGGGAACGTCTCCAGAAAGGCCGTGGGCGGATGCTGCATGCGAGAGGGAACGTTCCAGTCTCTGTCTCGTGGCCAGGGGAAGCTGCCCAAACCCCACGATAGAAGATGTGTCGTTGACCAGTCCGTGCGAGCACCCGGGATGGATGAGCCGAGTGTTACGCGTATTGGCCCGGCGAAGCAGAAGGTCCCCTGTCTCGAACGGCGTGGAGCACTTCGCACAGGTGGCAGGTTTCCGGGCCGCCTGCTCACTCACCTCCCACGTGCAAGTAGAGGCAGCAGCCATGGCCGGGTGCGTCCTGCGGCAGCCTCTCGCACAGCAGAAGCCGCTGGGGCAGCCGCCTCAGCCGCCGCCATGGGGGCAACCCGGCGCCATGGCCCGGCTCCACCGCCCGGTCCCCCACCCTCCTTGATCCCCCACTGCTTCTCCTCCGAGTCGGGCCAGAAGGGGGTCGGGCCAGAAGAGTGGATAAGGGGGAGAAGGGGGGAGGGGGCCCAGCGGCAGCGGAAGAGGGGTTGGGGAGGGGGGGGCGTGGGAGGAAGGGGAGAGGGGGATTGGGGCAGGCGAAGTCCTTCTCCTCCTTCTCCTCCTCCGCCTCCTCCTCCTCCTCCTGCTCCTCCTCCTCCTCTCCTCCTCCTCCTCTCCTCCACTCTCTCCTCCTCCTCCGCCTTCTCCTCCTCCTGCTGCTCCTCTTCCGCCTCCTCCTCCTCCTCCCTCTCCTCCTCCTCCTCCCCCTCCCCCCTCCTCTCCCTCCTCCTCCTCCTCCTCCTCTCCTCCTCCTCCTCCTCCTCCTCCTCCTCCTCCCTCCTCCTCCTCCTCCTCCTCCTCCTCCTCCTCCTCCTCCTCCTCCTCCTCCTCCTCCTCCTCCTCCCCGTCACCCCCTCTCCTATGCACGTGTGTTCTAATCGCTGAACGTGCAGGCCGTGCGTTGAAAAGGGTCATCCGCTTGGAGGCCTTCGGCCCATCCTGCGACCGTGCCTGGGTTGTAGGCCAGAGGCCTTTTGGAAGCCCATTTGGGATCCTTTGGGAGGCCTCTTGGGGTTCTCTTGGGTGCCTCCTGGGGTTTTCTCGGGGGTTTCCTAGGGGCCTCTTGGGAGCCTCCTGGTGGCCTCCTAGGGATCTCTCGGGGCGCCCGGGAGCCTCAAGGGAGCGTTCTGGGGGCTTCCTGGCAGTCTCGTGGGGCATCTTGGGCTGAGGGGTTCTAAATCGCAGCTTGAGGTCCCCCTCTTGGGAACTTCTTCTCAGGGACCTCGGGGGCTCTCTGGGGCGGGTCTGTTGGGGTCCTCGTGAGCAGTCTTGGACTCGCTTAAGATCGAGCGTCCAAGGTTGAACGCCGCCAGTGGCCCAGAATTGACCAGCAAGCAACGATTCGACTAGGGGATCGACTACAGGCTTGATCTCTCCCAAGCTTGATTTCTCGCCGAATCCATGCAGCATGTGTAGACGTTTCGTGATTATATGAAGATGCTACGCGCTGTTCACAGATTCGGCGATAATTCATGTCTGGGGGCGATCAAGTCTGTAGGCGATCCCCTACTCGAACGATCGGGCGGTCGAAAGTCCGCCGATCTGTGAGGGCTGGCTGGTCCGCGCGGTGTCGGAGACCAGCGCCGAAGTCGTCGAGGCGCGCGCCTGTCGTAGGCACAAACTGTGCCACGCACGTGTGTGCTTCCATGCTCTGGGACTCTTGGGCCGATCCATGGGGCCTCCAGGATGGCCCACGTTGCTGGGCCTGTATTCCACCACCACCACCATAAGTTGGAGGGGGAGGGGGTCCTTCTCCTCCTCCTCTTGGTCCTCCTCCTCGTCCTCCTCCGCCGCCTCCAACTTATGGTGGTGGTGGTGGAAAACAGACCCATCAGACGTGCATTCTTCTGTGTATGCGGCCGAGGGGGCGAGATCGAATGGGTTCGTGCGCGGCTGCTCTCGATCTGTTGCTTTCGGCTCTCGCCTCTGCAGAGCCAGAGGTTCCCATGCGTCGGGGCCTCTTCAGCTCGTGGCCGCTCGCTTGCGCGCAGGGGCGCGGCGCGCAGCTGCTCTGCGAAGGACGGCATGGGGACCTCCCCCGTCCCCCCCCCCTCTTGAAGGGCTTGTTCTCCACCAGCACCACCATCAATTGGAGGGGGAGGGGGTTCTCCTCCTCCTCCTCCCCCTCCCCCTCTTCTCCTCCTCCTCGTCCTCCTTCTCCTCTTCCTCCTCCTTCCCCCCATCCAACTCATGGTGGTGGTGATGGAAAACAGGCCCAGCACCTCTTGACCGCATGTCCTCCAAGATGGAAGTGCGGGTTCCGAAGCACTCCTCCCGAGGTCTCCGGAACAGTCGTGCGAAAAGACCCAGGAGCGCGCGCACGCGCCCCATAACGTCCAAGAGTTCCTGGAAGTCGGGGCTTGGGGCACCCTGGGGCCCTTAGCCTTAAAGGATCAGCTTGAAGCAATGAAGAAGTCAAATGAACCTGAGGACGCTCCACCTCGTGTCTAGGGGCACCGTGGCAAATGTTTGGTTTGCTCGTGTCTGGACCTCTGTTTCGGGATATGCCTACGCTTGTGCCCATGCCTGCGCCTTCCGTGCCAATGGCTATGCCTGTGCCCGTGCCTATGCTTGTACTCATGCGGCGCGCCTGTGCTATGCCTGGGTAGTTGCTCTGTGAGCTCCGACGCCTACGCCTGGAGAGGTGACCTCCAGGCGAGGCTGCTCGAGGGCGCGAAAGTAACTACGCTTCGCGCTCCGCGAATCGCGAGATTGGGTGGTGCAGGTCGCCCACGGGTTCGAAGGGAGTCGCGTGTCGCGCTTCGCTGCCTAGTGCGAGAAAGCGGTCCTTCGCCAGGGTGTTGGGGGTGGGGGGGGGCGGCGCGAGGGCGCGGATAGATTTAGACGTCTTAGCCGCGCGTGTCGCTCCGTGCGGCGCGAAGCTCGAATCTCGGTGCCGTGCAGTCCAAGTCCACTGTAAGGATGCAGTGCCTCCTGACCGAGGCTCGCTTCGCATCCCTGCTCTTCGGGTCACCGGTACCCCACCACGCGGCCCGACGCCGCTGCAGACGTCTCGGCGTGGACGTTCGAGGATCTCTTGGACCCTCGGCTTGCGCTCTTCGAGGGCACCTGGTTACACCACCGCTGCGCCCAGCCAGGGCCGTCCCCTGCCCAGACACGGCGGTGGTGTTCGGCGGCGCGCCAGGGGGGGCAGACTTTCTCGGAGGGCGGGCCGTCTGCGCACGACGCGCCACGGCAAATTCCGCGCTTTCATGGGCGGCCTCGACCCCGAGGAATAGGTCACGAATATCGTATACGCGCTGCACTTCTGACTCGAAGAGGGGCCTGTTCATTTGGGTGGCTCTAGCGAACCTCGTTTTCCCGAACCACAGGTTAGCTGCGTGCGCTGCGCGCCGTCTTTGTAGCTTCGCGCTGTGCTGAAGGCGGCAGCGGCTCTCCGCCGTCGCTCGCGGCGATGCCGTGCCCGCGGCGCCGCGGCCAACGGGCTTCGACAGGCGGCTCGACCTAAGACGACGACGACGACAACGACGACGAGGAGGAGGAGTAGGAGGAGGAGGAGGAGGGCGACAAAAAGGACGACCCTGAGATCCGACATCGCGAAACACACTGAACCCTGAGATCCCACATCCGACACATCGGATCTAAGGGGACGGCGACGGCGACGGCGCCGACAACGGCGCCGACGACGGCGGCGGCGACGGCGGCGTCGACGGCGGCGGTGGTGGCGGCGCCGCCGTGCGCCGCGGCGCGACTGCGAGGCCTCGGCGGGCTGCTGGTGCCCTCGGAGGGCGGCGCCGGCGGCGTGCGCGCCTGGTTCGCGCAGTTCCCGGCAGGGACCGCCGCCCCGCCTCTCTTCTTCATTCGGCGACTGTGAAGGGTATGTTTACGCCAGGGTGCGGTCTGCGATCGGCACCGTTCAGGCTCTGGGATGTTCTCGTCGGGCCGCCTCGGGGCGCCACGGAGAGCCCTGTCGAGGTCCGCACCCTTTGCAAAACCACACCCTTTTCAAACCGCACCCTTCGAAGTCGCCTGATCATACTCGTCCTCTTCCCCCTTTTCCTCCTGCTCCTCCTCCTCCTCCTCCTCCTCCTCCTCCTCTTGGAGTGGAAGAGTGTTGCTCTGGGGGGGGTTAGGAGCAGTGCCGTGGAGCACCCCAGGCGGTACACCCCGCTTGTGGGGCCATCCCGCCAACAGGGCGACTTGACCGACAGACAGCACGCCTTTTAAGGTCTCCCAGATCCTGTTTTTGAGTGTCTTGATGCCCGACGCGTGTCTGCGTTCGCAGAGGGCCTCGGATTGCAGTGGACACAGGGTCCCAGGGTTTCGCTCGCTCGCTCGCTCCTCCTCCTTCTCCTTCTCCTTCTCCATTCCTTGTAGTTGTGGATAACTCTTCCCTGTCGTACCACCAGACGTGTCCAGAGGCTGGGCTAGGTGCTCTGCTTGAGACTTCCTCGCCTAGTGTGATCCTGGAGCTTGTAATTCCCCTAGCAGTGCTTGCACTTAGGGGTTCTTATCTCTGTGCTAAGGAGCTGGGCCGTGTCTTCGGTCTGGCGGCTATGTGGCCGCCGTCGCCACCCCGTCGCCGCCCGTTGTCTGTGCCGCGTCTCCGGTCCAGCGGCTACGTGACCGCCGTCGCCGCCCCGTCGCCGCCTCGTCGCCGCCCGTCGTTTGGACCTGTTCGTCGGCCTGGCTGCTATGTGGCCGCCGTCGCCTCCCAGTCGCCGCCTTGTCGCCGTCCCAGATTCTCCTGTCCAAAAGGAATGTTGGCCAACCTGGACCCCAAACAGTAGGTTCTTGCAGCCTACGCGGTGCAATCTATGTGGTGCAAGTCACCTTACCGAACTTGAAGTTACCGACTCCACTGCCCGCGGAATCATCCCACCCACCCACCCGCAACTTGGCTTGCAAACCCCATGCGGAAACGATTGCTATGAGTGCTTGGCCCTGGCTGGTGCATCTGCGCGGCCGCGCTAGCCCGCACATGATTGCGCGCGCAGCGGTCATCTAGATTGGCGCGACCGACGCAGCCGCGGTGACGCTCTCGCGACCGCGCGCGCGTGCAAGGGCGTTCAAACGATTTTGACATGCGCGCGCGCGAAGCCCGTTTGGCATTTTTTGTGAAAATTACTTGCTTGAAAAAACATTGTTGTTAAGCACCGCCAGGAAGCATAGCAAAAACGCGCGCTCATGTTTTTTTGGGGCATCCGTGTTGCGAAACCTTGTGTTTGTATATGTTATTCGGACACTCGATTTTGAAACCCTTACAAGCACCAGAGGTTTTTAAGGATTTCAACCGTGTGCAGCGCATCGCCTGTGTACACCACAGTGCTTGCGTGCACTGCAGCGCCTTTGTACACCACAGCGAATGTGTACATCGCGGCAGCCACGTGCGCAACACAGCGCCTGTGTACACCACAGTGCTTGCGTGCACCGTAGCGCCTGTGCTTGTGCACACCAAAGCGCCTGTTTACACCACAGCATCCACGCGCAACGCAACGCAAATATACACCACAGCGCCTGCGTGCCCAAAATGGTGAGAAGACGGCATGTAGTTGATGATCGGCTGCGAACAGGTAAACCCCACACAAGGGAAATGCGGATACTGTAATGCGATGTTCTTGCCTCCCCCTCCTCCTCCTCCTCCTCCTCCTCCTCTTCCTCCTCTTCCATCCTCCTCATACTTCTCCCTTCCCCTTCCTCCTCCTCCTCCTCCCCTTTCCCTCTTCCTTTTCCATGTGTTTCCTCCTCTTTCCTCATTATGCCCCTTCCTCCCCATTTTTCGCCTTTCCTCTTTCAGCCTCCCTCATTATCCTCCTTCCTTCTCCCTCCTCCCTCTTCTCTCCTCCCTCCTCATTCCTCCCCTCCTCCTTTCTGATCGTCCCTCCTCCTTCTCCTCCTCCTCGCCCTGTTCGTCGTTTTCCTCTCCCTCATTTGCTCTCTTCGTTCTTCCTCAGTGTTCCCTCTTCCTCCTCCATCCTCCCTCCTCCTCCTCCTCCTCCTCCTCCTCGTCCTTTTCCTCCTCTTCCTCCTTCTCCTCCTTTTCCTCCTCCCTTTCATCTTCCTCATACCCTCATCACCGTCCTCCTCCTCCTCCCTCATCCCTCGTCCCCTCATCCTCCGGTCGCCTCCTGGGCCCTTCCCCCCCTCCATCCTCCCCCTGCCGCGTCGGGCGTGGCGGCGGCGCGGGCGGCCCCGACGGAGGCGGCGTCGTCTTGGCCGCTGCCGTGGCCGGCACTCGCGGTCGCCGTGCCGCCGCCAAGGGGGGGAGCAGGGAGGGGGGGTGGGGGGACGGGGGTCGGCGTTTGTGTTGTTGCGTCTGTGCTCTGCCTCGCTTTTGTTGGTGCTCGGCGCCCCGATTTGTTGATAGAGCCGAGCTGAGACAGCTCCCTGCCGCGCGCCAATGCGCCAGGCTGTCTCGGACACGCAGCCCTGTGCCACGTGTCCTCGTGCCTCTCCTCGTCGTCCTGCCCTTCCCTTTCCGTGTCTCGCCTCCTGACCTTCGCCTTTCCCCCCGTCTCCGTTGTTCTCCTCGTGCCCCCTCCACCTCCCCCTCCTCCTCCTCCTCCTCCTCCTCCTCCTCCTCCTCCTCCCCACCTCCTCCAGCGTCTTACCTATCAGCGAAGTCTTCCCTGTCGCCCTCCCCCCACGCGTGTCGGTGGGGCGGCTGGGCGTTTCGCCTGAAGACTCCCTCACCGTTTCTGATCCTGAGACTTGGCATTTGGCAACAGCAGTTTCACGGATGGAGAAGGTGGAGAGTGAATATGTGGCTCTCGCCTCAGAGCCGTGCATATTCTTTTCAAACGTTTGCAACAGTTTCGCGGATGCGAGTTGTTCCCGCAATGTGGTTCTCGCTTTAGCGCAACGCGCATACATTTTGAACGTTTGCAGCAGCTTCAGTGGGGTCGTTTTCACATTGCGGCTCCCGCCTTTGCGCCACGCGCATTCCTCTTAAATTTTTTGCAGCGGTTTCACGGACGGAGGGGGGGGCGGTTTCTATTTGTGGTTCTCGCTTTAACCCCGCGTTTTCTCGTGTGTAGTTCAGAATGTGGAGCAGTTTTACAGATGGAGGGCGCGTCCACAACATGTGGTTGTCGTGCATCGCCTCGTTGTACTCGTCTTAAAACATTGCAGCCGTTTCTCGGATGGGAATGGGGTTGGTTGCGGAAGTGCGTTCTAGCGCGGCGCACAGTCGCGTCACAAGTTCGCACGAGCTTCATGGATGGAGGGCCGATCGTTTTTCAGAGTGGGGCTCTCGCCTTGGCGCCGCGACCATCTCAGTCATCATGTTGCAGCAGTTTCGCAGATGGGGGTCGATCGTCTTCAAAATGGGGTTTTCGCCTCAGTGCCGCGCGCATTCTTTTGTCATGCAACGTTTGGCAGGACGGAGTTCAACACGGGGTGTTCGCTTGAGAGTTTGCTAAGTGTAGAGGCTCGGAACTTCAACACGCGTTATTAGCGCTGCGCGGATCCATGGTGGCTGTTTTTCAAAAGAGAGCTGTTGCTGGTTACTTCTGAGAAGGTCATGGCCACAATGTTTAACTTTGTGCAACAGTTACGCGGATGGGGTACGCGAGTGGGGTGGTGGCCTTTCTGAAAGGGGGACCTCGCTGGACACCTCGTCGTGTCTGATCATTGTGCATTGTCTTTCGCGTTCCTGAATGAGCGCCAGTAAATCGCAGGCCAAGCTCCAAAGCGGTGCCCTCGCCAAGGTTTTTTTCAAGGGTGAGCCTCTTGCAGTGGAAAGGAGGACTTGTAGGGGCTTCTGGGGACGGGACTGGAGCCGGGAGGGTGCGTTGCTGATGGGCTTGTTTTCCACCACCACCATAAGTTGGAGGGGGTAAGGAGGAGGAGGAGGACGAGGAGGAGGACGAAGAGGAGGAGGAGGAGGAGGAGGAGGAGGAGTGGAGGAGGAGGAGGAGGAGGAGGAGGAGGAGGAGGAGGAGGAGGAGGAGGACCCCCTCCCCTCCGTCTCATGGTGGTGGTGGTGGTGGAAAGCAGGCCCATCAGTTGCAGCATCTTTTATGCATTTGCGGTTTACTCTGGCTCGTCAATTCTTTTTCGTGCCTCGTGTCTCCTCCTGTCTCCTCCCCCTGTCTCCTCCTTCTGCCGGAGCTTCCGAACGTAGGCCAGTACCAGCGTTGCCGCAGTCTGATGCTGACCCTCTTCCTCCCCCTGCAACCCTCGGCCTCCTCCAGCCTCCTCCCCCTCACTCCTCCAGGCGCCTCCCCCCTTCGCTCCCCTCCCCCCTGGCCCGCCCCCCGCCCGCGCCCCGGTCGGGGAGCCCCCCCTGGCCAGCACTGCAGGAAGAAGCACTACCTGGCGGGCGTGCCCATCACGGCGCCCCGCGCGCCGCCGTCCGTGCCTGGAGGCAGGCCTCCGGACCCCCGGGAGGCCCGCGCGGAGGCCCTGGCCAGAGAGCCCCCAGAGGCTTTCGGGAGGCCCCCGTGGAAAGCCTCCGGTCCTCGCGCCGCCGCCGCCGCCGCCGTCGCCGTCGTGGTGGTGGTCGTCGTTGTCGTCGCCTTCGTGGTCGTCGTCGTCGATCGTCGTCGTCGCCTTCGTGGTCGTCGTCGTCGATCGTCGTCCTCGTCCTCGTCGTCGTCGTCGTCGTCGTCGTCGTCGTCGTCGTCGTCGTCGTCCTCGTCGTCGTCCTCGTCGTGCCGCCCCGCGAGGTGCTGACCGGGCTGCTCCGGCCGCTGGGCCTCCTGGGCGGCAGCCCCGGGGCTGGGCCTGGCCCCGCCGGCGGCATCGCCAGCGTGACTGGCCCGGCTGCCCTGTTCGACGCGCAGGTGCCCGCGATCGACGTCGAGTTCGAGGAGCGCCTTCGGCCGCCACGAAGGAAGCCCGGACTACCAGAGCACTGAAGGCACAGCGCTTTTTTCTGTTGGTGCGTGTCTTTGTTCTGTGGTTCGGCCTTGGAGGCCCCTCCCTGGGCCCCAGGACCGCGCAAGAATGGCCCAGGATGAAGAGCTGGTCCCGGAGAAGAGGTCGGGACTTCTGGGGACCCCGTGCCGAGAAAATTCACGGCATCGGATCTTTTAAGAAATCGGGGCCCTCCCCACTGGGGAAGGCCCCGATGCATGCCTTGGGAGTTCCCAGGCCCTGGGGCCGTGAAGGAGCGACTCGGGTTGCAAGGGAAAGCCACCGGGTCCCAGGACTCGTTTTCCCTAGGACCCCTTTCGGGGGGGCCCCACATCATGTGGTGAGTCATTGTGGATTCGGAGTGACTGCGCTGTTTTGGGACCTGGTTCGTTCTCCGAGGACGTCTCGGGCGACATGCCTCCACGGCCCCAAGACCTTGCGGTGACGGACCGTGCGGTGAGGTCTTTGGCGAGCTCACTGCACGGTTTGTCACCGCACTGTTTTGGGACCCCTAACCCTTCCGCTCAACCTCGAAGGTCCCAAATTGGGGTCAGCCCTGACGGGGTGCCAGCCTCAAGTCGGGCCCGTCCCTCTACAGGAGGAATATTCAAAAAGAGTCATCATATAATATGTGGACTATGTTTTAGCATTTTTTGACCATTTTGGAGCATTTTTTGAGTATGTGCTCCTTTTTCGTCACCTGTAGGGGGACACGCCCGCCTTAATGCCAGCCATTCCCTTCTGGCTGGCCAAGGTTTGGGAGCCACGTGGAGCCGACCCCCTCCACCCTCGGCCGGCCCAGGCTCGGCGCCCCCCAGAAGGAGGGAACGGGAGGGGGAGGGCATGGGGCACGGGAGAGTTGCAGAGGACAGACGCCAGTCGAGTAAATGCGAGCATGGGTTAAGGCGCGTGGATTAGCCAGTACTTCCCCCGACCCGCGGATCTGGCGCCCATGCGCCAGACCCACATATACTTCTGTTCGCGTGCGCCCGAGTGTGCTGTGACGTTTCTGGAGTGCGGGACGATGGGGGAGTTGAGGGGGGGGGCAAGCAGAATCTGGCCCGAGAGTGGCGGGAGCGCTGGCGTCCGCTGCGCAGACGAGTGTAATGGGAAGGGTTGTTCTACCCTCTCGGGGAAGGGGATGTCATTACGTCATCGTCCCGAGAATCCTCTGAATGTTAGTCCCGGAATCATACTCGGAGCACCCCCCTTGCCCCATCTTCTCTCGCGGGCGGGGGCGGGGGAGGGAACAGCGCTCCCGGCGGCGACCGATGTATTACTCTTCAGGCTACGGAGCTGCGGCGTTCCAGGTTTTGGTGCCTGCTATGATTCGCGTGGTGTTTTGAGACGTGGCCCTGGCGATCTTGGCCGCTCAAGCATGTGTTATCTTGGGCCCAATGTTTTTAGATGAAGATGTGTTGGACTCACATTAACTTGTCGTCCTCGTTCGCTCTGGCTCCTCTCTGCCCCTCTGCGACCGGATCTTTTCGATCGGCCAGTCAGCTGCCATTTTTTGCCTACGCAGTTGCCTCGTCGTCGGTCTGTTTCATCGCAGTCGTCAATGCACACAGATCTTGGCTCCTCTCCCCCGACTGCCGCGATGATCGGCTCAACGAATCATTGTTTTTTCTTGTGGCTTGCGTCAGTATCTATACTAGACCCACAACCAACGGTACGAGAGCATGCCTCCAATGTCGTGCTGCCCAGCATTAACATTCCTGGCAAAACACCAGGTTCATCTCGATAACAGGTCAAACGTCTGGAGGAGGGGACGGGTAGGGTGGTGGAGGGGACGGATGAGGACCTGGCTCGAGAGATGCGAGCGCTGTCTTCATTGCATGGGCGGCAGTAGTGGCGGTGGTGCGGGTGGCGGTGCCGGTGGTTGCGGCGATGACTGGCCGTGGTGTCGGCGGTGGCGGTGATGCGGGTGGGGGTGCCAGTGGTGGTGATTTGCCGTTGTCGAGGTGACGCCAGCGGCGGTGGCGGTGGGGGCGCTGCTGCCTCCGCCTTCCGCCTTCGTCCAGTATTTCAGGGACAACCAGGTGAACGAACTGGCGGCGCTGTCGTTCTTGGTGGATCCTTATGACTCGGAGCAAGTACGGAAAAAGGAAACGAAACGCACGTGCGCTTGCAGACACGGGGAGAGGAGGAGCCAACGCGCACGTCCCTGTTTTCCCTCCGCCCCCCACGCCCCCCCACACATGCCGTGACGGACGCTCGCAACGATGGGTAAGGCACGCGATCGCCAGACGAAGGCGACACAGTTGCGGCGACACGCGTGCCCTGGTTTGGCAGTAGTGCGTTGCCTTTTCATCGTGCGACCAGCGTGTGGGCGCCGACAGGCTTCGGCAGGTGGCACTGGGGGTTCCAATGCCGCGTGCCTCTCGCGCAGTGTGTTGCACGCGTGGTGAAAGCGCAAACAGTCACTGGAGTGCGCGCTTGCACTCAAGCGCGTGCGCAAGGAATGCCAGTGGAGCATGCGTGCGTGCGCGTCGGGGTGCAAGGCGCGGGCCACGTGTACAAGCGCGGCGGGCCAGGAACTCTACTGAGCCCGCCAGTGGGCACGGGCCCTCAGGAGGCAAGGCATGGGCCCATCCCCCGGGGCAGGGGCCTTGGCTCCAAGGAGCGGGTCGGGCACAGGATCGGCGCCGAGGGCAAAGGCCCCGTCCGCGAGTACATCCTTGGGCACGGGCTCGAGGCTGCCCACCGACACGCCCGCCCAGGCACGGGCCTGGGGGCGCAGGGTCGGCGGCGAGGGCACGGGCCCCGTCCGCCTGCCCACGGGCCACCAGGCACGGGCCTGCGGGGCGACCGCGGCGGCGAGGGCGCGGGCCCCGTCCGCAGTGCGCGCAGCGGCGAGGGCACGACCCGGCCGCGAAACCAGTGACCACCCAGGCGCGGGCTTGTGGGCTCACGCGGCGGCGAGGGCACAGGCCCCGACCGCGAGGCTCGGCGGCGAGGGCGCAGACCCCGACAGCGAGTCAGAAGCTCGGGGCCACCCAGTCACGGGCTTGCGGGGCCAGCTCGGCGGCGAGGGCCTGGGCCCCGAATGCGAGCAGAAGCTCGGCGCCACCCAGGCACGGGCCTGCGGGCGAAGTCCTGACGGCGAGGGCGCGGGCCCCGTCCGCAAAGAGCAGCTCGAGCAAGGGCCCAACAGGCTTGGGGCCAAAATCGCAGATCTTGCCGTAGAGGAGGAATTCGCCCCCCCCCCAGTGCCCCCCCACTCTTTGCCGTCCAGGGCACTCGAGTCCTCCCTTCCCGACCCTCGCCTTCACAGGGAGCACAGTTGCGGCGACGCGCGCGCCCTGGTCTGGCAGTAGCGCGTTGCCTTCCCATCGTGCGACCCGCGCGTGGGCGCCGACAGACTTAGGCGGCAGGTGGCAGTGGGGGTTTCACGTTCCCCTTCTCGCTATCTCGCCTTCCCCCTCTTCCTCGCTCCCCCTCTCCATCTTGGTCCCCTTTTTGTTCCGTTTCCCTCCCCCTTCTTCTTTCCCTTGCTCGGCTCGCTTTTCCCTTCCCTATTTCACAAATGGTTTCGATCTGGTCAGCCTGTCCCGCGCGACGTCCAAAGATCGCTTCAAGACGCACTTCTGAGCTCCCGATATCGCTCAATACAGTCCCAATGTGACCTTCAAGTGCCCCGCGATGCCGCCCAAATCGCCCAGGCCGGCCCGCCCTGCCCCTTCGATCCTTGTCTCCCTCGCTTTCGTCCCTCTGCACTCTCTCCCTCCCCCTCGGCGCGCGAGGAGCTCTCCCTGGCGAAGGCCAGGCGCTATCACGGCATGTCGTTGGACCGCCGCGCCCCAGCGGCCGCCACGGGGGCCGCCGCCGCCTTTGTCGCCGTCGTCGTCGTCGTCGTCGTCGTCGTCGTGGTGGTGGTGGTGGTGGTGGTTCTGGTGCCTGTCGTCGTCGTCATCGCCGCCGCCGTCGACATCTTAGTCGTCTTTGTCGCCATCGTCGCCGTCGTCGTCTGCGAAATTGTCGTCGCCGTTTTCGCCGTGGTCGTTGGCAAATCCGTGTTTTTGTTGCTGGGTCGTGCTCGTCGTCGTCGCGGTCGTGGTTCGGGACAGGGAGTAGGACGAGGCGGGGATGGCGCGGAGCGTTGACGAACGGGGGTGGGCCGAAAATTCGCCCTCTTTATCTTCTGCCTTCCCTTACCGCGCTCCTTTTCTCTCCCCTTCCGCCCCCTCCTGTGTCCTCCTCTTCGTCCTCCTTGGTCCTCCTCCCCCTCCTTCTCTGGGCAAGCCGCGTGCGCACGCGGGCGTGAGGCGTCGCCGCCTTGTCCTCCGCCTCTTCCCCTGTCTTTCTTCTGTCCAGCCTCCTCCTCCTCCTGCATTATTTCTCCTCTTGCCTCGTCCTCCTGCCGTCTCGTTATCCTCGTCGTCGTCGTCCTCCTCCTCCTCCCCCTTCTCTCCCTGAGCGCGAGGCAGAGCGCGCGCGCGGGGGGGGAGGGGATTCCGAACCCAAGATTGGTGTAGATGCCTTCCTGCCTAAGCCTGGAGGGCGTATACACCGATCATGGGCCCAGGATGGGCCCGGCCAGGATCGGTGTATGTATAGTTGGCGCCCGTCCATTATAATTCCCCCTGCTTCCTCCTCCTCCTCCTCCTCCTCTCCTCTTCTTCCTCCTCCTCATCCTCATCACCCTCCCTCCTCCTCCTCCTCCTCCTCTCCTCCTCCTCCTCCTCCTCCTCCTCCCCCCTTCTCCTCCACGGCCTCCTTTTCCACATCCTCCTCCTCCTCCTCCTCCTCCGCATCCCCCTTTTCTCCACATCCTCCCGAGGACGGGCTCCTCCCACCTCCTCGGGAGGGGGCCGCAGCCCGGCCCGCGCGGCAGGAGAGCACTCGCGAGCTGGCCGCGAGCTGCTCGGATGGCCGCCGCCAGGCCCGGGAGGGCTGTGGGGGAGGGGGCGCAGCCACCGCCCAGCGCCTGGCCTCGCGGTGGCTTGCCTCGCCCCTCCCACGCTCATCCCCCCTCGCCCCTCCTTCGCTCCCTCTCTCGCTCCCTCCCTCGTCCCTGTCCTCCTCGCTCCCCCCGCCCTCCCGCGCCAGGCCTCCTTGTGGCCTTCCTCGCTCCTCCCCCGCTCTTCCCTCACTCCCTCCCTCCCTCTTTCGCTCCCTCCTTCGCTCTCTCCTCTATCGCGCCGTATCGCCGATGAACCGCCGATACGGCTCGATGTGGAGCCTGCTTTTCTTCATGTCGACGGCGCCGACGCATCGCCGACGTCGCCGATGCATCGGCGATGTCTCACCGATGCGCCAGCGATGCGGCGCGATCCTCCGACCCCATGTATTCTGGCCGATGCGTCGGCGATGTCTCGCCGATGCGTCTGCCACGTGCGCTGCAGCGCCGACCCGCACGAAAGGGGGGAAGGGTGAGGGAGATTGAGGACGAGGAGGAGGTGGAGGAGGAGGAGGAGGAGGTGGAGGTGGAGGAGGAGGAGAGAGGAGGGAATAACGTCGCATTCTATTATCAGCACTCCCCTGGCGTGGCGTTGAGCTGTCCGCAGCAGAGCCTCACCTCCGTGCTCTTTATACCTGTCCTGTGCACTCAGGCGCTGGTGTACGCCAGCGCTGCGTTGCACGCGGATGCTGTGGTGTAGACAGGCGCCGTGGTGTGCACAGGCGCTGCGGTGCACGCAAACACTGGTTGCGCATGGTTGCTGCGGTGTGCACATTCGCTGTGGTGTACACCAGCGCTGTGGTGCACACAAGCACTGTGTTGTATACAGTGCTGCGTTGCGCGCGGCTGTTGCGGGGTACGCGGGCGCTGTGATGCACACGCGCTGTGGTGCACGCGAGCATTGTGGTGCATCCAGATGCTGCTCGCGTCGTCGTCGTCGTCGTTGTCGTTCGTCGTTGTCGTTCGTCGCTCGTCGCTCATCGTCGTCGTGCGCGCGGGCGCGGCTGTGGTGCCGGAGTCACACGGCGGGGGGGGGCGTTATGTGATACCCCCCCTCGCCCCCCCCCTCCCCAAACCAAGACGCCCGTCACCGCCGAAAATGAAGAAACGCGCTCCTTTTCTCAGGTTTGCAGGCGTGTCACGGATGGATGTGGTTCTCGCCTCGATTTCTTGCTTGTTTGTAATATTCTTATGGTCGGCGTCCCAGGGATGAGTTTCGTGGCTCGACTCAGGCTTCTCAGGGCGCAACAGACAATCAGTTTGGTTGGCGGTGTTGAAGTCCCAAGAATTGTGGTCTGGCGCGGTCCAGGATCATCAGGACCCAAGAGCAACATTGATTCGCGTCGTCGAAGTCCCAGAAATGGTGTTCTGGCATGACAGGACTCTCAGACGGTCGTCCTCTAACGCGGCAATTCCCGCAGTGAAAAGAAGTACCTAGAGGGACCGAAGTGGGAATTTGAAGAGAAGGTCGATTGCAACATCGCTGCTGCTGCTCCTCCTCCTCCTCCTCCCCCTCCTCCTCCTCCTTCCCCCTCATTCCTCTCCTCCTCCTTCCTCCTCCTCCTTCCTCCTCCTCCTCCTCCTCCTCCTCCTCCTCCTCCTCCTCCTCCTCCTCCTCCTCCTCCTCCCCCCTCCCTCCCGCCGCGCGCTCCCTGCAGGTCCTGATGGCGCCCCCGCCCGTCGCCGCCCGTGCTGCCTCGCGCGACGCAGGAGCGTGGCCGCGGGAGGCGGAGGGGGCGGCCCCTGCCCGGGGCGCGGAGCGGGGCTCCCTCGCATGCGGGGGGTGCGACAGGGGCCAGAGGTCAGTACAGTCGACCCGCATAGTAAGGATAGGCATCCCTCCCAAGGATACCCGTGCATCCTTGCCTCCTGGGTCAATCCTTGGACACTTTCTTTGGCCGCGCCCCGCTCGAAACGCGTCGAAATGGGCGTCCAAGGCCCTTGCATCCTTATCGCGCCTCCTTACTATCCTGGTTGTCTGTATCCTTGAAACGATCCCCATCCCCATCACCATCCCCTTCGAGACCCCCACAAAGTTACCACCCCAGTTGGGGATCCACCCCTCGAAACCCGGAGGGAACGACCTGTATCCCCATCTAGGAGGGTAAATCGGCCAGTGGGGCCAAGACCACGCCGCTGCAGGAGGAAAGCAATCGTGAAAAAACGTGGCCGCGCGATGCCGAGCTTTGGAGACTGCCTGATGCGAGGGACGCACGAAGCCCACAAGCACGCGCCACACGCTTCCTAACCGAATCTCGAGCCGCGCCTCAGATTACGACACACCCTCCCGAATGCCGCTCCGATCAGCCACCCACGGGGCACCACTCCCTTGGGCGACCTCCCACCCCTACCCACGACACGGCGCGGAACCATGGCCGTGAGAATACTTAGTGGGGACCCCCCACTGGCCCAGTGGGCCCCCGCAGGGGACCCTCGACACCGCCCGAGCCCTGGCGGGGTACCAGAGGGGCCACCGCAGGGGGTCACAAACATTACGACGAGGACCTGCGGGCTTCAGTTCATCAAGGCACCGCGTGTGTGCCGCACAAGCGCACCGGCCCTTGCCCTAGGGCCAGGAGGAGGGGTGAAGGGGAAGGCAGAAGGGCAAGCTGGGCGCGCTCGCGCTATATCTGACATCCTACCCCTCCCACCCATCCCTTCCGTTAGCGCTGATTTTCCAGCATCCAGATATCCACGCAGAGTCGACACGGCAATTTCCGATGCGATCAGACGACAACAGAATTCCGTTGCGTTGATTGTTTCTCTATCCGGCGACGCGCGTCATAGCGGACCCGGAATTCCAAAAAACGACCCCGTGTTGTGTTGTGGGCGATCGCGATCGGAAACGGGAAGTTGCGCAAATCATTCAGGAGGAGGTGGCGCATGAGCAGGATGAGGAGGAGGGGAAGGAGAAGGAGGAGGAGGATGAGGAGGAGGACGAGGAGGGGAGCTATGTAAATTTGAAGCAGGATGTGGCGCATGAGCAGGAGGAGAAGAAGGAGAGGAGGAGGAGGAGGAGGAGCTGGGCCGGGCTCGCGTGGCGCCCCCCCTCCGCGCCCGCCCACAGGAGACCCCCCGCGCATAGATCCGAGGCATGACCGGTTCAGATCCGATGCTGTCGCGCAGACTGATGGGTTACTGCAGGTTCATGCGGCGATAGCGCGCCGGCGACGCTGGCGAAGGCGTTCGAGGTTGAATTCTGCGCCGTGGAAGCACCGAGGCACACTGTGACGCCACTGGGCCCGACGGAATTCAATCTAGAACGATCGGGGCCGCGATCGATTCAAGGTTGAACGATCGACGCGGTGTCAAAAACCTTCGCGCGCGCCGACGCCGCACGAACCTCTCGTACTCCCATGCGTCTCCTCAACTACGGTTCTCGTGTAGTCACTCTCACGCTGGTTTCTCCATGTTTCAGACCAAGTCTTCGCGTCCCGCTATTTCCTCATCCTAGGCCGCGGCCAAAGCGACAATGCGAAGGCTCGACACAATCCCGCGGAAGGCAATGCGGGATTGTGTTGGCACAGGCTTGATATTGCCAGTTTGGAATATCAGCAACTTGGAGATACAACATCTGCCTACCGACTTCCAGGTTGAGAAACATATGTCAGATTTCACACAATGGGGTGAGTCTTCCGTTTTCCACTCCGCTTCGGTTACCAGGAATTCAATGCGCAAAGTTCCCGCGACAGTGGCGTCGCGCCTCAGTTCAGAGTCTGATTTGGATACGCCAGTGATGGAAGACGTCGCAATAGACGACGACCAGCAAGTCGGTGCATCAATCTTGGAAGACGGGTCAAACGATGACGCATGTACGAATTTATCAAGAGGGCGTCGCAGCCTGATACGACGGCCCAGCTCGACACTGTCGCAGACGAAGACGGCGGCAGCGACAGCGCCGACGACGACGATTACGGTACTGTTCGCAACGATGCCTCCGACGACGGCGTTGTCCCCAGATATCCTGTGACATGTTTTTGTTTCATCCGTGATCCCAGAGCTCCCGACCTCTTCCCTGGGGATGGGGCTCGTGCCCCGGATCTGCTTTGGAAGCATCATATCGCCAGAGATTGGGGTCACGATTTTTTGGGTAGGTTTCTTCCACTTCCCAGACAGTGCTTGCACCTAGGGGTTCTTCGTTGCCCCCCTGAGGGATTGGTACGGATGGGTCCGCCGAGGTTTCGGCACGTTGCCGCCCGTGGACGCCTCTTGGGCGCCGCGTGCGCCCGGGTGGGTCCGTCGAGGTCTTGGCTGCCTGCCGCCCGTGGGCGCCTCTTGGGCGCCCCGTGCGCTGGGTGGGTGCGCAGAGGTTTCGCCCCGTTGCCGCCCGTGGGCGCCTCGTGGGCGCCCCGTGCGTGCACGACATAGATTCGTTTGTTGTTCTTCTCGTATATATATGTGTATGTTCGTATATATGTGTATATATATATATATGTATGTGTATGTATATAACATTTATATACATATATATGTATGTATATAAATATGTATATATATAACATTTATATACGTATATGCATATCTTTACGCACTAGATTCTACCCTCCCCCAGGATGACCACTCCCCCCTGGGGCACTGCAATTCACAAATGATTCCGCCTCCTTACTCACTTTCCATGTGAACTCATACCATCCCAGCTCGTCCCAGTATCGCCCCCCCTCATCCCTGTCAAATAATACCATGCGGTTCGCATGCGTTGATCTAGCATGAGCTGAATGCACGAACCCTTTTTTTATGAAATAGTACCATGCGGGCCACGTGCGTGCGCGCAAAACGAACCCCTTGCCGAAACCATTGTTTTCGTTTCGATTTCAGCGTGGCAACTTTAAAAATAAAACGCAATTGTTTTCCAACAGAAAGCCTTCAACATTTCATTCTCGCGCCCGTGCGGATTTTTAGGGGGAATCATTGTTTTCGAACAAGCAGTTTCGTGTCCAAGGGGGCCTTCGCGCGCGCATGTCGAATTTATTCAAATTCCCTCGCGCGATTGCCTGAGGCATGATGTTTGTTGAATAATACCATGCGGGGTGCCGTCATCGTATTCTTTGCCGTCGGAAGCGTCGTGATCATTCTCATCGTCGTTTGTCGACGCCGTTGTCCGCGCTGCCTCCCGCAAAATGAATTTTGCGCGCGCGACGAGCGTCTTCGAGCCATTGAGCACGGTGAAAATATAGGAGGAGCTCCACGCTGGAATTGTACTCGCGACCTTATGAGTTTTGCCAACCACCCCACCGTCGTTTGTCGACGCTGTCGTCCGCGTTGTCCCCCGCAAAATGGACATCGCCCGCGCCACGAGGGCCCGCGTGCCAGTGACCTCGATGAAATTTGCGGACGAGCTCCACGATGCAACTGCAGTCGCGACCTTATGAATTTTGTCGTCCAAGGTGCGGGTGGGAGGGTGGGATTGTTGCACGAGCGTGTGAGGTGGTCACGCGCGGTGCAGCGTAGCCACACCACATAAATAGCACCACGAATCGTACACCTCGTAGCCCATTACCACATGGACTGCACCACGTAGTCTATTCCGCGTAGCTCACATGCCATAGCGCGTGCCTTATCGTTTGTTTCCAACAAGAACTGACTCGACAACCCTCCCACCCAGGGCTTACAGAACCCCCTGGGGCATTGCACACCACATGTGCTTCTGCCTCAGCGTCCAAGTCGGTATGAAGTCACACCATCCCAGACCAACCAGTATCGGCACCCCGCCACCCCTGTCAAGTAATGCAATGCGTGCGCGCTCGCTTACCTCATAATATCATGTTGCAGCATCCCCCTCCACATGACCTGGTACGTACTCACCCTGTTATCACGCGTGGCGACTATTTATATGAACGCTCAAGTCCAAACACAACATTTTTACACACATCCTTACCTCAACAATGTGTGGCCACGCGCTGACGGCGAGGCCGCCCCGCGCGGTGGAGGTGTCCCGTGTGACTTCGGGCGGCGCCTGCGACGGGCCCCTCGCGGAGGGCGACGTGGTGCTGAGGGTGGGGGGCAGGCCTGTCACGAGGCTGGCGGATTCTGCTGCGGCGGTCCCGTGCGAGGGCACATTCATCGTATTTCAGATGGGGAAAAGGTGCCCGTACCGCTGCCGTTCCCTCGTTGTCCTAGTTTTGTTGGCCTCCTGGGAGCTCCTCGTCGCCATTGCTGAATTCGCTTCGAAATCCTTTTCAGAGCGCACCCCGAAAGAGGTCCGGGGAGTAGCGGTATCGGTATTTTTGGGTCTCACATGTTTTGTTGTGTGCGAGAGGGGGTCGAGGCAACATGTTTCCAAGGCCCGTTTTATTGGCTGCGGCTGCTGAGCCACATGTGAGGCAGACTTCTACCACGCAGCTGGTAGTGCGGAGTTTGAGCCGATCTTGCTTTGATCCCCTCCCGCACACAACTGTACAGGGGAGTGGACCTTATAGGACCTCTTTGGGGCCTATTGGTGGTCTCCCGTCCATTTCGGGCGAAGGGCTCGAAATGTAAGTTGGAGCTCCCGCACAATTGGGCCGGAAACCATTTTTTACCCACCCAAGGGATTACACATGTTACCCCCCCCTGCCCCCCCCGGGGCAGCCTAGGGCCTGTGATGCACGTGGGCACTGCTGGTGCCGCGGTGCACGCGGGCGTGCACTATGATGTACGCAGACACTTCGGTGTTCACCGGTGTTGTGGCGCACACAATTGACTTCACAAGTGTCGTTGCAGCAGCAGTTGTGGGGAGCACAGACATCGTGGGTGTACGCAAGCATTGCAGCATTGTGATGTACACATCACAAGCCGCGTGGTGTACACAGGCGCCGTAATGCACACAATCGCCGTAGTGCACCAAGTCGCTATGATGTAATCGTGCACCGTGGGCTAAGATGTACCGGCGCATGCTTTCATACTTGTTATCCTCCCTCTTCATATTCGTCCTCTTCGTCGTCGTCTTCCTTGCGCAGCATTGTGGTGTACACAAGCATTGTGGTGACACAAGACTTGTGGTGCACACAGGCGTTGTGTTTCACATTCGCTGCGGGCTCAAAATGTCCGAGCGTAAACCAAACATCACAATCAGATCACATATTGAATGTGATACATTCGGACTCCCAGCGATTTCCCAGACTTTGGCTCCGTCGGGGCCGTAGAGGTGTGATTGCCATGAGATGATGGTGTGCACCTTGTCAGTGCTCTTGGGAAAAGAGTGCGGGCTCCGAGTTGTCGACCCCGTCGCGGGGTTCCTCTCACTCCTGCTCCTCCTGCTGATGCTGCTGTTCCTCCTGTTTCCCCTGCGTGTAGTCCCTCGGCTGACGCCGTTCCGCGCGCCCCCAAGCCGCGTGGAGTTCACGGGCGCCGTGGTGCGCGCAGTTGCCATGCTGTGCACAGCTGCTATGGCGCACAGGCGTTGGGCCAGAAAAACAAATAATCGCAGCCAACACGCATATTATTGAATTTGATACGTTCGGGTCCCAGGCGATTTTCCAGAGTTTGGCTTCGTCGGTACCTTCAGGTGTACGCAAGGTGCGTGGTGTACACAGGCACGGTGGTGCACAGGGGGTGCTGAGACAGCAGCTGTGGTGCACACAGGCGCCGTGGTGTGCACGAGCAGTGTGATGTACAAAGGCGCTGTGGTGCACACGGTTGTTATGGTGTATGCAGTCGCCGTTGTGCAAACCATGTTTGCAGCAGTTTTGGTTCACAAAGGCATGGTGATGTACAGAGCCCGTGTTGTGTGCGCAGGCGCTGTGGGCTTGGACGACGACGACCACCACCACCACGGCGACGACGACGACGACGCCGACGACAACGACGACGACGTAGGCGGCGTGACTCCGGGGGTGCGCGCCGCGGTCCCCGACCGTTACCCCCCCCAAGGGAAAAATCGCTGGAATACAAGGATGGTTTCCCGTCTTGGGCGCCTCTTGGGCAGTCTTGGGGCCCTCTTGGGCCGTCTTGGGGCCCTCTTGGGCCGTCTTGGGGCCCTCTTGGGCCGTCTTGGGGCCCGCTTGGTCCCTTGGGGGCCTCTTTTGCTGTTTTTGGGCATCTTGAGGGTCTCTTGGGCCATCCTGGACGCTGTGAGAGCCCAACATGCGAATATGCAAACAGCGCGCGCTTTCCGGAGGGAATAGGGCGAGCTGGCCTCTTGGGGCCTTCTCGGGAACATGATGGAGCCTTCTTGTGCCGTCTTCGGGGCCTCTTGGACCGTCTTGGAGATGTTCCAGCCGTCGTTGGGCCTTGTCGGGCCGCTCTTGTCGCTTATTCGCCCGCCCTGAATTGTCCTGGGCGACCTGGGAGGAGCCAGGGAAACCGCGGACGGGGGGTGCCCAAATGGAGGGGGGGAAATCCGGGTAGGTGTGCCAGCCCAGGGCCCAGGCCCCAGGTACCTCGGCATTTGATGTACAGCCTAAGAGCCCCTTGAAGGAAGGTATTTCGCTTCCTTCTGTCACGGGGCTCCTCGGGGCCATCTTGGAGACTCTTGGTGCCTCGGGCCGACGTTGGGCTTCTGGATGCCACCATGGGTCCCTCTTGGGCGATCGGGATGCTACAAATTCATGCCTCTGGGAAGCTGTTAGAAGCAATATGTAGACACTTTGGGAGGAAAGCAAAGGACAATCCAAAGAACATGTAAAAACAAATGTGCTTCAGCGATAAGCTGTCTCCTCGAAGCGTGCTCGGATGCTTTCGGTGGGTGTTGGGGCTCCCTTGGGCCGACTTGGGCTGCCCAGAGGCCACCCTGGGCCGTCCTGGGCTCTTTGGGGCCTTTTGGGGGGGCCCTTTTGGGGCGCTCCTGGGCCCTCTTGACCGTCTGGTGGCGTGTCTTCGGGAATCCTGGGCACTTTAGGGCGGCCAGGAGGCGGAGGCACACGACCAGGTGTTGGTTCTTGACCAGTAAACAGCAGACAGGGTCAGGACTGCAGCGACTGCAGCGCAGCACGACACATATATATATATATATACACATATATATATATATATATATATAATAGACGTACACATATACTGCTTCTTTTCGGTGAGAAGGAGGTTGGGGGGTGTGTGGGGGAACACCAACTGTTTGCAAACGCAATGAGTGTGCTGATGGTGATGCTGATGCTGATGATGATGGTGGTGATGAGAAGGATGATGCAGATGACGACGACGATGATGGTGATGTTTGTGTTGGTGGTGGCGGTGGTGGTGATAATGATGATGACGACGATGGTGATAATGATGATGATGATGCTGATGGTGTTGATGATGATGACGCGACTTCGAGTTAGCGACGACTTGTGATGGCAACGCTGAGCTGCGATGTAGTGACACTATTTACCCCGCGTTCGATTTCGTTCGATCGATCCCACTCTTGATCTCACATGTTTGATTACACTTGGTCGATCTCATTGCAGATCTCACTATCGACCTCACTATGGATCTCACTATAGGTCACGCGTTCGACCTCACTATCGATCTCACTATCGACCTCACGATCGATACTTCTATCGATTTCACTATCGATTTCACTGTCAATCTCACAACCAATGTCACAATCAACCTCCCTGTCGTTCCCACTTTGGATCTCGCTACCCATCCCATTGTAGCGATCTCACTATCGATTCCACTATCGACTGCACAATCGATTACCAAGGTGGTGGGGGAAGGGTGGAGGGGATGAAGGGGAGCGCCCGACCACGAGGGGAGTGACCCAGTTCACACGTGCAGACAAAAAAAGGGGGGGTCAGGCGAGGTCAGGATCCTCATCCACCTCCTGACCCGCCTTCTTCCTCTCCTCCACCTGCCGTCCCAGGGCCTCTGCTGCCTCCGACGTGAGGCCGTACAGCGCCAGCACCCGCTGCCAGTCGGCGGCAGGTGGGGGCAGCAGCCGTGCCGCTGCTTTCGGGACCTCATGTTTCGCAGGCCCCTGGAGGCCCTGGGCCCAGGCGGAGAAGGATGGCTGCCACTCGGCCCTGACTTCCAGGGACGGGGCTCCTACGTAGGCAAACGTACAACTCTTAGGATACGGTGCCCAGGATACATTCCAGTTCGAAACTTGTTCAGACAGAAACACCGACCCCCGTGACGGCAGGACCACACGATTGGCGATGGTTTCTCTGTTTCGAGCTGGTGTGCGCCATGCTACCGCATGCAACGCACATCAACATGCTACAGTGAAACGTTTCACGATCCGATTCGAACACATTCGCTTGCTCGAGCAATTGCCCTAGTTGCTTCCAAGCCCCTGGCACCGCGCAGGCCTCTGGGACAGACGGGCCAACGGGGGGGTCGGGGGGAGGCGCAGCAGCAGCAGCGGCCCCCTTGGACCCCGAGCAGGGGGAGGGGATGCGCAGCCCAGGGACGGCCTCTAGAGAGACATCGTTTAGCCACTCAAGGCCTTGGTGGTCCTGCATCTGCAGGAGCCCTGCACTCAAACCGCTGTTCGGCGCAGAACATTCCGAGCCGACGAGCCAGCTCCGAGGACCCAAGAAATTGGAGCTTGTCAGGCTCGGAAACACGACCATGGACTGCCCCTTCCTTCGCGAGCCTGTCAGCCTCCGCGTTACCGAAGCGCTGGAGGTCTGAGATCCTACCTTCCCTGACCTCACTCATCGGGGTATGCGCAGGAACCTTGACAGCGTTCACACCTTTCAAACGATCGCCAAGTTCAGCCCACCAGTGGGGCCCTGGTAGACCTGGGACCTCCTCCCGCACCTCTGAGGTTTCGGAGACAGCCTTCCGTGGCAGCACAGTCAATGGACAGAGGAACTTTGGACCCCAGGACTGCCCTCCTAGGCAGCATGATGACCGCAAAGTCTTCCCCCGTCGCGCGCCAGCTGGTCTGGCCTCTCGCCGAGGGGTACACGCCTAAAAATCGCGGCCAGGGTTCGGCCTTCTCTGTCCAAAACAACCACGGCCATCCAGCCGTGCGCGCACCAGGCATGCTGCCCTCGAACCCCGAGCCGTCCGTGAACACGTGGGCCCCCTCATGAATGAAGAAACGGCCCATCTTGCGGCCATTGAAACTGGCGAATGCACGGGCCGTGTGGGTCCATCGGGGGCCTCGAGACGCAGAACGTGGGGTCGGGGAGTATGCACCTACTGAACAGTTCTCTAGTTTCACCCGTGAGATGGCCTAATCGCCAAGCCGCGTCGGACACAGCAGGATCCAGGTTCTCGCGGCGCCATGCGTCGAAGGCACAACATAATAATCTCCTATGGAAGAGACTGCCTACAGGATCTCCGCACAATTTGCATAGCTTATCAGTCTCTGGAGTGTAAGCGTAGCTGCGGGCCTGGGACCAATACACATTGGCCATCAGCGCCGGCAAGGCTGCTTTGTGTCTTTGTGTCCTGTGGACCAGCACTCGGAGGATCTACTACCTAACAACAGGTGAAAGGCGGACCAATTGACAGGGCCACTCCACTCCTTCAAATCATGCTGCTTCGCTTGCTCCTCGCGCTCGATCGCTCTCCGAACGGCACTGCGCGCGAGGGTGTTGCAGAACTTTTGGAGAAAACCGCTCAACCGACTAGGTATTTCCTTGATCATACACCAGGAAGAGGGTCTCAAAATCGAACCTCCAGTTGATCCTTGCCATGAGCAGGAGGAGGGCAGCGATTGGCTGTCGGACCTGACCCCATGGATGCTTACGGGTCTGGACCGCCTGGACGTCCTCCACGCAGGATCTCATCACAGCCTGCAAATCGATTTGGCCCAGGCACTCCTACACATTCTTTTACAGCCGAGACGATCACCACCGCAAGCGGATCCCTGGTCCAGAGACGAGCGGACGCCAGAAACCGAAAACCCAAGGAAGTCCCAGGGAGCAGGGAGCCCCACGACCTGACAGCTTGGATCCGCAGCTTGTGGAGGCTCGTCTGGGGTATCCCTAAACTGTGTGATCCCCAGGTGGCCTTAGCGAGAGGCCCTACACGAAAGACGCGGCTATGTTTCTCACTCTGCCCCAACCTTCGGAGCGCTGCACCCTAAGTCGCGGCCGCCGCCAGGCGCTGTGCCTGCGCGCCGACACGTCGGACGCCACCGTCGTTGGAGTCGCCGCCGAGGTCGCGGTGCGCGGTGACCAGCTTGTCGGTCCCGAGCGCCCACCTCGAATCGCCGTGCAGCTTTGGTAGCAGCGCCCGATCCGAGATCATGTAGCGGGTCTTGTCCCAATTGATCGGGAATTGCTCGGCCTTCAGCTCTGTCGTGCCCACCTCAAAGCTCTGCAGGGTGGCCTCCACAGCTGTCGTTGGCCCTCCGATCGCGTCAGTGGTCAGGTCGTCAACCACGTTGATCGCACGGCAGGGCCTCGTCTCCACAGCTATCCTGCGCAGCAGGGTGAGCATGACTAGCTTGGCCACCCCCGTCGCAGCACTGCAGCTAGCCACTATCGTGCCGTCGGGCTGGCTGAGTCGACTGGTACCTCCTGTTCACCTGGCCCTGCGAGGGGCTCTGTAGAGGCAACACAGCGCTCTCAGCAGATCACTGCCGACTGACGTAGCTCCTGGTGGCTGACGTTCTCGTAGAATTTCGGGATGTTGTAGAACGCCGTGAAGGCCGAGAGCCCGTGCCGGTTGGCATGACATACCAGCATGCTGTGCAAGTAGGTTGCTTTGTCACAATTCGAGGCCGTGTCCTTGCCCCAGTGAAGCTAGCGTCGTCCGTGGCCCTCCACTTCTTGACATATGCTCGTCTCACCCGACTCCATATCTTGGCCCATAAACAAAGGAGGCCGATGGGTCGGGTGCCTCCGTCCGCCTTGGGTAGGACGCTGATGGTGACCCACAGGATGGCACAAGTGGGCTGCTTCTCCCACTCCGTCTGGTAACAAAGACACCATCCAAGAAAGCCACCAATCGCATACGGAAATTGTCCCAGTCGAGGCCCGTCGACGGCCCGAAGGACTTGCAGACGCCGACAACCTGCTGCTCGCCGATCGGGCCCAGCTTCCAGTCGCATGGCCAGTCGAAAGGGTGCAGCTCCTCACTCCGCTTGCTGGAAATCCACAGCTGCTCCCATTCCTCCAGTACCGTACCGCGTCGATGGCTGCCGATCCGACTAGCCCCTGGGCGCCGCTGCCTGCCTTGGGGCAGGCGTCCTCCAGCCGCTTGGGTCGGCAAACAGCATGCGCCAACTTACCCGAGCCTTCGACCGCTGACTCACCGAAGTCCTTCCACGCCTTGCTGCGAGCTCTGGAGTCGTGCCTCCTCCTCCTCTTCGTCTACCTCACTAGCCAGCACTGAGCGGAACCATGCTGCCAATTGTCCTCCACGCTGAGCCAGTGATATCCACTTGTCCACCTGTGGTTCCAGCAGCAACTGGAAGTCGGTGAGGGGCTTTGGCAGCTCGAGATCTCGCAACGGCTGTGCCACGCGCTGACGGTGTGTCGGCCTGGCCGCCTTGGGCCCCGAGGGCGAGGCTGCCGATGCACAAACGCAGTCCCAGAGGCGTAGCGCCGACAACCACTTGCGGGTGTCAGACTCGTCGTTGCGCTCTAAGATACCTTTCGAAAGGTCTGTAAGGTACCTGCGTTTCATGACGATCCTCTTGGCCCTGTCTTGAAAGAAACGAGCATCTTGCTTCGGGATCTCAGAAATATCCACCAGGTACTGCTCAGCCGCCGAGAACCATCCAGCAGCTGCCTGCTCAACGTCCTCGATCGGGCTGTCCAGCCTCCACTCAGGCCGAACTCGCACCGCAGGCACTGATGTGACACCCTCCTCCCCTCGCCGATGAGATCTGGCCGCTTTCGTCCTGGCCTTGGCCTCCTGGTCTGCCAAGGGCAAGGTTTGCGGCGGAGGTTCGACCCAGACAAAAGCTTATTGCCGCCATTGAGCTTGATGGACACGTAGCAGTGGGGAGACACAGGTGCATCCGTTTTGGCTTCCGCGATCTTGGGGAAGGCGTCCAGACAATGCGAGCCTATCACGTCAGCACTCCTGGGGCGTAGGCAGTAGCGATTAAGCCACCCTGGGGCAAGCACCTCGTCAGGCTCCATGTTCGAATCTCCTCCTAGGGATGAGGGGGGGGAGGAGGACGAGGGAGGAGGGGGAGGAGGAGCAGGAGGAGGAGGAACAGGAACAGGAACAGGAGGAGGAGGAGGAGGAGGAGGAGGAGGAACAGGAGGAGGAGGAGGAGCAAGAGGAATCCAGCGGGGACATGACACGCAGACCGCGGAGACATACGAGGGCCTCCGGAGACGTGCAGTTCCTGCTGCTGCTGATGCTGCTTCTCTCGGCCTTCCAGGATGCGCCTTCGTCGCCACGGCTCGACGCGGCTCGGAAAACGGGCCAGGATGGTGCTTATGCTTATGGAAGTTCTGGGGGCAGACTGGTTCGATCGAACCAGGAACGTTCAGTCGACTGGCAGGAAGCAGACGAGGCGAGGAGGAGGAGGAGGAGGAGGAGCACAAGGAGGAGGGGGAGGAGAAGGAGGGGCAGGAGGGTGACGAGCAGGAGGAAGACGAGACAGGGGAAAGTCACCATTTCTTGCTCTTCTTGCGTCTCCAGGGGGTCCCTCGTCGCCACGGCCGGATCACAGGGCGGCTCTGCGCGGATGCTTGACGCGGAAAGTGTCCATAGGATTGCGTATCCACGGGACCGCGCTTCGGTGTCCAGACCGCAAGGGCCTGGTTGTGGATAGCACGTTCGTCGCTCGTGAGAATGAGAAGGTCAGAGGAGAACAAGACTATACCAATATCGTTAACCTTCCATCGTCGTCACGGCTGGATTCTTCTGGGAATCCTGGCCAGAACGCACCCCGGGAGATGTCCCCTCAGAATTGTGGAGGGGGAGGGGACCCAAACATAGAAATCGCAGTTGCGGGACAACTAGTTCAGGGGCGCGACCCCCCCAGGGGGTAACGCGAGAGGGGGAATGGGCGAAGGTGGTAAAGCATCGACCCCCAATCGCCCACTCATCGCCGATACGGGCCCGATAACCATTCTCGCCCAGGACCAGGCAGGTTCCCTGGTGGCCCATGGCCCATCTCTTGGGGAGGCGTCGCCGATTTCAGCTTGATGCTTCCCCCCTGACACCCCCCGAGTCACTCTCCCTCTTATTGTTGTCCCTCACCCCAACCACCTCCTCCCCCGGTGGTCTAAGCTGACCATTGGGATCCACAGCTCTGCCAGCATACTCCGCCACGCTCGCACGGACGGAGACAAGGCTGCTCGGCATCGGCGCTCGCCTCGCTTCGCCCGGCATCGCCTCCTCCCACGACAGTCTCGGCGCAACCCGCATCAGGCCGCAGGAGGTGGAGCGCCTGATGCAGCAAGCGCACCCCGACAAGAACGGCGGCGCGGTGGTCGCCAAGCCGCACGATCAGACTGCACGCAGGGAGGGGTCGGATCGCGGTGACGATGAGGAGGAGGTTGATGCTGATGATGCTGGCGATGATAATGATGCTAATTACGCTGGTAATTGCAGATGCTAATGATGCTGTATTGAATATGAGTGTGTTTAGGAGATGCGTGTATTGATGAGGGGGAGTTGGATATTGATGACACCGATCACGATGACCATGGCGATGTCGATGACAATGAACAATAATGATGCCTCTGATGATGATGATGATGATGATGCTGATGCTGATAACGATGATGATGTCAAGACGATGATGATACTGATGCTGCTGATGATGATGCCAACGCTGGTAACAATGATGGTGCTGATGACGATGATGATGATGATGCTCCTGATGATGATGATAATGCTGATGATACTGATGCTGATGCTGATGCTGGTGATGATGTTGGCGACAATGATGAGGATGCTGATTATGCTGATGCTGATGATGACACTGCAGCTGACGGTGACAACGAGAATGCTGATGATGCTGATGATGACGACGTTGATCATGATTATGATGATGATGCTGATTATGATGGTGATAATGCGGATGAGGATTATGATGATGATGCTGATGTTGTTAACGATGATGATTCTGATGACGATGCTGTTGATGATGATGGTGAGGATGATGCTGATGCTGATGCTGATGCTGATGCTGATGCTGATGCTGGTGATGATGATGCTTCTGCTGGTTATGATGATACTGATCATGCTGGTGATGCTGCTTACCGCTGCTGCTCGCCGAGCCGCTCGGCCACATGTCCATGTGCCTGCGCCCGTGGCGCTCGTTCCTGTCGCCAGCCCGCCTGGCACGCGCGCTCCCTCGCGCTCCTGCTCGCCGCCTGCTGGCTGGGGGGGCAGCGGTGTTCGATCGTCCTGGGGGCAGCGTAGTCCGTGGAGTTCCAGCGAACCCATGTCGTCGAGGGCTCATGGTTTGGCCCTGGCCAGGACTGCGCCCCCGCGAAGACCAGCTTGAACTTGGCAATGGCAGCCTGGCGGCAGGCTGACGTTTCCAATCGCGATCGCGCCCCTTCGCGCGCCCGCGCCCTTCGTCTCTGAGCAGGTGCCAGCAGTGGATCGACACCGGCGCGGTGACGAAACGCAGCCCCCAGGTCGGCGGCTACCGCGTATATCGGGGCGCGAGCCTGCCGCGAGTCGACCCGCGTTTTGCCCTCCGCCCCCGTGGCTGATGATTCAGCTGAGGCGGGCAGTGGCCGAGTCAGCTGCTGCCCGCCGGGTCTTCGGCGCGTGCATCCACATTGTGCGCGCGACGCCGAGGCTGATTCAGCTGCTGCCGCCCCCGCGGCTGATGCGGCGCAGCGGCCCCGACGTGGCGCTGGTTGCTTATGGAGGCCTACATCCGTGCGAAAAATATGTCCGCGTTCTGCTTTCTTCCACCTCGCCCTTCCCTGCTCCTCGCGCGGCCTCCTCGAGAACTCACCCCCTCGCCCCCTCTAGTCGTCGTCTCTGGCCCCCTCCGAGCCACTCTCGTTCTGGCCCACCGCTTGGGCTCGCAATCCCCGGAAATTCAAGTCCTGGCCTCGCGTTTGGGGCCGCGATTGCCGGAGTTCCAAGTTCTGGTCCCACTCCGGGGGCCACCGTTGCCAGCGCTTGAAGTCCGGTCGCACGTTTTGGGCCGCGGTTGCCAGGGCTTCAAATTCTGGTCTCACCGTTCGGGGCTACGATTGGCAGACTTTCAAGTTGTAGTCTCACATTCGGGGTCTCGATGGCCAGCGCTTGAAGTTCCGGTCTGCGCTTGGAGTCGCGGTTGCCAGAGCGCCGAGCATAGGTCACGCGCTTGCGGGCGCGCGTGCAATAATTTCAAGCGCTGGCTTCGTTTTCGCCACGATTGCCAGAATTTCAAGCCCTGCCCTTTGGGGCCGCGGCCGCCAGAACTTCAAGCTCCCGGCTCGCGTTCGGGGCCACGGTTGGAAGAGCTTTAACTTCTGGTCGCGCGTTTGGGGCCACGATTGCCAGACATTGAAGTTATGGCGTCGATTTTGGGGCCGCGCTTGCCAGGGCTTCAAGTCCTGGTCTCACGCTCGTGGCCGCGATGGCCAGAACAACAAGTCCTGGTTTCAGGTGGGGGCCAAGCATGCCAGACCCTCTAGTTCTGTTCTCGCGGCTTGGGCGACGGTTACCCGAACCTCAAGTTCTGGCCTCGCGCACGGGGCCACGATTGCCGGGGCGCGAAGCTTTGGTTGCGCGGTTAGGGCCGCGATTGCCCGAATATGTTGTTCAAGTCTCACGCTTGGGGCCACCGTTGCCGGCGCTTGCAGTCATGGATTCACGTTTGGGGCCGCGACCGCCAGAGCTGGGCGTCGCGGTCGCGCGCTCGGGGCCGCGATCGCCAGAACTTCAAGCTATGGCCCCACGCTTGCCAACTTCAAGCTCTCGCCAGAACTTCGACGGTTGGGGCCAAGATCGCTGGGACTTCATGTTCTGGTTTCTCGCTGGGGGCCGCGATTGCCAGACTTTGAAGTTCTGGTGTCGTCTTGGGGGCGACGATTGCCAGAGCTTCAAGTGCTGGCGTCGCGTTTGGTGTCGCGATTTCCGAGGCGGGAATGCATCCATATCCACCGCCTGGGGGGTCAGTTTTCGGAGCCGCGGCAGGCTGTGGGCATGGGCATATTCGAGCCCACGGGGGCCAAATTCTATCCATATCCACCGCCGGGGCGCCGGGGCGTCGGTGCGCAGGCGGTGGATATGGATAAATCATCGCATCGCACGATTGCCAGAGCCTGAAATTGTGATCGCGCATTTTGGGCCGCGATTTCCAAACCTTTTCGTATTGGTTTCACTCTCGCGGTTGCGACCGCCAGCTCTTGAAGTTTTGGTCGCGCGTTTGGGGCCACGGTTGCCAGAAGTTGACGTTTTTTTTCCGCGTTTGAGGCCGCGATTGACGTAGCTTCAAGGTCTAGTCTCACGCTTTGGGCCACGATTGCCATCGCTTCATGTTATGGGTTCATGTTCGGGGCCACGATTACCAGAACTTGACGCTATGGCCGGACGTTTGGGGCCGCGATCGCCAGAAATTCAAGTTCTGGCCCCGCGCTTGGGTCCAGGATTGCCAGAACTGTAAGTTATCGTTTCTCGGTTGGGGCCACGATTGTCAGACTTTGAAGTACTGGCGTCGTTTTGGGGGCGACGGTTGCCAGAACTTCCAGTTCTGGTCTCACGTTTGGGGTCACGATTGTCAAAGCCTGAAATTATTGTCGCACGCTTGGGGCCGTGATTGCCAGTTTTTTCGTTATGGTCTCAATCTTGCGGTCACGTTTGCCAACACTTGAAGTTATGGTTTCACGCTTGGGGCCACGGTTGCCTGAAATTGACCTTGAGGTTACACGTTTGGGGCCAAGGTCGCCAGAACTTTTCACGCTTGGGGCCACGATTGCCAGAACCTCAGGTTCTGGACTCACGTTTGGGGGACCCAAAAACTGTGATTAATCTTCCCTTTTTCCTACTCCTCTTCTCGTCCTCTTCTTGTTTTGCTTCCTCCTCCTCCGCCTTCGTTTTCCTCCTGCTCTGCTTCCTCCGTCTTTGTCCCCTCATCCCCCTCCGCCTCTTCCTCCTCTTCGTCCTGCTTATCAGCATCCTCTTCCTAAACATCATTTGCAACAGCCGTGTGCATGTCCCACTGAAGCAGTAAACGCAGGCCTGTGAGTCAACCGAGGCAGATTCCCCTTTTCATAGCACCAGCTAGCGATGAAGCCAACCGCACTGATTGCCTCGAAGCGTTTTATGGATGTCTGTGGTTTCCTTTTCTCCTGGCTTCCGAGCGCCCAACGCGAATCCAATACGACGGAAGGTGTGCCCAAAACGGCTGCGGCACGGCTTTAAGAAAAGTCCCGGAAACAGCCAAGTAAGCCCCCACATTGGCCCCAAAACGGCCGCACGCGATCTCCAGGAGGACACACGAGCCCCCCAGAAGGGGGTTCCAAAGTTCTCCCCAAGGACGCTCAAGACCGCATCTGTCGCATGCGTCCGTCTACGAGGCCCATAAAATGCCCAAGGACGGCTGGAGGTGGTTTGAATTTTCTTCAGTCACGAAGGCAAAGTTTTCAAGTTGAGACCATGCCTGTGCGACCAGGTGGAGTTTCTGCATGTTCCCCGCCAACTGGTGTGACAGCGCATGCATTCAATATCAAGGCTGCACCAGCGGCGGCCCAACGGCGACACGCATCGCCGAAGGCACGAACTGCTGCCCCTTCGACGAGGCGGACTTGCGATCCTGCGCCCTGCGCCCTGCGCGCGTGCTAACATTGATGTGTATTGCCATGGCCGCGGCGGCATGCGCGCTTCAGCTACACCGCTTGCGCGCACCACTCGAAATCCCGCGTGATATGGGGGGGGGGGCATAGCTTGCGACACATAGTTAATCCCTTCGGCCTGCGCCACATAGCTTATACCACATAGCTCGCACCACACACATTACATCCCATCGCCTACATAATACAACGTACACCATATAGCTTGGACCTCTTACACAGCGTAGCATGCACCACGTAGCTTGCACCACAGTGCGCACACCGCATAGTTTACGCTACACAGTTTGCACCGCGTAGTTTGCACGTCCAGGGTGCATAATATCTTCGTTTTGGGCCCGCGCTGACAAAGCACCTGGCTGTTCACTTAGACGAGCTGCCAGTCTTGATGGAACATATGTGTTTCCAGCACGTAATCCAAGCGCACCATGCAGCACTACTGCAGTGTCCTGTCAATGCGAGCATCCTGGTAGTTCCAACTCACTGTTCATGGCGGGCTCCCTTTGAGAACTTCATCGGGTTGTGACGTCGACCAGCCTTACAATATAACCTATGTCCAAACATTTGTCTGTCCACATATTGGCGCATTGCTGCGCGAAAACATATATTCCAAGACGCTGAAAGATGGACCACTTCGGGCTCACGAGGGTCTCTGTTTTCTTTGCCGTTCCTTAGGTTTAGGTCGGGGAACCTAGTCGTGACCGATGCTCGCCGTGGCCAGTAAGCCCTTCCATTCCTTATTTTGCGATCCTTCCGTTAGCGCGATGATTGTATTTCCCGCTGCTACGAGTCGCGCCCCCCCCGTCGAGACCAAGGCCAGGGCAGGGACTTCCGTCAATGACGGCCCACCGCTGCGCCTCCAGTCTATCAACCTTGTTGCTTCCTCCTGCTCCTCAAGCGCGGACTGTTCGCTATCTGACTGCCGCAGATGGTGCACGGGGGCTCGGAGGAGCATTCGTGTTCCCTCTCTGTTCCTCCCTGTACCATGTCCCTCTCCTTGCATCCCTCCCTCCTTCGCTCCCCGACAGTAGAGCAAACTCACAAACTCGAGAACAATCCCCCTGATTTCTACCAATCACGTCCCTGGACTTACCGAACAATCCCTCGGACTTCTACCGAACAAATATTCCTGCGGAACTCTTGGCGGCGCCTGGAACGGCCTCCCTCGGCCGCCCGGGGAGGCCGCTGACTTCTCTCCATGACCGGCGCCTCGTGGCGCGACCTGGGCACGCCAGGTGCGGGCGGGGGCTTCGCGCGGGGGCGGTGCAGCGGCGCCCCAAGAGAAGGGACCAAAGTATTGGGACGCTTGGGCAGGAGTCCCAGGCGAGAGCCCCATGAGGAGGAATCTTCGCACAGGGAGTCGTCCTAGTTTCGAGGGCCCATGTGAAAGAATCCCGTGGAGGACCCAACTGGGGGGCCCATGAGAAATAATCCCAATGGGAGGGGCCATGAGACGGATTCCCAATGTGCACGTGAGAAGGACTCCCGCGTAGGGGGTCATGAGAAGAATTCCAAAGTGGGATCCCCATGGGAAGGTTTGCCAAATGGGGCGCATGCTCGGCCGTTTGGGCAGGAGGTCGCCGAACCCGTTTGCCTCGATTTTAGGCCTGGAGCCTCACTCAGACCGCATTCCAAGGCCGTGCGGAGGCACCATGGGAGTTTGTCCAATCTGTGCGACGCACAGGGCGAAGGATGCGTAGCTTGCTTCCTTGCGCCGCTTGAAAGTGGGTGAGCTTACCCTCCCCCATCCGTTCGTTCGCCTGGCGTTCCGCTGAACATTCCGACCATCGGTCGCTCGCGAACGACGTAAGTCGGGTGTGGCGTTCGTTCCTTGGAGGAGGGAGGGTGAATGTGGACGAGGAGGAGGAGGAGGAGCAGGAGGAGGAGGAAGAGGAGGAGGAAGAGTAGGAGGAGCAGGAGGAGCAGAAAAAAAAGGTAGAAATGGAGAGGGTGCGCCGGTGGCAATTTCGCACTCGCCAGGTCTGGAAATTGCTGCGGTCGAAGGTGCAGCAGGAGGCCACGAGTACGGACACAGCGTCCGCCTACATTCCCCCCTTTTTCTCCTCCTCCTCTCCCTCCTCTCCCGTCCTCCCTTTTTCTCTTCCCCTCTCCCTCCTTTCCCCTCCTCCCCTCTTTCCCTTCCCTCCTACGTTTTCTCCTTCCCCTCCCTCCTCCCTCCTCCCGTTGGAGTGACAGTTCTTGTAAGGCCAGCTGGCACGGACGCGGGCCACCAGAGCCAGCGCAGTAAATGCGACGACGAGATGCCCGATGCCCGGCTGGATGGACATCTCTCTCTCTCTCTTCTCCTCTCCTTCTTCTCCTTCCTCCTTTCCTCTCTCACTCAAACAGGATAGGAGAGGTCGCCGCTGTTTGGCCCGAGCGTCGACGCACATCTACTTATGGTATGATGATTACAAGCCCTGCTATATACAACCTATTGCCGCCGTGCTTTTTCTCGCACAGCTTCCAAACGACGGTTCCTTGCATGCGGATTTGCACACGGAGTTCCGAACCAGACGAGTACCCCCCGGTCAGGCATGGATGAAGGTAGAACAGTATATTCGGACCCTCTCGTCTAAGACCCGCCAGTGTTTGGCCGACGCCGACGCGGTCGCCGCCGTGGCCGCCGACGTGTGTTTTGTGGCGTTGAGTCTCCAGTACTCAGCGAAAAACGTTTTCAATGTCAACAGTGTCGCAGGTATCTAAGTCGGCCGCGGACTCGAGTGCATTGTGATTGGAAACATTCGAGACGGCTCACTCATGGCATAATGGCGACAGGGCCATCGCGAAGTGGGCACTTGTTGGAGCCTCGTGGCTGGCAGACTGAGCTTCGTTGAGCTTCTAGGTTTCGACCGCCTCCTATTCAAGGACAGGTAGCTGGACGCTGCCTCTGAGATCTCGTGGAATATGAGTTCCAAGTAGCAGACGCCCGGGGATGTCGCGCCGACCCTGCTGAAGCCGGCGCGCGCCCCGACGATTCCACGCGCGACGAAGGGAGGCCATCCATCATCGAGGAGGGGTCCCACGCATGCTCCGTGAGCGATCGCTGGCTGCATTATCGACACCGCGCGGTGGACCTCCCTAGCGCGTGACGAAATCGCAGTCATGAAGGCCCACTGCCGCAACTCCTGTCCGCAGAGGTGTGCCAGCACCGCCGCTACTTCGCAGTGGGTGCTACACCTCCCACAAAGGCCATCGACGCCGATGAGGCTGGTGGAGCCCGCGTGAAAAATTTGGCCCGGGACGAAATGCACGGGTTCGGATTTATCATATTATCCCCGACGGGCGCCGCGTACGCTTCCGGGCCTACGTGGCAGGGGCCAACAAGGCACTGGTCGAACGTGGCGCTGCCTTGCTCGGCCCCGAGGATTTCCGAGCACGCCGCAGCCGTTGCCGTCGCCGCTCTCGTGGAACTGCGAGCAAGGGTAAACATTGCAGCTGATCCTCGCGGCGTCCGCGCCGAGGAGCGCGCGACATCCTTGGCTGCAGGCTGGTGGGCAAATGGACATTGACGCCAAGTAAATCAGCCCCATCTCAGAAGGTTCGGATCACCCGCATGAGGCTGGCCCTCCGAGGCTCCACGGGCGCCAACGCCGATCTCGTCGCCGCATGCACCAACGCCTCACCCCGACTCTCCCGTCGCGGCGATCGATGCATGGGGCGTCGAGAAAGCCCCCTTGAAGGGCGTCAGCCACCAGGAAGTTGCGGACGCAGCAGGTGGATGAGCGCAAGGTGAAGATATGAGGTCGCATTCCAACGCGAAGTAAAGAGATGCGAAGATTTCGGCTTGGCACTGAAAATTCCCCACGTGGGGGAACTGGGCACCGGGTGCAAAGGTGCCCCCAGTTGTGGGCCCGTCCAATTCGCCGAGATCGCCGATCACATGCACCATGGCATCCCGACATTCTACGACAACAGTCACGACGCCCAACGCATGGCGATCTCGCCCCACTGGCTACCAATCGTGTCGTCGATATCAGCGTCGCAGGATGAGTTCGGGAGAAGGCAATTTCACGTCAATGTTGAGAATATGCTGCGGGAAAGGCGATTCTGATTTTAGCGAAGGTACATTCGCGCGCTGGGGGGCGCGTCGCTCTCCCGCGCGCAGCGGCGGGCATGGGCTGGGCCAGATCGAGTACATGCGGGCGCTGAAGCCAATGGGGTACAATGGTTTAGTTGGCACATCCTGCCCCGAGCTCTCATCCTTTGGAAGGTCTGTCCCGTTGCGCATGGTTTGGGGGGGATGTTGTGGCGCGGCGTTTCGGGGGGGCATGCTGTCTGCGTTGTAGCGGCGGGCGCGCGCGGTGGCGCGTGCGCTGGCGAGCGCGTGCGCGGACGTGGCGGACGCGGGAGCAGCGGGAAGGACCAGGGAGAATACTTCACGGTGGTGCTGCCACTTTTCATCGGCAGGCGCTCGCGCCGCCCGGTCGAGGCCCCCTGAGCTGCCGGCCGTAGCTCGCGCGCCGCCGGGCCCGCGCGCGGGCTCGCGACGCGCGCCGTCGCGCCCAGACGGCCGTCCGCCGCCGCGCGCGCCCTTGGCGCCGTGCCCGAGAGTTTACCGCTGGATCCCACAGTTCGCCGCCGCCTTGCCGCTCGCGTTCCGCGCCCTCGTCTTCCTTGCTTTCCGCGGAGGAAGCGTCGTCGTCAGGAGATGTGGCCCTGGCGTCGACTGCGCGCCGAGCCGCGCCGCGGGGTCGGCCACCAAAGCCGGGCCAGAGTTGGCGGCCCATCGGGGCCTTTTGGCGATGATTCGCCTTCCGGGCATGCATCCGATGACGCCGCCGCCGCGCAGAACAGCGCCCGGGCCCGCGCGCGTTCCCGTTCCCGGTCGCGCCCGCCATCGCCGCGCAGATGCCGCGCGGCGGCCGCGTCGCGGCCTCCTCCGACTAGGGCGGCGTCCGCGATGGTGCCGATTTCGCCAAGTGCGCCGCAATCTCCTGAGGTGCCGATCGCGGCGCTCTCGGAGGGCGCCCAGATGCTCACCGCGTCCGACGGGGCAACTGCCATCATGCGGATCCGGTGCCAGAGCAAGCACTCCGTCGCGCTTTGTTGAGCGTCGACGCACGCGATGGCCCCTGAGCTCCACGCAGGCAGTCCTTTCGATGCGCGGAGAATTCACGGCTGGACAAACGGTCCAAGGCGCGCGTGCGCAAACGTCCAATTGGGCAGCGCACTCGTTATGTTCGTGGCGAAGCTCCACCATCCCTGGTGGCTATGGAGCCCCCGGCAGCGAGATGCATGCAGGCGTATCTGGGCGCTGATGAACGTGGGGGCCCAATCCGGATTCGGATTGGGTCCGTTGGCCGAGCTCGAGGGGGCGTCGCTTGGCGCCCCGTCGTCCAAGAGCCGCCCGCCTGGCCGCGGGCGGCCGGCGGGGCTGTCGCCGCGCGCAGTGCGCCCCACTTCGGGCGGGCGCGTGCCGCGCGCTCCGCCTAGTCGCGCCGGGTATCCGGAGGGCCCCTTCCGTCGCCGTCCGGCGAGGCTGCTGCGCGCTCGCTCTGGGCCAGGGCGGGGGCCATGGCGCCCGTCGGCCCCCGAGGGCATGCCGCGGTGATGGCTGGGCAAGGGCAAGGGCGAGAACGCCCCCCCGCCGGGCGACGCCGTCGACCGCCCCAAGAGAAGAATACCCGCAGTGCTGGGGGGGACGCCGAGCGACGGCGCGCCAGCTCGGCCCTCCGCGCGGCTAGGGCCGACGAGCCGCAGCAGCCGCCCTCGCCCAGGGGCGGCGCCGAGCCCGGCGCGCCCCGCGAGGTCGCCGACGGCGGTCGCGATCGGGGCGTGTCCGACGGATCGCAAGGTGATCGTGCCAAAATAGTGTCCGCGTCCCTCTCCATTGCCTCCTCTACCACCTTCCAGGTCAAGGGCGCTGCACCTCCGCCCCATCACTCACGCGTCCCCGTGGCCATGGCATTGCCTGCGTTTCAGGGCAGCTTTCTTGAAGCGTCATGTCTGCGGCCCGGGGTCTCCAGTGTCGCGCGCTGCGGCGCAAGGTGGTTGACGCCATCATCGCTCACGCGCGTGACCTCCTCCCGTGCCGCTCTTTGGAGCGCGAGCGAGCTCGCCGGTGCAGTAGATGAGCTTGCGCCTTCGCGCGCGCGCCCGTCATGTCACACAGCGGCGGCGTTTCCCTGCCGAGTCTAGAAAGTGTTTGCGGTTGGACGGTCATGGTCCCCGCTTCCTTTGGCCTCTCTTCTCCGCCTGAGCTGTTCGATCGCCCGCGCAATCCCGACTCAAATGGGGTAGGTCGCCGCTGTTTGTCCCGAGCGTCGACGCATATTTTCTAATCGCGTGATGCGTAAAACCCCGAATTCTACATTTGATTGCCGCCGTGTCCCCCTCCTTCGCCCCCCCCCACACCATCCCTCCTGCCATCTCCCTTCCCTGCCGCCTCCGTTGCCCTTCCCCGTCCTTGCCACCTCCCCCCCGTGCCGATGTCCGAAATTCCTTTCCACCTCCGTCTCTTTCTTGTCGCTTAGTCGGGCCGCCTTGCAGTCCGAGGTGCTTCTCTGGTTTTCCTCGGTCCGTTGATTGGGTGCTCGGATCCCGGACGCCTGGACAGTTCATCAAGCTGGATCGCCTTCGTAAGTTTTCACGCGGGTGGTTCGTCATCTTCCCCAGTTCCCGATTGCCCCCCCGCCATCGCCAGTATGTGTTCACTGCTTTTTCAGTTTCTTCGGTGGACGGTTTGCGGCATGGCTGCGACCCAGGTGCGTAATAGTTTGGTTTTTCTCGCCTCATCCATTGCGTTTGTCCCATTTGCCAGTGCTGTCCGTGCATGTTTTTCTGTTTGGGGGGATGGGACAACGATGGTGGAACACGGGGACAAGGGAAAAGGGGGAAGACGGAACACGGAACACACGAACACGTCGGTGGCGGAGGAAACGGAGGAGGATGCATGTGGGGAGGGGGGAAGAGGAGGAGGAGGGGGGGGAGGAGGAGGTGGAGGTGGAGGTGGAGGTGGAAGAGGAGGAGGAGGAAGAGGAGGAGGCGGAAGTGGTGGTGGCGGAGGAGTCCTTCTTTTTCATGCTACACGCCCGTTTCCCAATTGTCGGTGCCCATATCTGTTGTGTGTCCTTGTCCCTCTCTGTTCCTCTGTCGTGGTCTCCTTTTGTTCCTCCTGTTTCTCCGTGTGTGATTATCTTCTCGGTCACTTCGTTTCTACGTTTCTCTGTTTTCAAATCCTCGACCTTCGATGGTCCTTTCCCCAATTCTGCTATCATCCCCTCCATCCTACCCCTGGAAGCGCCAGGCCCTGGTGCAGCCCAGCTGGCGGCGCTCCGACGGCACCTGCCGGCTGCTGGTAGCCCCCATTCGTTTTACCGTCGTGGAAGGTGGGAACATCAAAGCGTGGGTTATTTTGTCTTGGCTTGGGGTGTGAAGATCAAAACCAGACTTTTATATTGCTAAGGCCTTACGGTTGGTGCCGGCGACCCTGGAGGTCTCGGCCTTCGACGGAAATGGGAAGGAGAGGGCGGGCCATTGGCGCTTGGAGGGTGGTATTCTGACCCAGGACCACCATCCAGGACTCCCGCCCGGGGACCACCCCCGGGGACGCCCCCCCATCCGCGGGGAAGGGATCAACAGAAAGGGAATTCCTTTCGACTCAATGACAACGTTGCTCAACTTCGTTTCGCTTTGGCTGGCGTGCTGGAGGACGAGGGCCCAAGGAAAGGGGGGAGCGGCGAGGATCGCAGGGAAAAGAGAGGACGTGATGGCGGCGGCGACGCGACGGCGGCAGCGACGGCGATGGCGACGGCGATGGCGACGGAACAGCCGCTGTCACACGCCGATAGGGTCGGCGGACTCTGCCAGAGGCAGGGGAGTTTTACACCAAGATGATCTTGTTATTTCCACCGAGACCGAGGGCGAGACGCCATTGAATCCCGTGCGCTGTCGTCGTCGTCATCGTCGCCGTCGCTCGTCGTCCGCCTTGCCCCTCGCTGGCGGCGCCCGCCGACAGGCACAGCATCGGGCGAGTCGGCCGTCGTGCCCGCTGGGCGCCGTTCCCAAACACCAGGAGCAGCCGGCCGAGTCGTGGTGTGATCTGTTGTCGGTCCTGACCATGGCAAGATTTGAAGCCCATCTAGATCCGTTGTTTCGTCGCGTGGAGCTGCTTAATCTGTGGTGAAGTGGGTGCGTGAGTGGATGCGGAGGAGGAGGAGGAGGAAGGTCGTCCCTCCCTCTCTCTCTCTCCCTTTCTCTCTCTCCTCTGGCTCTGCCACCGCTTTGTCCGCGCTGTCGAGCGAATCTGGGGCTGCTCTTGAGCTTTTCTGTTGCCTCGCGGAGCTATCAGGGAGTTCTCTTGCGGAGTCGAGACCCTCCAATGACGATGTTGTCAGTACCTTCTCGACCACGAGAAAGAAGCATCGGATTGGTACGGATTGTGGCCTGGGTCTTGACCTGCGTCGAGCTTCGCACTGCAGCCCTCAGAGGTGACTCGCTCGAAGAGCAAGCTGGCGGCCTCCTCATCTCCTTCGTACTGACTGTCCGAAAGATAACTGTCGCCCACCCTCTCGGTGGGGCGACTCACGCGGGCAGCTACTTCTTGCCCACCTTCTTGACCATGTTGCCCTTGGACGCGCGACCTTGCTTTGCCTCTGCTCCCACTGCTCGCAGTATGATGCTAAAGACGTAGTTGAAATCCATCAGCTTGACGTTCTCTGGGAGGGGGATCTCGACCACGAGGGGGTTCGTGCCGATTCTGTTCGCCTCGGCCTCTTGCTTGTCCCTCACGTGTATGTCTGAAGCCACCTCGAGATCATTTCCCAACACGATCTGGTCGCGCATGCCTGTGGTCACCCTCGTCTTCTTGCCGTCGCAGGTCTCACTGTAGCCACAACATTTGCACCACTCCTCGATCATAGTCGGGGCCTGGCAGACCTGGACGTTGAGCTTGAGACGCTCTGCGATGCACTGAAAGCCCTGGAGGTCGGGTGGGACGCCCTTGGCGAAGGAACTCTCGGTACCGTTCAGAAGACTTCCAAGAAGGTGAAGGTGAGGGCTGCCCATGTTGGGGCCGCCGCCGATCTCCTTAACCTTCTTGCCGTACTGTTTCTGAATGCCGGGCATGCTGGTGACCACTTGCACGTCGTTGTTGAAGAATCTTGTCACCTGCGCCTCGCACTCCAGGGTCAGGATTCTGGATTCTAGTTGTTGCACCAGCGTCTGATCGACGCGCGTCCACCGTCCTCGATGTTTAGTTCCATTATCGGGTGTCCGTCCTCGCTGCTCGTTCCTGCTTTCCTTGGCTGCAGCAGGCCGCTCCACCCCTCTGGCATCGACAAAGGTTTTGAGGTGATACGAAAGTGCAATATCGTGGTCTGTGAGCAAGTGGGGTCCATACTCGAACTGCAAATGCCAATAGAGGTCATCTTTAGATTCGACATGCGCTGCACACATCGAGCACCGTTCATTAACCTCACGTCCAAATTGGTCTCTATCATGAATCCACTTCCCTTTCGGAAAACCCGTTCTCATGTGGTAGGATCCCGTGGCCGTGCGTGTGAATATCGTGAGTCCAAAAATTGTGTGTGCCTGTGTGTATTTGGGTGTGGGTGGCGTGGGTGTGGGTCCTGGGAGCTTTGATGGTTCATTTCCGCACACAAGTGCCCTGGAGGCTCCTGGAGATCTTCAGAGATTCCAAGAGGTCTCCCGACCTTCTTCGAGGGCTGCGCCTTCGTCGTCTTCGAGGCTCGACCCCTCCTCCCTCCTCCCTTCCTTCTCTTACTCCGTATGTTTCGATTTTTTCTAGATTTGGGCCACGCACCTCTCGACGCCTTCCCCGCCACCCGCTTGCCGTCCCAGCGCCACAAGGCCCGAAAACATCCCTCGGAGGTCGAAAGCTGCGAAACAAGTCGCTTCGTGTTTTTTCTTTGTATTTTTAGGTGTCGGGTCTCAGAATTACTTTCCCGGACTTCTCCCTGCAGGGGTGCATTCCCGAAAGAACCGTCGAGGCGGACCTAGCCGTTGCGATGTGGAGGCCCAGAAAAGGCCGAACAACAAAACCTTTGATGAACAACAAAACCGTTGATGCTCGAGGCTTGAATCTCGAACTCATCCGATGTTGCAACTCTTCCGCAGCTTGTGCCCCTGGGGCTTCGAACCCCTCCCTGGGGGCCAAGGCCTCCTTTCCCGAGCCGCTCTTCCGAAAGCACCTCGACCGAGGGCTTGGGAGGGCGAGGGGGGGGAGGAGGAGGAGGGGGAGGAGGAGGAGGAGGGGAGGAGGAGGAGGAGGAGGAGGAGGAGGAGGAGGAGGAAGAGGAGGAGACGGAGGAGGAGGCGGAGGAGGAGGAGGAGGAGTAGCAATAATACTTTGAAGAAGAAGAGGAAGATAAAGAAGAATCAGGTGCATAAGAAAACGAATCATACTCATACCAATCGTACCAATCGTTCTAGACGAATAATAATAATGAGTAACGGTAAGACAAATCATACGATTACTATTTGTAATACGTTTGGTAATTAGAATACTGCGCATAATAATGATAATAAGAATAAGGAGAAGAAGAGGAGTAGGAGGAGGAGGAGGAGTAGGAGGAGGAGGAGGAAGAGGAGGGGGAGGATAAGGAGGAGAAGGAAGACGTACGCAACAGTGCCCCTCGCACGGGCTGGGTCGGCGGGCGTGCCCCCCCTCCCCCTCAGACCTCTGGGTGCCTCCCTCTCCCGCGGGCGTGCTGGCGACCCGCCCCGGGCGCCCCGCGCGAGGTCTTCCAGGGTGTCGTGCTCCGTCACACGCCGCGGGCGGTCGCGGAGCGGGGCGGCCCGGTGCGGGCGCACACGAGGCTTCCGCGGGCGCCCCTGGGCGCTGCCGCTTCTTGGCACACCACGGGCGCTTTTGTTGGGGATTGCCAAAGGTGCCCCTGGCCCAAGGTGCCTCCAGTGTCTTCCGCTGCATCTCGGCCTCGGGAGGGGTTCTATGGAGGCCTTGGGGACCACCTGGGATGTCCTGGGGGCACCTTGGGCCAGGGGCACTTCTAGCAACACCTGGGCACGATGCGCTTTTCCGCACGGCTCCGGTCTGGGCCTCCCCGATGGGGTCGAAGTATGTGGGGTCCGATGATCTCGCCGCATCGCGGATGCATCGGCGATGCGGTTTGATGTGTATCCCAGTTTTCTCCACTCTGGCGTCTTCGATGTGTCGCCGACGCCTCCGATGCATCAACGATGCATCGTCGGTGCATCGGCGATGCGGTGGGATCTTCCGAGCCCATCTACTCGTTGGTCTGAGAAATGCCGCAGAAGACTGTGTCTCCAGGGTTAAAAATCCTAGGGTTTGCTAGGGATGGGCTTCCCCTCAAGACGAGAAATCTGGTGAACCATCTCAGAACCCTGTGTGCAGGAAGGGTTCGGGGATAGTTCCGGCTGTTGCGGAAGGAACGCCATGAAAACCAGTCCCTAGCGAACCTCGGACTGTCTAAGTCGAGATGATGTTGCTGATGATGATGATGCTGATGACGATGATGATGATGACGTTGATGATGAGGATGATGAGGATGATGGTGATGATGATTATTATGATGATGATGCTGATGCTGATGCTGATGCTGATGCTGATGATGGTAATGGTGATGGTGATGGTGATGGTGATGATGATGATCATCATCATCGTCATCTCGGGATTCACGAAATCCGCGCGGACCTCCGATGTTCAGATATATGTCATTTATCGTTCCCCTATCTCCATCCTCATCGCGCTTGGCCCTTACCAGCGAAACATTTGTATGACCGCACAAAGTCTATAACCGAACACGTACCCGAAATGGTGACCAAAAACGTAAGGTGACAGAACGTGTGGCCGAAACCGAAATTCGTATTTCCTTGGAGCCGAGCATTTCGGTCACACTCGGCCGCGGTCGGACAATTTCCATCGCTTGTTCCGATCGCGCTCGGACAGGTTTTCCGGTACAGTTTCGGTCACGACATCCCCGATAAAGACGAGGCTGCGTGACCATCGCGTTTTCGCCGATGCATTGGCAATACATCGACGATGCTGCGCGATCCTCCAATCTTATCAGTCAAGGGAGAAAAACACCCGGAGCCAACAGTTGACGTTTATCAAACGGCCCTGGGCCCTGGGCGTTAACTGAACAGCCCTGCCGTGTTCGATTCCTTCCTTGGGTGCGTTTACTAAACGTCTTCGCTTGTCGGGGTGATTATTATGGGGCTGGATGTTCTGCCATCTAATCTGCTCCAGCTCCAGTTGGGAGGCCTCCAGCGCAGGGGACCCGCAGAGGGCGCCGATGCACCGCCGTGCCCAGCCAGGGCCATGCTGAGCGCGCTGGGGCGGTGCACAGGCCCCCACGGCCTCGGCCAGGATGGCGGGGTACACCATGTCATGGCGCTAAAATTGCAGAGCGGACTTCGTTCGGAAAACAAAGGGATGGTCCTGGATTGTCCGGGAGAATCTCGTTCCGGATTTCGAAATAATTTTCGAGCGTTTTTTGGCCTGGATGGAAGACTCCAAACAAATACACGCGAAATTCGTCGCTTCGGGGTTAAACTTGACAGAAATCCATGCACACATCCGCTGCTGGACGTCTGCAAGGGTGGTGCAGTGAACCCTGCCAGGACCTGGGCTGGCCCTGGCAAAGCACGGTGGTGGTTCAGAGTTGGTTTGTGCGGAACGAGGAGCGATGCGGGGTGGGGGTGCGGCCTTTTGAGAAGGCGGGAACTTCTTGGGCAGTAATAACTTGTTATTGCAAGTCATAAGTCGACGCCCCCAGGCGGGAGTGTCCCGCCGTCGGCGCACCGCGCGATGGCGGGCGCCCGCATGTCCACCCGCCACGCGCCGCCGCTACGTCGGGCGGGCCAGGCCCCGCGCGGGCATGCTGGCGTGCCGCGCGGCCGTGCGTCGGGGTCCTTCCTCCCTCCGCTCCTCCGCGCACGGTCGTGATGTCTCCTCTTTGCCGCCTGGCCGCGGGGCGGGATACCAAGTGCCCGGTCATGTCTGCAGCGCCCCACCTGCCTAGTGTGCACTCTTAAGGTGGGGCGGCTGGCCGGGGTGTGGTCCTCTGTCTGCCACTGCGCGGCTTTGGACCAACCCTGGGGGCGACGCGCGGGGCGTCCGTTCGCCAGAGTGCGTCGGACGCGACTGCGGTCGCGCTTCTTTTCTCCCACCCACCACCCTCGAGGGGGGGCATGGTACCCATGTGCTTCGGCCTGCGCCCTGGCGCGCCAGCCGCCTGTGTCGTTTGACGCGGTGGGCTGGCGTGTCGGCTGTTGGCGCACGGCCGCGGCCTCACCCGACGTTGTTTGGGTGCCGTATTCCCCCCTCTGGGTGGCATCGCGGTCGGACGTCGCCGCGAAGGAGACTTACGGGGAGGCAGGGGTCCGCATTTGGAAGGACACGAAAGCTACCAAGGGCTTCTAAGACACCGTCCTGGGAAGAAGGGTTCGTTAGACCACCTACGCCTACAGGGCTGGTGGGATTAGATTGCCCTTTTGGTCCTTACCTGGAGGACGAAGAGGGAACATCGCGCATTGCTGCTCGCCTGGTGAGGGCGACTGTGTCACGGGCCGTGTCGGGGCGTTTGGACGGTGAACGCAGGGGGCCGCCGCCGTTGGCTGATGTGTTCTCGTCGCTGCGGCCAGACCTGGCTCTTTCGGGTTGGGGCCCTAAGGCCTGGGGGTGTCCCAGGTGTTGGTGTCGCCTGTCGGTCGTGCTGCCTTTCTCTTCATATGTATTCGCCATGCATGGGTTGCGCATTTTCCTTGTCTTGGTTTTTTTACCGACCATCCAGTGGCGTTGGGTCCTCGTTTTGAATAGACGGCCCCCATGTTTTCCTCCCGCCTTCCTCCCCCCCCCCCCTCCTCCTCCCCCTCCTCCCCCCCCCCTCCTCCTAAGCCGCCGTCCCGGTTCAAGGCTGTGGGCGCAGCGCCCCGGTGCCCAGTGCCGCGAGCTGCGAGCCTCTTCGGGGCACGGCGGTCAGACGCGCCAGCCCGCGCTGTGGATTGCCATAGGCGCGCGGGCCAGCCGCGCTGCTGACGCGGCGCGCGCCGCCCTGCGGAGGGCGCCCGCGGCGCGCGAACCGTCCTGGCACAGGCGAGCTTGCGAGCGGCGCACGCAGTCGCGCGCCTTGCTGCGGGCGGCTGCCGCCGCGGCGAGGGTGCGCGCGCACCACAGCGCAGGCCCCATGACCCATGACTGGGAAAAACGCCGGCGGCGGCAAGGGCGGAACCGGGCCTTCTGGCGGGCGCAGAGGCAAAGGGCGTGCCGCAAGAGCCGCAGCAGGAGGACGCGTTCCCTGGCACGTGCCGCCGCCGCCGCCAGGTTGGTGGTGCCAGTCATGTTGAACGTTGAATGGGCCCGCCGATTTGCCGCGCCGCACGCGCATGCCGGTTCCCAGGGGTCTCCCAGCACGCGGAAATGGAGGCAGCGATCAGGAGCCACGACAAAACAAATCGCCCGAGGTCCTTGTCCCGTCGTCGACGCAGCCGCCAGCCGAGCGAGGCTCGGCCACGACCCAGTTTCCGCGCGAGGCTCGCCGACGAAGATGAGTCTGACGGAGGCCGCGCCTCGGAGATGGAGGATGAGTTGCGCAGTCCAGCTCGGGGCATTTTGCCCGCTTTCCCGCTCGACGCACAGTCTCATCCAACGTGAGTACAGGTTCCCGGAGATGAGCGAGAGCTGGCGGCCCACGTGAGATCGTTTCGACACATGGCCGCCGGCGCGGGCAAGCGCCTGCAGTCGGCCAAGAAGCTCGGCATGACGGCTGAGCAGATGCGCCCATAGGAGGAGGAGCACGCGGTCCAGCTGTGCATGATCATGTCGGGTCGGGCCCCAGGCGTGACATGTGACAGACAACGAGCATGTATGCAGCGGGTTCAAGTGAAAATCGGCAAGGCGCATGCTGCTGCTGACCAGGCCCGAAGCAGTCTAGAGGAGAAGGGGGCCAAGGTGCTGCTGCGAAAGCAGGCCCCCAGTCTGGCCGAGACACTGCTAGAGCAACTCGAGGCCATGAGGCCCGCGACGGACGTCGACGTGAACATGGAGTCTGCAGCAGCTTCGCCCACGCCGCCTGCAGACAGCGCGGCGCCAGGCGCGCCGCCAGACCAGGCGCCGCCCGTTGCCGCCATCGCGGAGATGCAGGCAGGGTAGGCTCAGCCGACCAGACAACTCACGTCGCTCTGACAGGCAGCCCCGGCCGCCGGCCCCGACGCGTCGGCGCCTCGCGCCGACCCGCCGCCGCGGTGCCGCGGCCGCACTGCCTGGCGCCGCTGCCCGAGCGGCTGCAGCACGTGCTGCCGCCGCAGTCGTCGACGCCCCAGTCGGTGGCGGCGCGCGGCCGTCGGCGGGCGGGCAGGCCGCGCCCGGGGGGCTGAGGGCCCGCGCGGCAGCGGCGAGGAAGGCAAAGCGCAAAGCAGATCGAGCTTGCAAGCCACGCGGACAGCAAGGGCAACGTGGCGCCATTTCACGCCCGGAGGCGGCGTCCATCCATCGCGAAAGAGGTGCTGCCCCTCCGACGCTCTCCAGGCGCGTTGAAGTTGCTGCGGAGGCATGTGGGGATAGCGCGGCTGGAGTCCAGTCTCAGTCGCGGCCCGAGGCGGGCGGAGGACAGCTTTCTGGTCGTGGATGGCAGAGGCAGCGCATCGGGGACGTCGACGCTGTGGCGATGCGGCCTGACGGGCAGGCTGAGATGCCTCAGTCGCCATCTCAGAGCTTGCCCGCCGCTGTTTTTTTCCCCAGCCAGGCCGCCGCCGTCTCAGTCTCAGACGGAGACTGAGCCAGCTCGCCCGCGCTGCACCATTCCAGATTGCCGTTCGCTGGTCAGGCATATCCGTCAGCCTTGACCCCTTAGCTCGCCCCATCGCCCCTGTTTTTTCTTGGGCCGCAGAGAGGGCCCGAGCAGTGCCCTTTTCGACCTTCATCTGCGCGGCAGTACCCGCTCAGCTTCTCAGACCCACGGAGCCCCCCCCCCCTGTAGACGACAAAGTTGTAGGACTGGAGGTGTATACAGATGGGTGCTGATTGAGGGCCCAAAAATCAACTGGGCAGACCCCCGCCCTGGGCACGGTGCATCTTCTCGGTTGCGATGACGGGCGGGGGTGCATTTGTGATGGGTCTCTGCTCGGTCTCGACGCAGCTTCGTCTGACTTAGTTGCCGGCCCGTCAGGCGCTGCTCAGTTTCCAGCCGCGCTGCGGCTGGCATTATGGTTGCTGCGAGCCCCAGGAAGGTTTTGCAATCTCCCGGTCGAAATATTTACGGGCGACCAGTAGGTGGCTTCAGCGGCCGCAGGGGGGACGCGATATGCGTCGCGCGTGGGCCGGCTTTGGATTTTCGACGGGGCCTTGCAGTTGCCGCGACAGCTTGCGCCGCGTACTTGGAAACACGTCATGAGACACAGTGCCCATGTTCTGAACGAGCTTGAGATACCATGGCGCGCCTTGCGTCCATGAGCATAACCCCGACTACTGTCCGACTTTCAACTGTGGTCTGTACTGCTTGATGCTGCCGTGAACATGGGCCATGGTTATGGATGTCTTCGCAGGCCAACGACGGTCCCGGAGTGTGTCCGACAGTTGGCGCGCGTGAAGGGTCCGACATCTACCCGCCTTCTTGGGACCTGCGTGCGGCTGTTTCGCCGCCTGCTGGCCGCGGCTGGAAAACTCGCTAGTGTGCCACGAGAATATCCAACGTCAGGTATTCCGCCTCGCGTCAGTGTTGCAGTGGCGAATGCGCTCGCACTGCGGCCCCGCAGGAGGGCTGCGAGAGGGCGTCGCACCAGGATTCGGTGATGCTGTCCGGATGCGGCTGGCCTCGATCTGCCTGGCCGCATGCTTGCGCTTGTTCGTCAGTTTCCGACGCGCCGCTACCATGTTGTTGGCGCCCTGGAGACTCGGCTGCCTCGGAATGGTTGGGCGCCAGCAGGCGATGTCATAGTTCTCACTGCGGCCGCCGATCCGAGATGCAAGGATGGGATAGCTCCTTGGATTAGCGCGCATGCCCCTCGCTCGCGCCGCCCGCTTGCAGTGACGCAGCGCTGGCGGAGCAGCGCGGTCGTTCATGTCAGCGGCCGATCTCAGCCAGCGCCGCTGCGCTGCCTCCTGGGTACCAATGTGACCTTAGGGTCGCAAGTGTCAGAACGCGCGGGCGACGTGGTTCCGGTGGTTGAGGTTGAGAGCGGACGGTGTTTCCACCGGTCCTTGCGGTCCACGGGCCCGCGTGCAGTGGCTGCGTTTCTATTTCGTTTTCTGGGCGTCACGGGGCCCAGTTGCCCGGGGGCTCAGGGTCAGGGCCCAGGGCGCAGAGTCGATTACACTGCGGTTCCCTTGGGCGAGCTTCCAAACGTTGCGGAACCAGGGGCGGGCATCGACCTCGACATGCCGATGGGATGTGGCGACCATTTTGTGGTTTCAGCTGGCGTGCATTCGCGCCGTGCAGAACGCTGCGAACCAGCCGTCATATGGAGTAGGTCCCGACGCGATGATACGACATAGGAGGATCATTGCTGGCTGCAAAAGTCTACCCGTGAACTACGCAGGGTGCCTCAACCCTTCTTTTTCAACTCATCCTGGCGACCGCGCCGAGCATGTGAATGCTCGCATCTCGAGGGCGGCTGAGCTTGCCCTCCCGCCCAAGATGTCGGACAGTGGCCGTCAACAACTCAGCAGTTGGATTTCTCTGGGCTCCCTCGACCTAATGGATCAGCGAGTGCGCGGACGACGAGCGTTACGGACCCTGCAGGCCCGTCTGCCCATTCTGCGATTGGCGCGTTGGTTTGTTGCGCGGGCGTCGGACGGCGCTTCGGGGGGGGAATGGTTATGCTCTTGTTGGGGCCACTAGCGTCAACCCAGCGAGCCGCGACCAAAAACACCACATACACAATAAATATGAGAAGCGGTTGACCAAATATTGTCCCCCCAGATTGGCCGCCGCCAACATTTTCCGCGTGCCATTCAACACGCATACCCCACTCATGTGATACCCGCCCTTTTTGTCTTCGATCGCACCCTTTTTTGGGGGGTCTTTCTCTTTGCGGGTGCGGTGGGGCTTAGACAGGCGGGAAGAGGGATAATTTAGAAAAAGAGAGGGAAGGGTGAAAGAATAACTAGAAAATAGAGAAGGAGGGGTGAGAGGGGAGGGAGGCGTGGGAAGGACGAGGAGGGAGAGAGGAGAGAAGAAGCGGAGAGAGGAGGGAGGAGGGAGGAGAGGGGAGAGAAAAAGGGAAGAGGGAGGAGGAATGTTGCTCGAATTATCGGCCGCTGCTCGAAAGGGAGGGAAAAGGGAGGCTAATGGGGGCGAAAAGGGAGGGGGGAGGAGGAATGCTGCTCGCCGCCGCGGCTGGACGCTGCTCGAAACACTGGCCAGGATTGACCCCTGGGCGGCGGCGCCGACCACGACGCGACGACACGGACGACGACGACGACGATGGGGGGGCCGACAGCCGCTTTTGGCTGTGGTGCACGGCGGAGGCCGGGCTCTCCCCTCATCTCCTTCCTCCCTCCCTCCCCTCCTCTCCCTCCTTCTTCCCTCTCCCTCTTGTCCCTCCCCTCCTCTCCCTCGCTCTTCCCTCTCCCTCCTCTCCCTCCCTTCCGCGCTCTTCCCTGGCTCCTCTCCCTCCCTTCCGCGTCCGCCGCGGCCGCCGCGTGGCCCATGGTGCTGGCCGCGGCGGACGCGACGGCGGAGGGCCGAACCCGCCGGGGGGGGAAGATGAATGACGATGTTGGTTTGGAGGAAGAGGCGGGCAGATGGATGACGATGACGACGAGGCGGGAGGGGGGATCTGAATGACGATGACGATGGCGACGATGACGACGATGGATGACGATGACGACGATGCGGGAGCTGGACGATGATGACGACGATGCTGGATGACGATGGCGACGGCGACGACGATGCGGAGCAGCAGCATAATGAATAGCAGGAGGAGGAGGAGGAGGAGGAGGAGGGGGAGGAGGAGGAGGAGGAGGAAGAGGAGGAAGGGAGCTCGGCGGCAGGAAGAAGGAGCAGCAGGGAGCTCGGCGGCGGAAGGGAGTTTGGCTCCTTCCTCCTCCCCCCCCTCGCCCTCCTCTTCTCCCCCTTGGGGGGGGGGGGGCGGCGCGAGAGCGCGAAGTTATTCGCGTTTCGCGCTCCGCGCAGCGCGACGCGCGAACTTAGGGGCCCTCGACCGCCCTCGTCGCCCCATCATCGCCCCCCATCGCGCTCATCGCCCTCTTCTCCCTATAGCCATTTTGGCCCCTGAGCAGCGGTGTCCGGCCTCCGCTCTCCCCTCATCTCTTCCTCCCTCCCCCCCTTCCTCGCCCTCCCTCCTCTCCCCTCCTCTCCCTCCCTCCATTCCTTCTCTCCTCTCCCTCCTCTCCTCTCCCCTCCTTCCCTCCGTTCCCCCCGCGCCCTCCTCCCCCTCCTCTCCTCTCCTATCCTCGCAGTGCCCTCCCACCTCTCCCTCGGCGGCGATGCCGGCCCGCCGCCGCCCCGCCGCCGCCGCCCCGCCGCCGGGCGCCCCGGCGGCGAGCGCCCCGCGCCGCGGCCGGCTGCCGGCCCCAGCGGCTGCCGTCGGCGGCGGCGGCCCCCCGCCGCGGCGCCGGCGGCGAGCGCCCCGCGCCGCGGCCCGCTGCCGGCCCCAGCGGCTGCCGGCGCGGCGGCGGCCGCCCCGGCCGCGGCGCCGCCCGCGCTTGGCGACGGCGGCGGCGGCGACGCTGGGAGGGCCCCGACGTGTAACCGCGCCGTCTTGGTCCGCCACCAGGTTTGGAGTTTGGTGCATAGACGCCCCCCCTCCCCTCCCGTGGATGCGGGGGGCGGGGCTTCCAATGCGCCGAACTTCTGGGCCGACCAAAACGGCGCGGTGCATGCATCGGGGCACTGCCCTTCTTGGGCGATTTGGCGGATCCCGAGCTCCGTGACCGACTTGCGCCCGGCCCACCAGGGCCGCCACCTCGTCGCGCGCGTCGCCATCAGCGAGTTCCTCGCTGAGCAGGGGATCGAGGGCGCACAGCGCTGGTCGGAGAGCGCCAACTGTGCACCTACACCGATCGTTGATCCTGGCCAGGCCGACCCTAGGCCCTACCTAGGCCCAGGATTGGCGCATGTGCTTCCCTGGCCAAGCCGGGCGGGCGTATACGCCGATCTTGCGCCCAGGATCGGCCAAGCTCGGCGTAGGTGTATAGTTGGCGCCCTCCCAGGGCGAGGGGTCGAGCGCGCCGCGAAATCGCTCGCCGCGTGGGCCTGGAGCCGACGGCGCTCGACCGCCACGTGGCCACCCCTCGGGGCGGGCGAGCCCACCCCTAGCAACCCGCGCCCTTCCGCGCGACGGCCCCTCGAGGTTCCAGTAGGTGGACGTCGAGGGGGGCGTCGTGGAAGGGCGCGATTTGCTGGGGGGGTCGGTTCGGCCGCGCCCGACCAGGACCAGGATGAGGCCGACGAGATCTTCGCCCAGGAGCTCCAGCACGCCCCGCCCGACAGCCGGCCCGGGGCCCAGCAGCCGCCGCAGCGGTCCGAGGCGGAGGAGCTGCGCGTCCTCACGCTCAGGCTCCGCCAGCTCCCGCGCGAGGATCTGCTGCGGCTCTACCGGGGCGAGTTCCAGGTCGGGGAGAGAATCGGTCAGGTAAGTGTTCCTGCCCCTCCTCCTCCCCCCCAGGGTGCGGCTGGTGGCGCACCTGGCGGGTGTGTTCGGAGGGCCCCGATGTGCACCTCTCGTTTTGTCGGCCAAGGGCCAAGGAGGTTTGTGCATCGGAGCTCCAGCTCCCGCCTGTCCGGAAGCGGGGGGCGTCTATGCACCGATCCGCGGCCGACCCAGCGACGCGGCGTGCACATCGCCCCCCCCCCCCCCCAGGTGGCCGAGCTGGCGGAGTGGGAGAATTTGGCGAGGCAGCTCGATCAGGCCGCCGCCGCCGCGGCCGCCCGGGAGGCCCGGGCGGCCCAGGGGCCGCCGCGGGCGGCGCCGCCGTAGGCGCCCCCTCCTCCTCTGTAGTCCTCGTCCTTCGTTCTCTTCGTAGTCCCGGGAGCCTCGATCACGGGTGCTAGCACCACGGGTGTTTCGCATCTTTGGATAACCAGTTATCGTAAGTCCCCCGCGGGTTTTGAGCTCAAGCATTGGGCTTGGCGGATGTCGCAGATTGGACGGCCCAGTCCTCGCCAAGGGCGTTAGCCGTAGATGCGCCTCGCGCGCGCGTGCCGACTCGTGGGACAGATCCCCCAAACCGTGCCTTCACTTAGTGGGGTCGTACTCGCGTTGCTAAGTAGTTGGATGGGTCGGGCGACGTTTCTCTACGTTCGCGCCCGCGCCCGCCCTGACCTTACGGCGGAACTTATAGCGCAACATATTGAGAGGATTTCGCTTCGTTCGCGCCAGAGTCCGCCCCTATGGCGCAATTTAAGGCACAGCATACGGCACGACACACTGGATGGGTCGGGCGAGGTTCCGCCACGTTCGCGCCCGAGCCCACCCCTATGGCCGATGGCGCAATCAACGAGGCAACCCACGGCGCATCTTATGGCCATGCCGCAACCTCTGGCGCAACCTGGGGGTGCAACGTGTACAACGTAGGTTGCACCACAGTAGTTGAACCGCTTAGATGACAACGCCGAAATTGCACCGCCTGCAGTGCGCTTCGTACATGGCACATACTGAACGCACTAGCTCACTGTTTGGGGCGCGCGCTGGAAGACATATGCAACCCGCACCTTTGTACTTATCCCTACGTGTCGCCCTCTTCCCCTCCTGCACCTCGCCCTGTTCGTTCATCCCTCCGTATCCCGCCTCTCCACCTCCACCGGATCCTCATTAGTTTGGTTTCGGTGCCCGCCGAGGGGCGACCATGACGCCGCCGCGAGCAGACGAGTGAATTTCCACACCGTTGAGCTGCTTCTCGGCTGACCATGTAGCGCGAGGGCCCATCAAGGAAATTCTTGACGCTTCGCGTATCTCCACCAGCCCATCCAGAAGCGACGCCCAGGCGAGTTGAGGTGATGAGGGAAGTGTAGGAGCAAAGAGAGGGACAGCCGAACCGTTCGACGGAGGAGGAGGACAAGGAGGAGGATGGATGGATGAGGGAGGAGGGAGAAGGATGATGAATATGATGAGGAGAGGAGGATGGAGGAGGTGGCGGAGGGAGAGGAGGGATTGGGTAGGCGGATAAGGAGGAGGAGAAGGAGGAAGAGGAGGAGGAGAAGGAGGGGGGATGATGATGATGATGAGGAGGAGGATAACAAAAATGACGAACATGAGAGCCTCCTACGATGTCTCTTGGGAATTATTTTGGATGCCTCTTGGAGGGTATGGGGGGCATCTTGGGTGACTCGGGGATCCTCTTGAAGCCTCTTGGGGGCCTCTTGGTGGCCTCTTGGGGGCTTCTTAGGGGTTCTCTTGGGAGCCTCTTGGAGGCCGCTGGAGACCCTCTGGCAGCCTCTTGGGGCGCTCTTGGGAGCTTTAGGGGCGCTCTTGGGCCCGATGCGTCACGGACTCGGTGCGTGACGACGTTCCGAAACACGTAAAGCAACATGTCGCGGATTCGGTGCTTCTTGGGCCCTTTTTGGGTTTTCCTCTGGCATCTTGGGGCGCTCGTTGGGGCTTCATCGGCTTCCAAGAGGCCCCAACAAGGCACGCACTCGCAAGCATCCCGCCGAACTCTTTCCGACGGGGTTCGACCCAGGACTCACTGGAGGGTCTTCGCAGGGTCTTTGCAGGTTTTTGCGCAGGTCATTGCGATGGTCTTTGCAGGGTCTTTGCAGTCTGCAGCGTACTGCAGGGGGTCCATGGGGAGAGAGTCGGGAGATGGGGGTTATGAGAAGTTGGAAGGCGAAGCTCTCAGAACCACGTCACACACACACACACACCCAGGGACTGGTTGGATTTATGCGAGGTGCATTGTTTACGTGATCGAAAAATCAATGTTCGAACACATGTTTTCGTGTTCGAACAATTTCTCTGGTGTTCGAACAGTCGTTTTCGTGTTCGAACACGTTTCCGGTGTTCGAACAATCGTTTTTGGTGTTCGAACAATTTTCTGGTGTTCGAACACTCGTTTCCGTTGTTCGAGCAATTTTCCGGTGTTCGAACGGTTTTTCCGGTGTTCGAACATTTCTGTACATATCGTTTTTGTACTAGTGCTAACAACCACGCAATGTTCGAACAACGTTCTTGTTGTTCGAACATTTGTTCGATGTTCGAACAATGTCGCGGGCGTCGTTGCATGATCGCGTGTACGAGTAACGACCGTACAAGTCGGCTGCTTCGGGACGGCGCTCCCGCACATCATGTCATTGCCTGGGCAGAGGGGTCTGCTCGCAGGGAGACGGGGACAACTGTGGGCCGAAACGTGTTCGCAGGGATATCCCTGGGGCACACTTTTGGGGGGCCCTCTTGGGAGTTCCGTTGGGGCTGTGCGGGGCTCTCCTGGTGCGTTCTTGGAGCCAGTGGGGGGCTTCAATGAGGCCCAGCGGGGCCCCAAGGGTGCTCACAAGGCGGCCCCCAACGGTATCATGCCAAGGGCTTTTGGTACGTATGATATCCAGGGGGGCCTTTTCTGCCCCTTTCGCTCACTCTTTTGGACCCCTCTTCGAAACTCCGCTGGTGGTGTCTAGGGCCTTACAGTGCCCTCTATGGGGTTGGGGAAGGGACCCCGAGAATGCCCAGGAGGGCCACCAGAGGGCCCACAACCAGCGCCCCCCAACGATGGGGGGCCCTTTGGGGTCTCTCCGGGGCCCTTCGGGGCATCTCTTGGAACTCTCTTAGGGTCGTCTGGGGACGTCCTGGGCCATCTTTGGGGCCGAGCGACGGCCCCCAGCTGGGCCAACGACATCGTACCAGGGGCTGTTGGTAATTATGATGAAGAATGTCTTAGGCCCTTCTCGGGCCCCTCTTGGATGCCCTTTCACCCCCATATTGGAGGTCTGTTGTCGCTGTGTGGGGCCCGTCTGTGCCGTCTTTGGGCCAGAGGAGGGCTTAGCCGGGGGGTCCCCAATTCGCGCTCCCCTTCGGGAGCCCCCAAAATCGTTTCTAGGACCCCTCTTGGGGCGCTCTTGGAGCGTTTTTGGGCGCTCTTGGGGCCGTCGTTGGGCTCTCTTGGGCCTCTCTTGGGGCCCTCTTGGGCCATCTTGGAGCCATCTTGAGGCCTCGCGAGGCTATCGGAAGCGAAAATGCGAGAAAGCAAAAATGCAGCTCTTTGGAGGTCTTGGAAGCCTCTTGGAGCCATCTTGGAACGTTCTTGGGGCCTTTTGGAGCATTTTGGGAACCATCTTGAAGCATTTCAGGCTATCTTGAGCCATCTTGGAGATCGTCTTGGGTTCCCTGAGGCGCTCTTGGGGCCGCCTTGTGCGAACAAGTACCCTCTGACACCTCGCGCCCCCCGCCCCCCCGTCCAGGTCCAGGGGAGGGGGTAGGGGGAGGGGTAAACCCCTCCCGGAAGGGAAGAAGGGAAGAGGAACCTCTCTAGACGACATACGCCCTCAAGGGCTGGTGGGACTCATAAGCCAGATGGCGTTCATCTCCAAAACGCGTTGCATCACAGCGTGCCCAGTTTCATACACAAGGTACACGTATCGTTTTTGCATTTTGTGTGGCTCGTTAAGGAGCGGCAGCAATATGTGGCACCAGCCACTGCCCAGACTCATGCCACGTGCCACGGCGCCTCATGTTTGCGCGCCTCAGATCCCCTGACCATACCAAAATCACCACTAAACCCAACACGCGCGTGCGCGCAGAGCGTGCGCATCGACTACACGCACACAGCAAGAAACGTTGAAAAGGAAACAGGCAAGCCGATGAGCGAACACTTTCTCGAATGCGCATCCGACGGCGCTGACGACGACGCCACGGGCCCGACATTTCGCATGCGAATTAGCGCCTGGACCACGCCAACACATGCGACGTCAATGCCTTTGCGCGCAAGAAGCGCGCCTCAATACAGGCACAAACGCGCGCACAGTTTGCCTCTTGCGCCCGCGCAGCTTACTCACCACTGCCGCATGCAAGCAATGCGCGCACCAGGGCAAGTACATCGCAACTCTGTCGCAATAGTGAGCACGCATTGGTTTTGGCATCGTTGCCTTACCCGTGCCCCCCATGTTCGCGCTTGAGGCTCTGCCTTGCTAGATAGAGTGAACGTAGGTTTGTTAACCGACGCTCGCGCAGCCAGACAGGAGAATCGCCGGTCCTATGTTTCGAAAAACCAGTGCTGGAAACACCCGTCATCGGTATCGGCAGGTAGTCGTCGGCCTCCTCCTTCTCTCGTCCCTCGCCTCTCTCGATCCCTCGTCCTCGCCCTCCTCGTTGTCGTCGTCACCCCCCCCTTCCTCCATCGGCGCCCGACGCCCAGCCCGTCGGCCAGCCCGACGCCGAGCCCGTCGCCCAGCCCGACGCCCAGCTCGACGCCGAGCCTGTCGCCCAGCCCGCCGGCAGCGCGCGAGTGCCACTGGCGATCCCCACTTTCAAAACGTTCATTGGTTATTCGATTGATGAAGCCGGGCGCGCATGTCCTCGACGGCCAGCCCGACGCCGAGCGCGACGGCCGAGCCCGACGCTCAGCTCGACGCCGAGCCCGTCCCCCGGCCCGACGCCGACGCATCCAGCTGGTCGCCCAGCCCGCCGGCGGCCGCGCGGGCCGCGCGCGCGGAGCTCGTCGCGGCGAGTGTCCAAAGGGCCCCTCCTCCTTCCTCCTCCTCATCCTCTCTTGGGGCCCTCTTTGGCCGCTCTTGGGGCGCTCTTGGGCGTTCTTGGGCCCGCATTGGGCTTCTCTTGGGCTCGCCTTGGGGCTCTCTTGGGGCATCGCGGGGCCATCTTGAAGCCTCGAGAGCCCATCGGAATCGAAAAAAACGAGAAGGCAAAAGCATTGATAATCCTGAAGTGTTTGAAGGATTTTGGCCCTCTCGGGGACGTCCTTGGGAGGCTCCGCGGCACTTGGATCCTTCGCGGGGCGGCATTGGAGCCTCTTGTAGACATGATGGGAGCTATCTTGAGTCATCGAGGGCTATCTTGAGCGATCTTGAGGTCATCTTGAGTTCTCCGGGGCCCTTTTGGCGCCATCTTGGGCCAAAACATACGCGCCAACTACCCGCGGGACCCCCCCCCGTCCAGGCCCGGAGGGGTTGGAGGGGCGAATGGGAAGAAGGGGGTTGAACAGAACGGTCCTCCTCCGCCGGCTTCGTGGTCCAAAGCGGTTGTCGGGCGACCCCCCGTCGTCGTCGTCGTCCATGTCGTCGCGTCGTGGTCGGTGCCGTCGCCCAGTAGTCTGCCGACGTCGCCCCGCGATGTTGGAGCCTCGATCCTCGCTCGACCTCGAAGTTCGACTCGACGGTTGATCCTCGGACCTCGACGTCGACCTCGATCCTCGGACCTCGAGCCCCGAACTTCGGCCCTCAATATTCTCGACATTCTCCATCGAAGCTTGGTCCTCAACCTCAATTATCAATCCTCAATCACATGTGGTCCCAGGCAGAGGCCGGCCCCCCCCCCCATCTCCTTGCTCCCCTCACCCCCCTCCCTCTCTCTCTTCTCCCTCCCCTCCTTTCCCTCCTCTCCCTCCCCTCCTCTCCCTCCCTTCTCCCGTCTCCCTCCTCTCCCTCCCTCCTCTCCCTCCTCTCTTCTCTCCGCCTCTCTCCGCCTCTCGGGCCTTCCCGGCGATGGCGGCGCCGCCTTCGCCGCCGCCGTCGTCGCCGTCGCCGCCGCCCCCGGCCGCGGCGGCCGCGGGCGAGGCCAGCCAGGCGGCCGCTGGCATCTCCCCAGACTTGTTGTCCCCATGTCTCCGTCTCCGCCCCCGCTGCCCCCTGTCCCCCCTCCGTCTCCGCCCGCTTCAGCTTAGCTTCTCCACCGAGGACCCCAGTGGCGCAGTTCGCAGGCGCCCCCCCCACCCAGGACAACGCTTCGTGGCCCCATAGGGAGCTCCACCGAAGGGGGAGGACGCACCCCTCCCCAAACGCATCAGGTGGACATTCAAACCAATATTCGAATCGAGAGTGGCATCGGTAATGAGGTCGATTGGGTGAGATCGATAGTGAGATCTATTCGACGCCGATATCTATATCAATTGGATGGCATCGACATCGATTGAAGCGAAGTCGATTGGATGAGATCGATAAAACCTGATCGATAGTGTGATCGGTTGGATGTGCTCGATAATGAGATCGATAAGGCCCCGATGGCCAACCATCAGCTCAGCGGCTTCCGCAGCCGTTTGGGGGTCGAGGTGGTGGCGCGCTCGCGGCTTCGGCGCCCAGTATGCTGCCGAGACCGCCTCGGTACCCTCCTCCCGCGGCGCTCCTGGCGAATGCGAGGCCGACGGCGGCGGTGCGCCAGGTACCGCCGCGCCGCGGCACGTGCCCGGAGCCGCGCGCGATACCGCCGCTCCGCATCGCGGCGGCCACGGCTGGCAATTGGGTGGCTGGCGGAGCCGTGGTCGCCGAGCGCGACTCCAGGTCCAGGCCGTCCGCGCGCGAGGAGGCGCCAAGGCCTGGCGCCGCCTCGCCGCCGCCGAGGTCGCGGAGCCCCGTGGGGGTGGCTGGCAGAGCCGATGCTGGCGAGGAGGTGGCTGGCGGAGCCGAGGCTGGCGAGGATGTGGCTGGCAGAGCCGAGGAGTTGGCTGGCCGAGCCGATGAGGTGATTGAGGAAGCTGCCACCAGGCTGCTGCACGCCATGAGGATGCTGCACGCCGAGATGCAGGTCGACGATGCCATGGCAGAGGCGCAGCTGCGCTGGGAGGAGATAGCGGAGCTGCGCAGGCCCTACCAGGAGGCGGCGGCGCGCATGGAGATGGCAGAGGCGGAGCGGGACTGCCACGCCGCCGAGTTGCAGGCGGCGCGGGCGGCGGCTGCGGGGGCGGGCCGTGCGGCTCCAGCTGAGCGCGGCCGAGATCATCAGCTTAGTGTCGCCCGAATGGTCCGTGCTGTAGGGCGCTGTCGGGTGTTTGGCCCCGCGTGAGTTGGGACTGGGTCCTCGAGCCTCACATCGACCTCACTATCGATGACATCATCGATCTCACTGAATGGTGGATCTCAGTATCGATCCAACTATCGCTCACACTCTAGACCAAGCTATCGACCTCACCTAAGAGGTCACTACCGATCTCACTATCAATCCCGCGGTCGACCTCACACACCCCAAACCTCCGACGCATCCATAAATATTTTGGGGAGGGGCCCAGGGAACGACGCAACGATTATATATATATATATATATATATATATATATAGGCAATCACGAAAGAGAGGATGAAAGAGGCGGATGGGGGATACGTGTATAAGGGGGGAGACAGCGCGCGACCCAAGACGGCCCAAGAGGCTTCAAGGATGGCTCCAAGACGGCCCAAGAGCCCCAAGACGGCGTCTCCCGAGCCCGCCCCGCCGCCTCCCGAGCGCGCCCCGCGCGAGCGGCCCGACGCCCAGCCCGGCGCCCAGCCCGACGCCCCGCCGACGCCCAGCCCGACGCTGGGCCCGCGCCATCAGTTTTTCTCAGAACTTCTCTCCCCCCTATCTCCGAACTCCGAATATCCTTCTCAGAACTTCTCCTCCGCCTATCTTCTCCTCCCCCCATATGCCCTATTCCTCCTCCTCCTCCTCCTCCTCCTCCTCGAACCTCGAACCTCTTCCCCCCTCGGCGGAGTTTGCAGCGGCAGTGGGGAGAGTAGCAGCGGAGGAGGAAGGGGGATCGGCGACAGGAAGGAGGAGCAGCATAGGATAGAGCAGCAGAGGAGGGGGAGGATAAGGGGGAAGAGGACGAGGAGGAGGAGGAGGGGGGGGTAGGAGAAGGAAGAGGAGGCGGATGAGCAGGAGGGGGAGTTTGGGAGGAAATGAGGGATCATCAGAGGGAAGACGAGGAGGGGGGAGGGAGGAGCAGCAGCAGGGGGATTAGCAGCAGATGGAAGAGCGCCGCCAGGACCCCATGGCGGCCTTGAGCGATGCCGACGAGGGCGCCGACGCCGCGGCGGTGGACGACGCGGCCATGGCGGAGCTCACCGACGTCGAGGACAAGCCGCGCCCGCGCGGCCAACGCCAACGCTTCTTCCCCATCCGCCTCCGGACCTGGCCCCTCCTCCGTCGTTCCCCATTCCCCTTGCCCGATTCCCTGCTGCGCCGTTCCAATTCCTCCGCGTTCCCATTCCTCTCGCGTTCCCATTCCCCCATTCCCTCTTGCCCCTTGCCTTTCCTCCGCCGTTCCCCATTCCCCTTCCTCTGGCCCCCCATGCGCCCTACTTCCCGCTCTTCCCCATTGCCCGCCGCCCGATCGCCGTCGCCCGCCGCGATCGTCGGGGCGGGCCCAGCTCCGACGACCAGTCTGACGACGCCTCCAGCGACTCGTCGTCCGCCGACCGGCCGGTGCTCAAGAGCTGCGGCCTCGTCCAGCCAGAGCGCGCGCCGTTGGGCCAGGGGGTGCCTCCGCGAGCTCCGCCGCTGCCGCCGCCCACGGGCGCGGGGGCAGCGAGGGCGAGGAGGAGGTCGAGAGGGCTCGGGCGGGGCCATTGTGCCATTGGGCCATTGTTGGTGAGACGGCGACGCGAGGACGAGGAACGCGAAGGAGGAGCAGGATAACAAGGAGACAATCAGGGGGGCGGAGGGCGAGGAGGAAGAGGAGCAGGAGCAGGATAACTGCATGGGGTGGCGGAGCGAGATGGGGGAAGAGGGGGGCTCCTCGGTTTCTTCCCGACCGCCCCGCCTCCTCTTCCCCCCCCCCCCCATTGCCCCGCGTCATCCCCTGATTTTGCGCCGCTCCCCCCTTGCGCCTGGCGGCGCTTCGAGGAGGGCCCTTCCTTGCCCCTGGGCCTTGGGCCCCTGGGCGATGAGAGGCGGCGCGGGACTGTGGCAGGGCGTCGCGTTTTGCCTTGACGTGACGCGCTGCTTGCCTCGTGGCTCGGGGCCCGATGGATCGCCGCGCAAAGAAGCTGATCAGCAACCTGAAGTCGCGGCGCAAGATTGCGGAGGCGAAACAGGCCCAGCGCCTCGCCATCATGTCGGGGCGCCTTCAAGCTGTGGCTTCACATTGGAACGCAGGGGGGCTCACGCATGGGAAAATGATGGGTCCGAGCACGGCGTCTTATCCGTGCGAACGGTTAGTTCTCCGAGCGAGGCGACTTGACAGCGGCGACCATGACGACCTCGAGGGGCGCGCGCCCAGGGTCAAGCGGCTATCTGAGGGTAGCAGGGCGTGGACGCCTAGAGGGTGCATTAAAATTGCTTTCTCATTTATGTGCTTCGGGCGCTCCGATCATAGTGTGTAGTAGTTCTACGTCGTCAGGTCATGGGATATGTTCGCTTCAAGCGTGTATTATATGTTCTACGTCGTCAGATCATAAAATCATGAGGTTTGCAGGGTCAACCGGCAGTCCTTGTCCACGAGCTGGCGCTTTGCCGTCGGCAACGGTCTGGTGATCGCGGGTCGGCCGGTCGGCCTAGCTAGGACTAGGACGCCTACGCGTTTGTGGTCTTTATCTTGTCGGCCAGCGGATCGGCCCTCGGATCCAACGACGTCGGGCACACGGACGGCTGCGGCCATTTCATTGACGCAATGGCAGGTGTGTCTTTGGCAGCCCTGGACCATCAGAGCAGCGCTAATCGGATGTTGCTGAATCAGTTCGCAGTCTCTTGCGAGAGCGAGCCTGGGAGGAAGGTACCATGGGTCATCTTCGGCAAGGGGTTCGATTCCACTCCTGTGAAACTCGAGTTCGGCACGTTGACGCAGCTAGCTGACATCGCCCGTTTTTGGCATCGTGATCGCGATGGCAACGCGAGGCTTCTCACACAGGAGGAGTACAGGCGAGCTGCAAAGAAGGCGTTGCCGAAGTCTGGCATCATCGAGGTCATGGCGCAGACAGGCGCCGCCTGTTGCCCGCCAGCAGATGGCTTTCGCGGGGCCCCTCGTCCCTCGTCGCCACGGCTGGGCGCGTCTCGGAATCCTGGTGCGTTTCCACTCGGTCACCCCCATGGGCTGGGCGCGAAAATAATCGATATCGCGTTTCGCGCGTCGCGGCCTGGACCGTCCACCGGAGAGCTGCTTTCCGTCAGCGCCCCGAGGTGTGATCGTCTGGCCGCGCCGCCAGGGCTCGTTCTTGGGCTCCAAGAAGGCGGAGATGCTTTATCCGCCCCGTTTCATTGAGAGCACTTCCGCCTCCGTCGTCTTCGCGAGTCTGGATCAGGCAGACCCTGTATTCTCTTTCGAGTCGTTGCTGTCTTTGACTACCAGCGTCCGCTGGCTCGTCGTTTTCTTGGGTTCGGACCTGGCCGGATCGAGCGGTCGAGCCAAACATGAGCTCGCTCGGAGGTGCCGTGAGTTCAATCAGACTGCGTCGTTGGAGGGGCGCGGTGTCGTCTTACTCATACAATGGCTTCGCCATTCCGCCGACGCCCGTTGCAAGGCGCCCGGGGGGGCGCCCCGGGCCCCGGGGCCCGCGGGCTGGGTTTAATGACGTCCGAGGGGCCAAGGGGCCTTGGGCCAAGGGCCAAGGGCCAAGCAAGGGCCAAGGGCCAAAAGGGCCTGGGCCAAGGGCCTTGGGGGCCTTGGGCCAAGGGCCCAAGGGGCTTCTGGGGCCCCCGTCAACTCCGTTTGCCTTCTCGGCCTGGCGCCCGCTCGGCGGGCCGACGAATTGACGGGCACTGCGCGGCGCACGTCTTACACAGGAGGTGGAGAGGACATTCGAAAGCAAGAAACTCACCCAAAGATTATATGCCACAGCTTTCATCAGCAGTTTGTTCAACATGCAGACCAATATTAAAATGGCAGTGCGCGCAGTGATCAATGAGGACCGATGGCATCCCCTTCATCGCCTCCCTCCTTCCATCTCCTTGCACAGCCCACTGGCATTGCTTCTCCTCTCCACCTCCTCAGCCTCAGCCTCACTTCCTCAGCCCCCTCCCCCCCCATCACTCGTCTCATTCTTAACCTCGCGCGCTCGCCCCCGCTCAAGCGGGGGGCCCTGGGTGCGGAATGCCCCCGGCTTCCTTGACAGCGCGGGAGCGCGCGTCCCCGCGTGCACCGTTCCGACATTGCGTTTTCCTATAGGACTTGGAGCTCGGTTTTTATCCGGGGAGGCGCCCCCCTGCCGAGGAGGAGAGCATTGATTCCCACAGGGCCATGGCAACTATCACAATTCTCCGTTCGAAGCTCTCACGGGCTAAGCAAGAAGACGGGGATTACGTGCACCCCGACCTCAAGAGCAAGAGCGAGGAGTTTCTTCGATTGTTAAATGGCAACCACCTTCGCCCAGTGGTCGAACATTACTGTTATGAGGACACCAGAAGGGGGTCTCCAATTCGGGCGTCGCGTCTAGTCTGCGAGTTGACGCGCGGCAAGCTGCCTCGCCACGACGGGCGCTTGGGCAGAAGGGAGGCCCCGTTGCCAATTGATTGCCGCCCCCGTCTCATCTGCTTGCATGGGCGGCGAGCTAGCTTTCAAATGGCATTCGCATCGCCCCCCTCACCTTGACCTTGGCAGGACGGTTGCTGCGACGGTCGGAGCAGAGCAGTGTGCGTGCAGCGCATCACGGAGTTGGTGTCCGAGTGTTGGTTCGACCACATGGGCAAAAATCTCCCGGCGCATACCAGATGGTCCACTTTCTCGCCTCATCTGGCGCTGCAGGCCGGCGCGCTCTTCTGCCGCGCTCTGCTGCCGAGGGTGCTGAGGCGCGCGTTTTCCCGAGAAGAGTCGCAGGCGGGGAGGCAGGATGACGAGAATGATTATCACCAGCATTGCCACAAGCAGATGCAAACAGCTTCTGAGTTTTTCGAGCAGAAGGAGGAGTGTGTTTCCACGATTGGTTTTGCATTGTTGGGCACGTGGCCTGTGGACGGTCTATCTCACCGCATTCAGCATCTCGATTTCGAATCTAACAGCTTGACGGAGCTCACAGATTGCCACGAGGAGAATAAGCTCAATCATTGTTTGCAGCAGTATTGGGCTTTGCACAATGATTGGTATGACTCGGCTGAGGGCATGTACACGAGGGTCGTTTTATCCCACGTGGAGGCAAACGGGGTTTCCTTCGCTGCCCGGCACGACGGCCTGCGGAAGACAACGGTGAGCATGGCGGCGGGGGTGTGGTCGCGAATGGCGTTGAGGCGCGCTTTTTGCATCACTTCCAATGTTTGCGTATTGCTCGACGCCTTCCCCCTTCCTTCACCCTTCACCCCCCTCTCTCTTTCTTTCTTCTCTCTCTCTCTCTCTCTCTCTCTCTCTCTCTCTCTTTACGCGTGTATTCTAATAATCCTTGTGCTCGTCTCGACCGCAGCCCCTTCCCCTCCTCAGGCCCTTCTCTACTCGTCTCGCGTCCTGCCTCAACCCCTCTCTGCCCCGATGCCGCTTCGCAGGCTTCCCCTTTCACTCCACCTCCAGGCTCGTCATCCAGCCGTCCTCCCTCTGCTTTTCGCGCCCTGCCTTTTGCTTCCGCCCGTGCTCCCCGCTCGCGCCACGGCGCCGCCGCGTCAGGTTCCGCGCGTGGCCCTATCGGTTGCTTGCCAAGGACGTCGACCCGCAGTCGTTCTATGACGCCAACCGTTGTTGCTTGGACTCGTGGTTTTCAGAACCATTGATGGAGTCACTTTCATCCGCTGCTGATCTGCAGACTCCCGAGTTCGAGTTGCTGAAGGCGGAGCTCGCGAGGAAGTGCGTGAAGGCATGGCGGGCGCGCATTCTATTTGCCCCCTCCCCCCCACAACCTCGCTCGCGATCCGTTCTTGTCCCATTCTGCCCTTGGCCCCGCGGCCCTTCCGTTTGCTTGGCCCCGACCCCTGCCCGATGCCCGGCCAGGCCACGAACATGATCCTCGAATCTTTGCTGAAGGATTTCAAGGCCTCGTGTCCCAGGAAGCCTATTGGAAGAGACGCCCAGACCACCCATGCCGAGCGCCAGGTGTTCGCAGGCCACTTGAGGCAGCTATGGAAACGACATTGGCATTGGGGAGGACGGTTTGGGGTTGGAAAGCGGGGGGCGTCGGGGAACGGGGTCGGTTCTCATCGTCAGGCCCGACGTGCGATTGCGATTCAACGAGGGATGTCTGCCGGGGTCGGATTCGGACCTTTGATCAGTAGTAGTGGTGGTAGCAGTAGGTATTAGTAAGGTGCAGGGCAAGTTAGTTGTAGGTGCAGGGTGCTGTAAGTGTAGTCGTAGTTGTTCTCATGTAGTGATTCAGCAGAGATGGCGCTCGTGTAGACTTCTTCACGCTTCGCGCATCCCCAACAGCCCATCCCCAAACAGCAACGTTTGCGAAGCATACTGACTGTCGTTGTTTTTGGGCGTACCTCCTCCTGCCTTCGCGTACCTCTTCCTGTTCCTCCTACCTCCTACCTCCTTGCACCTCGTTCTCGCGGGGGGGCGGGGGGAGGGCGAGGCGGGGGGGGAGGGAGGGAGGGCGGTGGGAGGAGAGAGGGAGATAGCGACGACGACGACGACGACGACGACGACGGCGATGACCACGGCAACGGCGACGCACCCGACGACGACGACGAAAACGACGACGATGACGATGGTGAAGACGACGACGACGAAGCCGACGACGACGGCGACGGCGGCGACGACGACGTCGACGACGCGTGAACCATCAAGGCCTTCTGGGCCGTTCGCTCTGAGAGCCTCTTTGGAGGCATCTTGGGGCTATCCTGGTGCCTTATTGGGGGTACTTTTGAGGCCTCTGGGCCCTTTTGGGGTCTCCGCGGTGCTTCTTGGGGCACTCTTGGTGCTCTTCTGGGGGGTCTTGGGCGTCTTGGGGCTCTCTTGGGGCTCTTCTTGGGGGGGTGGGGGGAGGGGGGGGTTCTGGGAGGTCTCTCGGGGCCATCTTGGAGGCTGCGGCTCAAACAAAGGGCGCTCCCTACACCACTCACGCCCTAAAGTTGGCCCTAAAGGGCTGGCGGGATTGTTCCCCGATAGCCTCCGGAGGACTGATGGCCGTAGACGCGCGGATAGACGTCAGCTTTTGCAGGACGGAGTGCCTTTAGCCCGGGTCCGCAAGCCCGCGGCCGCGTCGACTAACTCTGGCGTTGATGAGTTCGACGAGGCTGGTTTCCAGTTGCCGTCTCTCCCCGAGCCCGCCCGCCCAACGTCGTTCGACGATAACTTGTGGGACACTGCGGAGGAGGTGCCATGGCCTGTCTCAGAGGACATTTTGACCGAATACCTCGAGAGAGCCGCCCCCAGAGTGCAGCGAGCAGGGGTTCAGAGAAAAGCGCGTACTTGTCGCATCTCGCATGCCGACCGACACGTGATACGGGATGCAGGGGATATCCCCGCGGCTCGGCGTTTCCGGCACAGGCATTCGTGCCAGCAGTTGCACCCGGGGCTTTGTTGCACGAGGGACGCCGATATATATGACTCGGCGGTCAAGTTAGCGCAGAGCATCGAGCGTTGTTTGCACGCTGGTCTGGAGGGCCGCTACCTTCGCATATTCACCACATTGAACACCACGGGCCCATCGTATACAAATTACGTATATCTTGCTCGGGTTCGCCCGAGGCGGTTCCATTCTCAAGTGACGCATTGTTTTGTGTGGTGCGTCGTGTCTGTTGAGGACGATGGCCGCGCGGTGTTGCTTCTCGATCAGAAGGTATTCGCAGTGTGGCATTTTGCCACCGTGTGGCATTTGGCAGCAGCCGCTCTGGGCAACAAGGTCCACGATTTGAGCATTGCCGCGATTGACCACGAGAATGACGGGAGAGGTGGAGTCTTCATCAATGGGGACACGGGCGTTTGCAAAGTGCGGCCGCAGATGTGCACCCCCCCCCCGAGGCCGCGAGACCCCCTCGCCGCTTGCGACCCCAAGCCGAAGAGGGCCGCGAAGAGAACGGGCGGCGTCCAGGTCTCATTCGCACCAACGATCAGACGTCTCACACCATCCCACTCTCCTACTCTCGCCTCTCCCTCGCCTCTCCCCTCACGGCCTCCAACCCTTGCCCTCACCTCATCCTCGCTTTTCGTCGCCCCTCATTGCCCCTTGTGAATGCGTCGAGCCTCTTTCTTGGGCCAACGGCCCTCCCCCTCCCCCTCGCGTCCTAATTCCTTATTCCCTTCGCCATCGTCGGCCTCCACCTGCGCCGGTCTTCTCCAGTCGTCCTCGCCCAGTCTTTTCCAGCCTTCTCCTCCTTATCGGCGTCGTCGCCCAGGTCGTGAGCCCGCTGGGCGGCCAGCCGCTGCGCCGCCCGCAGCCAGGGGGGGCCGTTGCACCGCCAGCGCCGCCGGCGCCGCCAGGATCCAGCGCTGGGGGCCTGAGCGGCGATGGCGGCGACAACTCGGATTTCTGGGGCAGCAGCGACGACGGCGGCGGAGGGGGCGGAGGCGGCGAAAAGGGCGACGAGCGCCCTGGACCCCCTGTAGACGGCGGTGGAGATGGACACGGCGGCCCAAAAGCCAGTAGCAGTAGCAGCAGTAGTTCTTCTAGCTCTAGCGGCAGCAGTAGCTCTTCCCTAGGGAAGCGCAAGAAAGTGAGACGGGGCGAGAAGTGGCCCCCCGAGTCTAAGAGCTCGCCATTCATGCTATCACAGGTCTGCTCCAACGGATTTTTTAAAGGTTGGGGTGCGACTTGCAATTGCCACTCGGGTTCCCTTGCATGTAAGATTAGCCCCCCTTCCATGCCTAACGAGGAAGGCCGTCTTAGGGTCTTGGGTTGGCTGGTGGAGGGCATGCAGATCCCTTCAGATGCCGACAGGTCGTTGCACGTGCACGGTGTGAGGCCTAAGGCTTTGCCTCTCAGGGCCGAAGCCGATTTGAAAGCGATTGTGTTGCAGCGTTATCCGTGATCGCAGCAGTTCAGGGGGGGCGCGGGATAGGGGGCACATGGGTGGGGGCGACGCAATCTATGAGAACATCGCGCCCGCCAGGGCAGACAACCGCAGTTTGGCAAGTGCGCCCGGTGTCAGCGCGCTCGCAGTGTCAGATTGCCCGCAGGCCCGCATTTGCAAGACGTTGGTTTCGACGCATGCAGAGCCCACCTCGTCGAGCGAGGGGTGAAGGGCTTTCGCCCCATGCCAATGAGACCCGCGGTTGAGCTAAATATCGTTTTCCCTCCTGCTTCCTCCCGGCTCCTCCCTCCCCCCCCCTCTCCCCTGCTTCCTGCCGCCCCCCATCCCGCCGCCGCCGCCGCGGGCCCCGCCCCCCTCCCCCCGCCCAGCCCGCCCCGCCGACCCGCCCAGATCGGGCGCGCGCGGCGCGAACATCGCCAGAACGCAGTCGACGCAATCAAAAGCCCCAGTGCTTGAAGGCATTGTTATGCGGGGACGTCGGTGCCCCCGTTTTCCCTTCTCCCTCCTCTTCGCGGGCCCTACTCTCCGAGCCCCTTCCCCGGACTTGGGAGGGAGGGGAGACAGAGAGAGAGAGAGAGAGAGAGAGAGAGAGAGAGAGAGAGAGAGAGAGAGAGAGAGAGAGAGAGAGAGAGAGAGAGAGAGAGAGAGAGAGAGAGAGAGAGAGAGAGAGAGAGAGAGAGAGAAAAAGAGAGAGTGGGAGAGAGACCTCCTCTCACACCATCTTTGGAGGCGCAAGGGCCCGCGCGCCTCCCACGCCCGCTCGCCGCCCGCTTGCCGCTCGGCGCCCCCCCTGCCTGCAGATTCGCCCCGTGCCGGCGCAGGGGGGCACTGGGGCCGAGGAGAGGACTGGGAAGCGCACAGCGAGTGAGGTTCTTGCTGCTGCTGAAGCTGCGGCCAAGAAGCAGGAACAGGCTGCCGCCAAGAGAGCCCAGGCGACAGCGAGGCGCAAGGCGGAGCAGCAGACCTCCAACAAGCATGCGCTGGCGGCTGCGATGTCCAGGGGGGCGGGCGGAAACGCCAGCGAGGCCCGCCGCAAGGGTCAGAGACGGAAGGGCGAGGGGGGCCGGAGATGGGGCAGAGAATGTGAATCGGAGCGGAAGAAGGGGACTGTTGTTTGTTGTTCTGGGTCCGGGTTCTCCACGAGGCTTGTGATAAGCACAAATATCGCTTGGATTTTCATTGGCCACCCCTGGCTGGCAGCATTGCGGTGAGGAGGAGGAGGAGGAGGAGGAGGAGGAAGTTGTTTCAACGTGGCAACTCTGAGACTCTTAGTCTTAGTGGCAGGGGGGGGGGAGGAGGAGGAGGTGGAGGAGAAGGAGGAGGAATAGGAGGAATAGGAGGAGGAGGAGGAGGAGGCCGGTCACTTTTTGCCATTCTCATTGGCAGGAGCCCCCCCCCCCTCCCTCGCATCAGCTACGACCCTTCGGCCCTTCGGGCTCGGGCGAAAGGCCGATGATACCTAGCTCCGGCGAGCGAGGGCGCTGAGGGGAGCGCTCAGTTGGCTTTGGCAGCCTTGGAGCCTCATTCGACCCCCCCCCCTGCACTCTTGAATATCCCGGCGCCTCATTTGTTTGAGACATAGTGTTTTTTCTTTCTGCTGATTTGAGAGAGGGGGGGGGGGGGCGGGGCCCTCGCATTCCGCCGCCCTGCGCCCAGGCCCCAGCGAAGGACGCAGGCAGCTCGGTCCAGGCAGCGTCCAGCAGCTCGGCCCTGGCGGCCAAGCAGCCAGGGCCTGGCAGCTCTAAGCCGGCCAAGCCAGGCAGCGTCCAGCAGCTCGGCCTGGCGACGATTAAGGCGGGCAGCTGCAGCGCAGCTGCCCCAGCAGCTGCACCAGCAGCCCATCAGCAGCCCAGCAGCCCAGCCCAGCAACAGCCCAGCCCGGCCCAGCAGCAGCCCGCCGGCTCGCCGCAGGGCGTGAAGGAGGACGAAAAGGTGGACGAGGAGCTTCCATCTTCGCAGAAGGCGGCAATGCCATCGGCCCCGGCAGCCCCGCACCCGTCCGCAGAGGAGGCCGCGGAGCAGAGCGAGGAGGGGGGCAAGGCCGCGGAGATGCCCATGGAGGTGGACGGCCAGGGCCAGGGCCAGGAGGGTCAGCGGGGCGAGGCGGATGACGAGGAAGGGCCCGCGACCCAGCCCGGCTCGCCGCAGTCGTGCGCGGCGGCGGCAGCAGGGCGGCAGCAGCAGCAGCAGGCGGCAGCGCAGGACCCAGAGGCGCAGGCTGAGGCTCAGGACGATCAGGTGGAGCAGATCCTGGCTGCAGAGGTTTCGGCCGATGTCGAGTCCGCGCCTGACCCTAAGGGTCAGAAGAAGGCGCGCCTCTTGAGGAGGCAGCCCACGGCCGCGTCTGCGGCGTCAGACCACATCGACTCCATCATGGGCGAGCTGAGTGACGTCGACGAAGGTGATGGCACTCGTCACGAATCGGTGAAGGCATCTTGCATGTCTCGCATTTGCATGGGAAGCGGCAAGGAGCTGACAGGAGGAGAGGGTCCGATGTTAACGAAGTTCTTGACGCTTCGCGTATTCCAACCGGCCCATCCAGCCCCCCCCCCCCCCCCTCCCATCATGCTCCTCCCCTTCCTCCCATCCCTCCCCATTCACCCTCCCCCCTCCCTCTCCATCCCTCTCATCCCTCCCCTCCCCCCTCCCTCCCATTCATCCGCCTCCTCCGACGACGAACGGCGATCGACGATCGAGCGCGAGTTTTAGATTTTGTTCAAGTAAGCGTTTCGCTTGAGACATCTCCTAAACAAACGCAGTCGAACGGGTCTCCCTCCTCCTCCTCCTCCTCCTCCTCCTCCTCCTCGTCCTCCTTCTCCTCCCAGTCCTCCTCCTCGCCCTCCTCCTCCCCCATCCTCCTCCTCCTTCTCCTCCCGCCGCCTTCTCCTCCTCCCCCTCCCCCTCTTCTCCCCCCTCCTTCTCCCTCATCCCCGCCCCCCCTCCTCCTCCTGGGGGCCTCGATGGGGGGCCTCGAGGGGGGGCGCGGTACGGGCGGGCACTTCAGGCCAGCAGTAAGGTATATTATTATCCCTCTCCTTCTCTGCCCCATGCCCCGCGCCCCTCGCCGCCTCTGAGCATTGCGCCGGGCCATCGGTGGACAGGGGCGGGGCGCGGGATGGGGCGGGGAAGGGGGGAAGGGGGGGGGGGGGCTGAGTCATGCGGCATGCGCTTGCGTGTATTGCGTGTTCTGCCAGGCCACCGACGGCTCGTGGCAGTGCTCGTCTTGCTTCCAGTTCTTCAGCCCAGACGCGTTCGTCTGCAACGCCTGCGGCCGCTACCCCGACGGCTCCCTGGTGGCGCATGACTTCCCCCAGCAGGAGGCTCGGGGGAAACGACGACGACTGCGATGGCGATTTCCTGCCACGTCTTCCTCGTCCTCGTCCCCCTACTCTTCCGTATCGCCCCATTTCCCCAATTCCTTTTCCTCAATCCTCTTCCTCCGCCTCTTCCCCCTCCTCCTTCCTCTCTCACGCCTCCTCCCTGCTCCCTCCTCCCTCCTCGTTCATCCCTCCTCCCGCCTTCCACCGTATAAGCCTCCCCGTCTCTCTCTGCCGCCCTTGCCGCCCCCGCCTCGTCGCGGGCGCGAGCGCGCCCGGAAGGGGGCCCGGAAGCTGGCCCGGAAGGCGGCCCGGAAGGTGGCCCGGAAGGTGGCCCGGAAGGTGGCGCGAGCGCGCCGGCGGCGCTCGCGAACGCGCCCGAGCGTCGGGGGCCCCTCCCAGCCCGGAAGGTGGCCCGGAAGGTGGCCCGGAAGGTGGGTTGACCAAATATTATTCTGAAGCCTGACCAAATATTATTCCTCGAGCGGGCTCGAGGAATAATATTTGGTCAGGCTTCAGAATAATATTTGGTTCACCCCCCCGGAAGTGCACCTTCCAAGGCCCCCCTGGCGCCCCGAGGCTTCAGACGGACTGGCGGCGGCGGCCGGCCGCGCAGAATTTCTTGCCCGCGCCCGTCGGGGCCCGGAAGGCCGCCCGGAAGTTTCGTCGGGAAGGGGTGGGGAGGAAGGAACGGGGGGAGGAAGGCTTCCTCGGCCTCCTCATCCCCTTCCTTCTCCGCCCTCGCCCGCCTCTTCTTCCTCCCCCCTCCTCCCTCCTCATCCGCCCCCTCCCCGTGCTCCCGCCTCCCCCACCCCCCTCTTCTTCGTCCTCATCCGTCCCTCCCCCGTCGTTCTCCCCCTCCTCCCCGCCCCCACCTCTTTCCTCTGCCGCCCTCCACCGTGGCCCATATCCTCCTCACCCTATCGCCTTCTTTCCTCGCCCTCTTCGTCCCTTCCCCCCTTCGTTGCCCTCCTCGCTTCGCCCATTTGCCAACCCCCCACTTGCCCGCTGCTCATCTCGCGCCCGCATTCGCCGCCCCCGACCGCCGGCGCCGAAGGAGGGCGCCGACGGTCCCATGAAGACGATGCTCCAGCAGCTCTGGCATCGCTTAGGGCCTGCAGATAAACTCCGCTTCTCGCAGGGCGCGACCAGCTTGCATCGGGCGTGCGGGGGGGGGGGAGTTCACCGTGGGGACTGGCTGCAGTGGCACTGATGTTGCGGTCTTATCGTTGGTGGATTTCTTCGGTTTCGTGCGCGGCGAATGCGGGTTGGACATGACCGTCCAGCACAAATTCAGCTGCGAGAATGTTCCCTTTAAGCAGGACTTCTTGAAGTGGTTCTTTCCCACGGCCGCCCTCTTCCCCGACCTCAACCTGCTTAACTCTTCGATCGCGACTGACGTGGATGACACGCCCCAGCGAATTCCACAGGTATTGATGTTCACCTGCGGGATCGAATGTGATTCAATCAGCCCGTGCAACGTCCACAGGAGCGACAACCACGGGTGCGTGTCGAAGGAGGGCGGCGACGCAGAGGAGCAGTCGAAAACAGGCGCCGCAGCTTTGGCGGTTTAAGATCTGCCGGGGCTCAGGGGCCCATGGGGGCGGGGAGGGGAGGTCGGTCGCGCAGCCAAGTCACTTGCAAGTCCCACCAGGGCCCAGGGGTCCAGGTGGCGGCCCCGACAGGCAGCTGGATGATATTTTGTTTCGAACATGGAGGGGGGGGGGGGCCAGGGCGGGAGGCGGTGAAGGATTGGAGAAGGAGGGCGCTAGGATGTGGATGAGAGAGTGGGATGACGGAGGAGGGGGGCAAGTCAGGGGGAGGTCAAATGACGCCCCCATCCCCCCTCGCGCCCCCGCCCGCAGGCGGGACAGCCAGGGCATGCATGAGGTGCATCGCCGCGCACCACCCGGCGGTGTTTATCATTGAGAACGTTAAGAATTTGTCGGTGAAGCCCTCTGACGGTGGCCCCAGCAATTTGGATTCAATCGTGGCATTGGCCAACGAAGCGGGCTATTTATGCACGCCGCTCGTGCTCGATGCTTTGGACTACGGCGTGCCTTCCAAGAGAGAGCGGTACTACGTGATCGGAGTGCGTATAGCAGATGACAAGATCTCCCAGCTTGACGACGACTTCGAGGCGCCAGCCTGGCAGCGGGACATGGTGGACATGATCCACGCCATCGCCGGCATCGAAGGCTGCGCGGCGAAGTGCCCTTGCCCTTGCCCCCCCCCTCCTCACCATGCGGAGCCTTGGCTTTTGGGATCCCCGAGCCCCTCTTAGGCACTCGGGTTGGCCTCGGCCCCCCTTCCCCTCTTGCCTCGCCACTCCGCTTCGGGGCTCTGCCATTCCCCCTATGGGGCCCTCGCTGACCCCTCTCCGTGAACCCTCTCGGGCGTTAGGCGCAGATCTCCAACCCATGGCCCCCCGCGAGTGCTCGCTCCAGCGGCCCCCGGAACGGTTTGAGAGCGTCCCCGGAGTCGTCGCAGGTTGCCCTTGATCGGCGTTCTTGCTGTCGAGCGACGACCCCGCGGTGGCGAGGATGAACAGCGCCCGAAAGGAGGAGTCCGAGTCCAAGCCGAAGACGACGAAGAAGCCCAAGAAGGAGAAGGATAAGGAGGGGCCCAAGTACAGGTCCGACCACATGGACTACTACCTGCACGCACATATCGACTATCCTCCCACTTTTCCGGAGGAGTTCCTGGAGAAGGCAGCGGGGTAGCCTCAGCGGCCGAAGGAGTTGCTCTATCTCTGGGAATCAACTGAGGGGCCTGCCTCGGGGCTCAAGACCATAGACGTCTTGGACATGAACGTGTCCAGCAGCTGGGGCAAGGTCCGCGAGAACCGCGCCGCGACGATCGTGAGCTCCTCTTTGATGTGGGCCCGGGGGGTCGGCACTTGCGGCAAGGTCGCTTCCTTGGGGCGGGGGGCAGCAGGCGGGGGGGGATGCGTGGGAGGGGTGATGTGGGGATGTGTAGGAGGAACCCTGCCAAGGTGAAGGACAAAGTTGTGGACAGGTTCTTATTCAGTCGGCTTTGCGGCTTCCAGGCGACGCCCCCATGACGCATCTGTTTTCTCTTCGGTTCTCGATCCTCGATCCCTCGCACCTTGCCTTCTCGACCCTCGCACTTCCCCCCCTCGCTTCTCGACCCATCGCTTCTCGCGCTCTGGATCCTCGCACCTCCTCCCCTCGAGCCCTCGCCCCTCGCCCCTCGCCCCCCTCTTCCCTCGTTGCCGTCTCTCTCCTTCTTCGACTAGAAACGAGGACGTCAGTTCGTCTTCGTATCCTCCTCTCCTTTCCCCTGCCCCGCATGCCGTCGCCGTGGTTGTCCTCGTCGTCGATCTCGTCGCCGTCGCCGTCGGTTGCTTCGCCGCTGCGCCCCGCCCTAGCCCTGGATGGCATTCAGGGGCCGTCGGAACAGGCGAGGAGTGCCTAGCTTTGCAGGGGTTCACGCATACGTTCCAGAAGCGGGCAGACAATTCGGGGTTCGGCGAGGAGTTCGGGCAGGACGAGTTGATGGACTTGGCGGGCAATGCCTTCTGCGGCGCTGTCCTCTTCGCTGTCTGGCCGGCGATCGTCGCCGCGGCCCCGTTGGCGGAAGCGGTGCGCCTGACTTCGGGTCGGAAGGCTGTTGTGGGCCTGGCAACTTGGGCGGTTCGCTCTTTCGCATCGCCTCCCCTCCTCGCCGACCCCGGGGCCCAGGGGCCGATCGAAACGAGTTCTCGGAGAGGGGTCGCAAGCGAGGAGGAGGAGGGGGCAGAGCCGAGGAGACGAGGGGTGGATGAGTTGAGCGGGACACCCTCCCTTCCCTACTCTCCCTCATCCTCGGCCCTCGGCCTTCCGCTTCGCCTTCCTCGCCCTCGTCACCTCGTCCTCCTCGCCCTGCCCCTCCTCTCGCCGCCCTTCCCCCCCTCTCGCCCTCTTCCTCCACCTTGTGATTCTTCTCGGCAGCCTCCTCAGTCCCTCGCCCGGGCCCGGGCCCCTCCTCGCCGCCGCGCTCTAGGACGAGATCGGCGTCGCGTCGCGCGAGGAGCAGGTCTACGTCAGTCCCAGCAGCAGCAGCAGCAGCAATTCAGATTCGGACGAGGTCATCAAGTCTGGCAGCGATGATGGCTCACGCGATGGCTCTCCTGACGGCGGGGACGGCGGCGGCGGGGGCGAGGGCGGCGGCGGCGGGGGCGAGGCCCCTTCCGTGATGTTTCGCGGCAAGGCGCATTTGTTCTTCACCATGCAGGCCTACCGGCAGATCTACGGATCCATCAAGGAGGAGTTGAATCACGTCGCGCACACCCACGACGGCATCAAGGGCGTCTTCGCCCCAGACGCCGACGAGTGGGACGTCTGAGGTAGGGGCCGCTCGCGCCGCGATTCCCTCGGGGGACGGGTTCTTGTCTTGAAGTTTTGAGGGCGGCTCCATAATTTACCACTTTGAAGTTCGAGGCTCACTTGCCTGTCTTGAGGACGGCTTCCTGTTTTTAGGGCGGATTCTTGTCTTGAGGGCGGCTTTCTGTTTTGAGGGCGGCTTCCCTTGGAGGGCGGGTTCCTGTCTTGAGGACGGGGCCCCGCGCCCGCCTCGTTGCCGCCGCTTGCTATTCATGGCGAGCTCGTCGGGTCCGATCAGTCTTGCGCTTCATTGCCAAATGACCCCGTCGTTCCGCCTTGTCCCACGTCAGGCCTTGCCCAACCGCTGGCCCCAGATCCCCCGAGATCACCCGAGCGCGACTCCGACGAGAATGGTTCAACGTGGCCTCGTTGGCTTCGTGGGGCGCTCGTCCCCCTCCCTCCCTCCTCCCTCCCTCCCTTCTCGCTCCTCCCTCCCCCATCTCGGCCCCTCCCTCCCTCCCTCTCTCCTCGCCTCTCTCTCTCTCTCTCTCTCTCTCTCTCTCTCTCTCTCTCTCTCTCTCTCTCTCTCTCTCTCTCTCTCTCTCTCTTCTCTCTCTCTCTCTCTCCTCCTCTTCTCTCTCTCTCTCTCTCTCTCTCTATCTCTCTCTCTCCTCTCTCCTCTCTCCCTCTCCCTCTCTCTCTCTCTCTCTCTCTCTCTCTCTCTTCTCCTCTCTCTCTCTCTCTCTCTCTCTCTCTCTCTCTCTCTCTCTCTCTCTCTCTCTCTCCCTCCCTCCATCGCTCCCTTCTTGCCCCTCCCTCCCCCCCTCCTCCCCCCTCTGACTCTCTCTCTCTCTCTCTCTCTCTCTCTTCTCGCTCTCTCTCTCTCTCTCTCTCTCTCTCTCTCTCTCTTCTCTCTCTCTCTCTCTCTCTCTCTCTCTCTCTCTCTCCTTCTCTCTCTCCTCTCTCTCTCTCTCTCTCCCTCTCCTCTCCTCTCCTCTCCCTCCCTCCCCTCTCCCTCTCCTCTCCCTCTCCCTCTCCCTCTCCCTCTCCCTCTCCCTCTCCCCCCTCTCCCTCTCCCTCTCTCCCTCCCTCCTCCTCCCTGTGCGACGGCGGGGGCGGCTCCTGCAGCCAGCCAGTTGGTTCGCCCCCGCGCGAGGCTGCCCGGGGGCCCAGGGCCCAGGGCGCGGGGCGCGCTCCCCGCCGGAGCCCTGGCCGCCACTGGCCTGGGGCGCGCGGCCTCCATGGCGAAGGGCAAGAAGGGGGAGAAACAGGACATGATTCAGAGTTGATTCCTCCTTACCACCCCCAGTCTCCACTCCTGCTTGCCATTGCCCCCTTGGGCCGCCCTCTGAGGACAAGATCAAGGGCAAGGACAAGGACAAGGACAAGGACAGGTCCAAGGAGGGCAAGGTGAAGAAGAAGAAGAAGGAGAAGAAAGAGCAGAAGGAGGAGGTCGCGGACAAGAAAAAACGCACCAAGAAGGGGGAGGTCGCAGAGCAGAAGGAGGAGGTCGCGGACGACAAGGAGCGAAGGGCCTGACCCGCCCAAGGGCGGGTTGAAAGAGGACGGGCAGGGGTTGATGGGGAAACGGGGAGGAGGGTTACGGCTACGGCTAAAGGGGGAAGGGGGAGGAGGAGGAGGAGGAGGAGGAGGCGGAGGAGGAGGAGGGGGAGGAGGGTCAATGGATGGGGGTTGGTTACGCGAGGGGGAGGAGGAGAAGGAGGAGGAGGAGGGGGGGGGGAGGTGGGAGAGGAGGGGGAGGGCAGCCAGTTGCCCGCCCCATCCCTCGTCTTTCGTCCCAGCCCAGCTCTCGCCCCGCCAGGGCGCGCGGGGCGCTCCGCCGAGCGGCTCGAGCGGATCCGCGCGCGCCCCGCCCCCGGAGCCGCCCGAGGGCTGCGAGGACTCCAGGGCGAAGAAGACGAGGCAGAAGCAGAGGCAGAGATCGCCCGACGGAGACGCGGCCGGCGCGCTAGAGGATGCGCCCGAGGTCCACAGTCGAAGCGCGCGTGCCGCAGCGCCGTCGCCGCGCCCGCTGCCCCCGCCCGCCCCCGCCTCTCCCGCGATGCTCCCCCAGCCATGCGGCATGCGCCAGAGCGACGTTGCGGGGGCGCGGGTGAGTGCGGGGGGAGGGGGCGGCAAAAGGGGGAGGCGGGCGCATCGACATCGCCGCGGCTACCGCCCGTCGGTTGCGCACGAGGGCGCCGACGCCGCAGGCGAGGCAGATGAGCCTGAGGTGTCCACTGGCGAATCGGGCGGTATTTGTAGTCTCCGCCCTGTTCGCCGTCGTCTCCCTTCCCCCACTTGTGCCCTTGCCTTGCCCCCCCCTTCCTCGCCCCTCGTTTGTTCTCGGCCCTCCAGGTTTTTATTGCCTCGAGCTTCGCCGCCTCTCGTGTCTCTCGATCTCTTCGATCGCGGGCCCGCCCGGCCCGCCCGGCCCTCCCCTCCTCTCTCCTCGATCGCGGGCCCGCCCAGCCAAGACGCCCGACGCCGCCGTCATCCTGCTGCGCCCCCCGCCGTTGCCCCTCGCGCTGCTTCGGGGCAGGTGACGGAGCAGCGGAAGGGGCTGAAGAAGTTCTGCGCCATGCAGTGCGGGGCGATCTGGAACGAGAGCCCTGACCCGTGCGACCCACAGCGCAAGGTCATCAGGTGGGAGTACGACACCGAGGACGCGTCGGCCCCCTCGTCCTCGCAGGGCTCGCGTTGCTGGCTATGCGGCAAGACTTGGCGCACCAAAGTGAGGCACTTGCAGGAGGGGCCTGACCAGGAGAGGGAGCACTATGCCAAGCAACTTGGCAAGGACAACACGAAAAGGGAGGCCTTCCAGCAGAAGCGCAGCGAGACCAAGGAGTCCGTGATAGAGAGGATGCTGAAGACAAAGAGGAGTCCAGGCTCGGCAGCCGCTCTCGCCTTCCCCGCCCCCCCCCACTTCAAGTCCGCGGCTGTCGCCGACCTCGGGCCCCCCGCGGCCCCGGCTTGCCCTTGGGGCAGGGCTCCACAGTGCGGGCTGGGGAAGGCTGCAGCCGCGGCCTCGTCGCGTTGCTTGCGGCCCTCAGGCCGCGAGACGAAGCAGAGGTTCCACGTGAGGAAGAAGAGGTATCAGAATCGTTTCCTGGAGAAACCTGATGATTTATTTTACCCGATGGCGCAGTGTCGCAAACTTTTCGGTGACCCGAAGTTGCCCAAGAATCAAGCTCTCAACCACGTCGTGTGCGTCATGGAAGGCATCCGCGGCGTGGCCGTCCCGGGATCGAAAGGCGACGATCCAATGAAGATCAAGACTCAGCTCGGTTCCACATTGGAGCACGAGGAGTCCGAGGATTTGGGCAGCGAGTCCGGGGAGTCCGCGGCAGCCGAGAAGTTCGCCGACTTGACGAAGGCAAGCACGGAAGCGTACAACAGCGTATGCAGGGGCGCCGTGTTCAGCGTGCTCCAGGAATGCATGGTGGACGAAGAAGATCGACAGAACGAGGCTGCCAAGCTGAAGAAGGCGCATCAGCAGAAAAAGCGGTGCGCCGCCAAGGCCAAGGCGCCGGCCAAGAAGGCCAATTCCATGTGCTTCTTCGTCCGGGCGGCGAACGACTCCGACACCGACGACGACCTCTACTCGGACGACGGAGGCGCGCCACTTGCCAAGGGGGCTCCAACTTCAGCCAGCACGACAAAGGTGGTAAAGGCAACATCGAAGTCGAAGACAAAGGCAAAGGCGGCGAAGGTGGGTGGCACTGGTGACAAAGAAGATGGAGTAGGCGACGATGACACAGACCAAGAGAGCACAGCAGGTCGACCAAAACTGGACGTCAAGGAGACGTTGAAGGAAAATCGTCGCTCGTGGAGGCAGCGCAACGAGCGGTCCAATTACTTCGGCAGCGATGCGACGACCAAGATCCGTTCCCTCGTGCGTTGGGCTGGGGTTGCGCGCAACAAAGCAGCAGCTACCAAAGACGAGACAGAGAAGCATGCCTTCGAACTCATTGCCAAAACGTTCCAGGCGATGGAGATGGGCTGTAAACTTTATAAGAAATGGAAGAACCGCCAAGGAGGAGATGCTGACAAGCATTTCGTGAGCTTCGACGAGGAGTGGAACTCGTTGACCGCCTTCGCGCTGGCCGACCCGCCCGTCGAGATCGATTGCGAGTTCTTGTGGCGCACCAACATCACGCTCAAGGAGCCTTTTGCTGCGCCATCTCTGCGCTGTTGCTTATAGGGCATTTGTTCGGGGCGCCCCGGGCCCGGGCCTTGTCGCGCCGCACGGCTTCAGATTTTAGCGATCGGGGAGTTGCTTCTCGCTGGGATTCAGACGTGATGAGGAAGGCCTCTGGAGCCTGGCGGATGGGAAGTGCTGTTTATGCCTCTCTATCCCTCTCTCCCTCTCCCTCTGTCTCTGTCTCTGTCCTCCCCCTCCCCCCCCTCCTATCCCCCCCCTCTCCCCCGCTGCTTCGGCCCCCGCCCGTCATCTGCCCTTCTCGTTACCTTTTGTTTGTTTCTTTTCTTCTGGTCTTAGTTTTCCGTTCATCATTCCCCTGTCCCTTCGCCCTTCCGCCCCCTCCCCTTCTCGCGCTCTATTCTGCTCATTGCTCGAGCGCCCCGCTCAGGCCGCGAGACCGTTCGACTGCGCCGACTCCCTGGTGCAGTTGCTCACGCGCTCGCAATTGGCGACGATGTTCGAGGCTTGCGCCCCGCCGCTGCCTTCGCCTTCGGCCGAGCCCCCCGAGGGCGCCGAATGGCGCGGCGCCGTTGACGGACATCCTGATGGCCGATGAGCGGACCCCCGCGAGTGACGAGGCTGGCCCCGTCAAGGAGGCCGGCCCACTGCCGGCCCACCTCTTGGAGGCCGCGTCGAAGCAGGCGAAGTATTTTGGCGAGTTTCTCACGGCTGCGCTGACGAGCGCGCGCCCGTTGGGCTACGTCGAGGCAGAGTTGGGCAAGGCGTTGAATGTTATCTTGAAGCAGATCGCGAGTGCCCCCGAGGAGTACGACCCAAGCGTCGTGGCGCAGTTGCGAGACGCCCAGGCGCTCGTCCAGTTGCCGAAGGCGACGTTCCAGGTGGAGCCGCTGCAGCGTCTGGTGAAGGCCGACGCGTCGGTGGCCATGACCTGACCTGGGTCGCGAAATGTCCGCCCATTGTCCTCCTCCCCCTCCTCCTCCTTCCCTCCCCTCCTCTTCCACCTTTCCCCCCCCCCTCCCCGTCCTTCTCCGCCCCTCCTCATCCGTCGGGGGCTGGGGCTCGAGTTATCGGGGCGGGTTGCGCGCGCCTGGACAGAGCAGGCGTGGCAAAGGGTGAAATTGGAATGGCGATGAGTAGTGAGAGCAAGGTTCGAATTGGCGCTGCCCTGCCCCCCTGGCCGCCAACCCTCGCCGCTTGAATGGTGTTGCCCCGTTCCCCCCCCCCCCCCCCTCTCGACCGCCGTCCTCTCCCCCTTCCCCCGCTTCTTGCCCTTCCCTGTTCATCCGCTGCCTCCGGCCTCTCGCCTTCCCCCCTGGCCCGCTTGCCCGCGCGACTTTCCGATTCACCGATGGGCAGGGCGATCACCTAGCCAACTACTTCGTCAGATTCCCCAAGCACGGGGCGTCCTTGGTAAAAATGGCCACGGAGCGACGCCGCGAGTTTACCCAGCTGTCCGATTGGCTGCACAAGGTGAAGGCCGAAACGGAGACGTTGTCCAGATCGACGCAGCAGGAGGGCGCCAAGCCCTCGTTTGACGACCAAGTGGCCACCTTGACTACCTCGACATTGACGATCAGGCCACAGTCGACGGAGGGCAAAGCTCGGCTGGACATGTTCAACGAGTTCTGCCCCGCGGATGCCCGCCAGTACGCCGACGCCGCTCGGTCCGCGGTTGCGGCCGCTACTTGGGCGGGCGGAGCCCATTTGATGGAGAGACTCCTGGTGGACGACAACGGCGCGCCGCAGCTACAAGGGGCAGGAGCAGTCGCTCTTCCTGTCGACACATACAGGGCTTGAAGGAGGAGGGGGAGGAGGAAGGAGGAGGGAGTGGAGCAAGGAGGAGGAGGGGGAACTGATTTCATGTTTGGTAGTCCAGTCCCATTGGCCCCGAGGCTAGATCAATGATTCGTTCTGTTTACGCTTCGCATGGCGGCTAGCTCGCAGAACAGTCCTCCTCCTCCTTCTCCTCTTCCTTCTCCCCCTCCTCCTCCTCCTCCTCCTCCTCCTCCTCCTCCTCCTCACTGTCATCCTCATCCTCCCTGCTCCTCTTCCCTGCTCCTCCTCCCTGCTCCTCCTCCCTCCTCCTCCTCCTCTTCCTCCTCCTCCTCCTCCTCCCCCCCCTCCTCCTGCGCTGCGAGTGGGGCGGCGTGGGGTTGTTCAGGATAGGGCCGGGAGTTTGACACTCCCGCCCCGCCCTTCCCCCGCCCTTCTTGAAGGCCCTCGTCGACGCCATTGATCCGGGCCCGCGCCCTGGCAAGATGGAGGGGGGGCCTGACTGCGAGGCGCAGATGCAGCAGCAGTGGTTACGCGCGGTTCGCGAGACCGCACAGTGGGAACACGAGTTCGTTTTGCTCTATTCCGACGGCACCATCCCAGCTATAGCGGCAGGCAAGTCGTCGGAGCAGCCGGCGTCCAATTTGCAGTGCGCGTCTGGTATATGCGAGAGGATGAGCCGTGTGTTCGAAAGTTTCATGAATTGCAGATCCGAGATTGCTGCGCCGCTCGACGCTTGGCAGGACCCGAGGGCTTCGTCTGCGGAAATGGACTCCTTCTTACCCAAGCTCGCCACATTTGTGCAGTGCCTAACAACCTCCATCATGCCCGCCTGTTCAGATGTCCTCCTGCGAACCCTCGAGGCGCCCGCGCAGACGTTGCTCGCGGCGTGCAAGGTTGCTGACGACGCGATCACCTCGGTGGAGAAGGCTATCGACGCGCCCGAGGGCCACGCGCCTGACTTGGCAGAGGTTCTAGGAAGGCATGGCGTCCTGAAGGTGAATGTCGCTGGCGCAGCCGAGCGGGTCAAGGACGTGAGCCTCGGAGACATTGACGGCGGGCGCGTGTTCTTCCTCCAGCGGCACAACCTCGTTGTCTCGGCGGCCGTCGACACCTTGAGCAACATTGAAGCAGGTAGCGTCGCGAAACTGAAGGTCACCGGCTGCGTTGCGGACACCTTCCTGAGGTTCAAGGCTCAGCTCGACACGTACACTGCATGGTTGACGAGTTCATCAGCGTCTAAGTATGAGGCCCAGGAGGGCTGGGGCAAGGACATGGACATTCAGCGCAGGAGTTCGGCGGCAGGGAAGGCACTAACGAAGATGGAGCAGAAGATCTTGGCGCTCTTTGACCAGAGGGCTTCCGAGCTTGCCGACGTCATCTACAAGTGCGCCCCCCCGAGCAGCCTCCTGGACAACTTCCGTCTCATCGGCGATGAGGCTTTGCACGAGAACCTCGCCAAGCTGCCAGCCTGATGGCTCCGCCGCCGATCCCGAATGAGAATTGTCCGCCTCGGGCCGATGCGGTCGGATCGGGTCGACCAGACCAGGCGATGCGACCGTTGGTGCGGACTTCGGCTGATGTTCGGGCATCGCTTGGCACTCTCCTCCCCCCGCTCCACTCGCCCCCACTTGCCCGAGCCCAGTTCGTAGTCCCTCGCCCTTTCTCCCCCGGCACCCCTCCTTACCCCGTCTCACTTTTCCCTTTGTGCTCGCGCGACCTGGCTTCCTTGCCGCCGTTGGTCCTCGTCGCGCCAAGGGGGCCCAGGCCGTTTTCTGTCTCCTTGGCCGCCCCTCCCGCGATCGCCCCCCGAGCGCGCTCGCGGCGCCGCGGCCTGGCGGGTTAATCCCGAGCGGTCATGGTGCAGACGATGGACGAGAAGAAGCCCATCTCCCTCGCCGGCTCGACGTTGGGGGTCCTGGGGAACATGGGCACCGTTTGCCCCAAGGCGAAGAAGTCTCCAGGTCATCCACTTCTCGCCCCAGCCTCTCACGCATTGCAGTCGGTTGTTCAGCAAGGGCTGGAGAGAAGCGGGAGGAGGTAGGAGGAGGAAGAGGAGGAGGGCGAGGAAGCACGATGGAGGAGTGGGAGGAGCAGGAGGCGGACGACGGCGAGCAGAATGGTGATGATGATGCTGCTGATGATGATGATGATGATGATGGTGATAATGATGATGATGGGCTAGATCGCATTCTTCTCACTCTTGTGTTGTTTAACCTTGGTTGTGTTTTGGAGCGCAGCGACGATGGTCGAGTGTTTTTGGGCAGCGACGGCGGCCGAGTGTTTTTTACATCACTTATCCGTTCTCCTTCCTCCTACCCTCTTTTAGCACCCCCCCTTCTCTTTCCTCCTTTCTCCTCCTTCACTGTTCCTTCTTCCTCTGCCTCTGCCGCCTTCCGTCCTCCTCTTTATCCCATGTGATCTTTCTTCTTGCTCTTCTCCTTGCCCATCCTCCGATTCATCTCCTCGCCTCCCTCTACTCCCACTCGCGTTCGCCCTCTCATTCCCGGTGGCGACGACGATTCAAACATATGCATTTGCGGGCCTTTGCTGCGAACGATTTCCGCTCGCAGGTCGGATTGCGCTGAACAGCGCGCGGCGCCACGGCCGGAGGTGCATCGCGACGCAGTGGGCGCTGAAGGAGCCCGGGGCCTTCAAAGCGCAACCCATGCGTGAAAGCGGGCCCCCCCCCCCCTCTCTTCACCTCCACCTCCTCTCCTCACCTCCAGCCTCCAGCCTCCCTGTTCATGATGCTGCCCTTCTCATTCCCCCCCCCCCACTCCTCTCCTCCACTTCCTCCCCCTTCTCCTCCAGCCCCCCTGTTCATCCTTCCACTTCCCGCTGATGGCCCTCCTCGCGCTGCTCCTCCTGTTGCCCCTCAGCCTCGTCTCCGCTTCCCGCTGCTGGCCCAGGCCCAACCAGGCCCCGCCGTCCCGCCGTTGGAAGCAGGTATGTTTGGATTCCCAGATCCTCGATATACGCGGCCGCAGGTCCGCCTGTCCGCCCACATCTTTCGACTGTTATGCTCATTTGTCCTCCGTAGCCGTTTTGGCTCCAAGCCTGCCGCCCGCCGGCAGCCCTCTGCGCGGCTGCGCCGCTGGGCCCGCCCGCGGCCCGCTGCCCTCTGCGCGGCTGCGCCGCTGGGCCCTCTGCGCGGCTGCTCCGCTGGGCCCTCTGCGCTGCGCGGCTGCGCCGCTGGGCCGGGCCCTCTGCGCGGCTGCGCCGCTGCGGCGCTGGCTGCATGCCTCGCGTCGGCCGGGAAGTCCGCCGGCTCCGGCGCCAGCTGGGCGCTCTCGCGGCCGGCCGCAGCAGCACCTCGTCGCTGGACGACGTCCACCAGCAGATCTGCGCTTCCGCAGAACAGGTCGGAGGGCACCAACTATACACCAACACCGATCCTGGCCCAGGACCACCCTGGGCCCAGGATCGGTGCATATGCCGCATATGCCTTCTTAAGCAAGGCAGGAGGGCGTATACACCGATCCTGCAGGCCCAGGGTGATCCTGGCCAGGATCGGTGTTGGTGTATAGCTGGTGCCTTTCTAGAAGGGGATCCGCGAGCTGCTGCAGCAGGAGTCGGTCGCGTCCTTGGAGGCCGCCGGCGTCGACGTCGCGACCGTCTGCAACGAGTTGTCGGACGTGCTGAAGGCGTTGACGCAGTTATCTTGCGAGGCGGACCCCGAGGAGGTAGTGCGGCTGGCCGACTCCTGGACCGCAATTTGCAGGAGGTGGCCCGCTATTTGCAGCAGGAGGTGCACTTCCTCGTCCTCGTCGACTGCGACGCCTTCTGCAGCTCCTCCCGCTGCGCTGCCTGAGGTGGGCGTCTGGAGGCGCGCGCCGCAGCCGCCCGCGTTCCCGCCCCCGCCGCAGGTCCTGCAGGTGCCGCCGAGGATGCAGCCTCCTCCGCAGGCCAGGGCCAAGTCGGTGCAGTCGCGGCGCCCGCCATATGATGCAGCCTCCTCCGCGGATGCAGCCTCCGCGGATGCAGCCTCGTCCGCCGAGAGGTCCTCCGCCGCCGATGGCGCAGCCCGCCGAGGCGCTGGCGGGCGGCGACCGCGGGGCCGAGGCGCTGGCGGGCGGCGACCGCGGGGCCCGCGAGGCGCCAGCCAAGGCGCGCCCAGCAGCGCGCCGCCGCCGCAGCCGCAGCCTGGGCCTGAGCCGCCGCGGCGGCGGCGGCGCCGCTTCGCAGCCAGAGGCCGCCGAGGTCGAGGGCGAGTCCTGGGGCGCCTGGACCGCGACCAGGAAGCGGCCGGCGGCGGAGGAGGCCGAGGTCGAGGACGAGTCCCGGGGCGACTGGACCGCGGCCGGGAAGCGGCCGGCGGCGGAGGCCGAGGCCGCCGAGGAGGACGAGTCCTGGGGCGCCTGGACCGCGGCTGGGAAGCGGCCGGCGGCGGAGGCCGAGGCCGAGGCCGCCGAGGAGGACGAGTCCTGGGGCGCCTGGACCGCGGCTGGGAAGCGGCCGGCGGCGGCGGCGGAGGCCGAGGCCGCCGAGGAGGGCGACGCCTGGGGCGACTGGACCGCGGCCGGGAAGAAGCGGCCCGCGGCGGAGGCCGAGGCCGAGGCCGCCGAGGAGGACCAGTCCTCGGGCGCCTGGGCCGCGGCTGGGAAGCGGCCGCCCTCCCCGGGGCGGTTTTTGTTAAAAAAGAGCGGGTGGTCAGCGAGGGAATGGGAGGATAACAAGTAGGAGGAGGAAGCGGAGGGGGCCGAGGGCAGCGTGGAGGAGAGTGGGACATTGAGTGGGGGGACAGGAGAGGGGGGATGCTCAGCTCAGCCTCGCACCCTCGTCCCGAGTCGTTTTCTGACGTGCCCGCCACGAGGGTTGAGGGTTGGGGGTCGTAGTGGTGCTCTGGGCCTGCTCGGATTTCGGAGTGCTTGGACCTTGGGCCCCCGGGGGGTCGGGGGGGGGGGGTTCGTGCGGCTCTTGGCCCCGATCGTCGCGAATCGATCCTCGATCCGAGGGTCGAGTCGGGGGTCGGGGGCATTCTCCTCCTCCTGGACCTCCTTCTCCTCTTCCTCCTCCTCCTCCTCCTGATTGCTCTTCTGTCACGGTGCGGCGCCGCGGCAGGGGGGGAGGGCGAGGAGATGCAGTGTTGCATTGCCGGGGGTGATCGGAGCAGGAAGAGGGCGAAGCATGGGGGAGAAGGCGATCCCCATCGGCCCATCTGGGCCCATCCCCCCCCCCGCCTCTTCCCGCTCCTTCCTTGCCTCCGTCGCCCCGTGCGCCCCCCTTCCTCTCGCCCGCGTCCTCACCTCCGCACCCCTTCGCAATCGCCCATTACAAATATCTCTCCGCTCTCCCCTGACCCCCCGACTGACTGCGCCCCCTTCGCGTGCTGTGTTTTTGCGCGCGGGGGCCCGCTCGTTCCGAATCGCGCCCCCGCTGCAGCGCTGACCTCAGTCCCGTGCTATCCGACGGCGTGAAATGCAATGACTACAATGACATGTTGTGTTCTGCTGTGCGATGCCACGCCTCCGTAGTCAATGATGCGATATGCAGTGCTTGACTGCGGAGGGGCCCTGGGCCCTGGGCCATGCCGCGCTATGCCATGCTACGATCTTCAACGACATGTTATGCTACACCATGCCACGACACCCGACTGTGTTGATAGAGAGAAGATCTACGCCATGTTAGGGGATGGGAGGGAGGGAGGGGTAGGACGGCAGATAAGACGTTTGCGCACCTAGTTTGCCCCCCCCCGCGCCCCGCACGTCGACCCCCGCCTCCTGCCTCCTGCCCGCTCGGCCCGCAGGAGCTCGCGCAGCACCAACAGGACGCGAAGGGCGTCTCCGTCCCCGAGAAGGCGAAGGCCATGCACGCGCACGCCAGGTCGAAGAATTTCGGGGACAAGGACCGACCAGCGGCTGCGGGGAGCGGGGGCCTCCCCATGTGCCGTCGTCCTTCGTCCCCTGCCTCTCTTCGGGCTGCCTGCCCCCGCCCCCCCTCGCCCCCTTTTCCGCTGTCCTCGCCTCGCTCGCGCCTCGCCCTATCGAAGACGCAGCGTCGTTCGAGCGGGCCCTGAAAGGGGTTGGCGCCTCGCGACAGGGCGGCGGCAAGGTCGACAGCACCCTCCGCCATTCGATCTTTGGCCTGGGGCCCGGGGGGGAGAGGTTTCAGTTGATGGGCCGCTGTCTGGCCTGGGCCGACGTCTGGCGGCCTCTTCGTCCTCGAGGTTCGCCGTCGCAGCAACCTTCCTTCGACTGCACCCGCCCGCCCCTTCCTATGCTCCCGGCGTTGCCCTTTCAATTTCTTGCTTGCGCTGATCGTCGAGTTGATGTTGCCCATTGCTGCTGCGGCCGAGGGCGGTTCTGCCGCCGATGCCACTCTCTTGCTTCTTTTGACTTTTGGCAGGAGGGCCAGACGCCCCTGCCGAAGATCCTGGACAGGGTGCTCGCGAAGATGCTAGCCACGCCCGTCGGAGCAGCTTGAGGCTTGGCTTGAGCAAGGCTTGAGCCTGCGGGGCTCGGAGCTCTCGCAGGTTTTGACGCGACCCCCGCCGGAGTGGACGGGGGCCCCGGCCCGTGGGGCGGGCAGGGATGAGGAGGGGGAGGAGGAGCGAGTGCGAGGCGGGGCGCACTCGCTCCTCGGATTCGGGCGCGCCTGGGTGGAAAGACGCGCTCGCGCCCGCCTTCGTCCTATCCTTCTCCCAGGGGCTTTCGCAGCCCTTCTTTCCTTCTCTCCTTCTCGTCCTTCTCCTCGTCCTATCGTCCTATCCCCTATCCTTCTCTCCCCTCCCCCCTCGCCCTATCCTCCCTCCTCGTCCCGCCCTTCGTCCTTCTCTCCTTCTTGTCCCCTCGTCCTCGTCCCCTCGTCCTTCTCTCCTTCTCTCCCCTCGTCCTATCCTTCTCTCCTTCCCTCCTTCTCGTCCCATCGTTCTCGTCCTATCCTTCTCCCCGCGCCGCAGTCACTGTCGTTTCGCGTCCTCGCCGCCGCTGCCGCCAATCCTGAAACCGATCCATTCTTCCAGCGGGCCATGTGAACCAGTGCGAACGTTTGCATGGCCACGTGCGCCGTTTTGGCCCCAGGTTGCGGCACTGCACATCTGCTCCTCGCCTGGCAGCCTGGCACTTGGGGCCCTGGGGATGGCGCCGAAACGATTTTGGCCTGGCTTCTATCCAGCCGTCCCCGCGGGCCTCACGGAGTCTCAGAGAGGGCGGTTCTTTCGTCTCCAGTCATTGCTGAGGAAGGAAAGGGTGGAGAACAAGTTCCTCAGCCAGAGGCTCAAGCGCTACCAGAAGAAGATGGAGGTGCTCGTCGATGTCGCAGACGACACGAAGATCAAAGACGAGGGCCTCGTGGAGAGCCAGCGTCGCGCAGTGGATACTGTCGACCGTGAGGACCGTGAGGCTCGTCAGGCAGCGCACGGCGAGTAGGTCCGGGCTGCCGTCTGCGCCGCGCTTGCCGACGGTCACGGTGCCCGAGCTGTGCCAGCGAACATTTTCATCATCATGATCGGGGGGCTCTTCATAACATTCAGTTGTGCTGGCACGTTCGCGGCCCCAAGAGGGCCCTCCAAGGGTGGACTTCGTGGCCCGTGATCCGTGGCCCGCGGCCCCAGGGGGGGGGCCCGCTGGAGCCCGCAGAGAAGCTGGAATTCTTCACGCTTCGCGCGCCCCCCCCACCGGCCCATCCCCAAAACAGCAGCTTTTGCGAAGCATACCGACAGTTGTGATTAGCAGGCGCACCTCCTCCTGCCCTCGCATATGTCCCCCTGTTCCTCCTATCTCCCACCTACTTCCTTTTATCTCATCCTTTCCTTGTGGGAGGAGTGGAGGGGCCCGGCTGGAGGGGGAGGAAGAAGAGAAGACGACGGGGGGCGGGGGGAAGCGGCGACGCCGACGACGACGGCGAGGGCCACGATGACGACGACGCACCCGACGACGATAACGACGACGACGACCGCCACGGCGACAACCGCGATGACGACGACGAAGACGACGGCGACGATGACGATGACGACGACGACCGACGACGACGACGACGACGACGACGACGTGGTGGTGCGCGTTTCTTAAGATTCATGGAGGAGGAGGGGGACGCTCGTGCAATGCCCGCTGTGGCAACCCGCCAGGCCCCCAGAGGCCGTCGTCGGCACCCTAGCGGTTGCCCTAACGGCGCCGCGGCGGTGCCACCCCTTGCCCCTCAGTGTGGCCCCCGTGGCGACTTTTTGCCCGCTGGGGAGCCATTCTGGGGCGCGGCGGGGGGAATGGGTGATTCTGGTCCCCTCGGCGGTCCGCGGGTCCTCCATGCCGTCGAGCTCGGGCACCCTCGACCTAGGGTCGAGGGTGGCAGTGCGGGCGAGGAGGAGGACGAAGGATCCATGAACCCCGATACGGCCCAAACACATCCCCCTTGGGGCCCTCTTGGGCCGCTATTGGGGCGCCCTTGGGCCCGCTCTTGGGCCATTTTGGTGTCATCTTGAGGCCTCGAGAGCCCATCGGAAGCAAGAAGGCGAGACGACAACAAAACATAGATTCCCATGCGAATTGGAAAGGATTTGGGCCTCTCGGGTGCGTCCTTGGGCGGCTCCGTGGCCACTTGGAGCCGTCTTGGGACGGTCTATATTGAGTCATCGAAGGCTATCTTGAGCGATTTTGGAGGTCATCTTGAGCTCTCTTGAGCCCTCTTGGCGCTATCTTGGCGCACCAACTACCCGCGGGGCCCCCCGTCCAGGCCAAGGGGGAGGGGGGGGGGGGGGCAGGGGTGGAACGTAGCGGGCGCCCTATACCACTCACGCACTGAGGGCTGGTGGGATTATTTGATAGCTCGATCCGCATAGTTTTATCTTCCATTCGTGCCGCAACAACCCTTTCCAAAACCATAGGTTTCGGAAATAGATATTTGGTATTTATGGTCGGGCTCGCTGGGTTGGCCCTAGCGGCCCCAACAAGGTCTAGGTCTAGTTATGCTGGGAACATTAAGTTTGCACGCAAAAGGGGATGAAGTTGGCGCTTCACGATGTGGCGACATCATATCTTGCACATGCGGAACGACCAAGTCGTTACCGCATTGAAGAGAGATTCAGCCGCCAGCTCCCAGACGATCTTTGAGCGTCTTTTTTCTCGTGTCTCACAAGGTCCGCGGGTCGCCCATTGGACGACATTCGACAGAAAGGCCACTTGCCGCTGTGATTGTGCTCCTCGCAAAATTGACCAGATTCCTGAGGGTATTTATGTTCAATCATACCCTGATGAAGTGACGAAGCTGGTCTGCAGGTTGAGCGCGAACGCACCAGGGGAGACTCGACGTCCTGTCCGAACTCTTGAGAAGGGAGAGGTCGCGGGCCCCACCGTTGTCCCAGCCATTCGGCGGGCGACGATATACGGTGACTTTGCGAGCGTCCCAGTGAGGGGCAGCAAGACGGAAGGTGCTCCTATTTTGTGGTTCAACCTTTGGGGCCCCTCGCCGCATGCCCCGCCCCGCGGCGAAGCCCACTGGGGATGGTTGGGGCACCGCGTGCGCCCTGCCAGTTGCCAAGGGCCAGCCTTGCATGCCTGCGCATATTGTTGAGGAGGCTCTCACCGATTCGGCCAGAGCCAATTACTCTCAGTCTTTCCCTCAGCAGGCGGTGGCCTGGCGCAAGGCAGCTCCTTGGGGGGCGCGCCCCTACGACTTCAAGGAATGGCTCGCGAATGATGGCCTTGAAGACGGCGTTGGCTCGACTGACAAGCCACGCCCCCCGCCAGACGCAGAGACCGAGGCTGACCAGCACGACCCAGTCGTTGCTGGAGAAAGGCCGCCTTTGCCCGGGGTCTTGAGCAGCGCAGTCTTGAGGTGCCCTTCGAGGGCCCTCCTAACGACAAAGAGGAGGGCCCTGCCAAGGCGCCGAAAAGGCCACGCTTGGGAGCGGAGATGCCGACCGACTCAGTCGGTTCGGCCAGCTACCATGCGAACATTGCCATGTCGCGTTCGTTGATTAGACCTGCCCCACAAAAGCCTTAGGGCAACCCTGGAGCTGGTCGGCAGGCGGCCGGCGGACCATCCGCTGGGTCGGCCTCGAATCCGGCTGCCTCGCCCGGCCAAGCCGATGGCGGGGCGGGCGGTGGCTCTCCCCCCGGCCCAGCCAGTGGTGGAGGTGCCCCGTCCGGCTCAGGCGGCTCTCCCGCTGGGAATCCTCCGCCCTCCGGTAACCCCCTTGGGGGCGGTGGCGGAGGTGGGCCCCCGGATGTGGGATCGATGGCAGTAGGCGATGAGGGAAGTGACCCGCCTTACCTCGGGCGGGGCCTCTGGAACGCCCTTGACTACCATTGGATAAAGGGAGAGTTCGCTGCGGGCCCCAAGCCGCCAACACAAGAATGGGACGCTCGAGTGTCCGAGATTCTTCAGCTTTATGTTGATATCACAGATCCTCGGTTGAAGGCCCGGGCATGCAAATTGTCGTTCCTTGAGAGGTGCCAGGCCATAACTGCGGTTGCCCGCAAGAATGGACATTCATGGATTTTGTTGGCGAGGACATTGCGGCCATGATGGCCACTGGCAGATCTGTTAAGGACTTGTTCCACCCTTTGTGCTTGATGGATTTTCAGCAATACAAATTCTGGCCTCGCTCCATCCATATTGTTTCTGATTCTACGATCGCGTTCCGAAATGCGTCCGGGAAAGCCACGAATAGCCATTTCCTTCAATATTTCATGCAAGATCACGTTCATGGCATTTCCTCCAAGATCATGAGTGGCTGCATGGCCCCCGACCTTCGGGAAGCGGCACAGAAACACAGATGGTCAGAGCATCAATAATATCAGATGGGGCTCCAGTGCGTTTCGTATTTGGGAACTTTAACGACATTGCTGATGGATCGACAGGTGACTTGCTTGGAGTTCGCGCGGAGGGGAAGCGAGAGGAAAATCCAACCCTCTTCGCTGGAACCCTCCGAGTGATGGTGGAGGCAGCCCAACGCCTTGTAGACGAGGCAGTCTCTCGCTTGCCTGATGGAGCGATTGAGATCATGTACATTGGCGGGGACCACAGGTGCTGGAGGTCGGACGGAGGCTGCGTTGACCGTATCTGGGACGACGTTGCCACCCTCGTCCGAGCTCGAATGAACCGTCGGAATGAGGACTACAAAGCCGCGGGGACTTTCCCGCGCATCATGATTCTTGACGGTGCGCGCCTTTATCGCAAATTGCAGCACCCGCAACGTGGTGTTTACCACTTTCTGTCGGAACATAGTGACTACAAGGTGGATAAGGACGGACAGATGGTGAAAGCTAGGGCGGCCGAGATGTGCGCTGAGCACATGTTCAAGGCTGCTAAACTCGCCGTATTGTTATTTTGCCAACCCTCCGGCGGCCCAGCCGTCCAGGGGGGTACCCCATCGACGAGGAGAAGAGCCGATGGGTACACGGCGGTGGAGGCTACCCTTAATGAGCTAGTCATGTACTGGCAAGACTGGAGCCCCACAGAGAACAATGTGCCCAAGTCTGTGTTTAACACTCGCCCGTTTGCAAAACCTTTGGACCCCGTTATGTTCCCTGCCGTCCAAGACGGGTCAGGGGACGGGGCTATCCATTCTAATTATTCTGCTGCGTTCATTGAGTTTCTTCAGCGAGGGAATGCACATGCAGACTTTTGCCCGTGGCAAGATAACCATTATTTTGCCACGGTGTCATCCCTTTTGTCCGGGGATGCCCCCGAAGGGGAAACGCCTTCGATTGCCAAATGAAGGAGTGCAAAATGATCAACATATGCGCCCGGCCGTAGAGGAGTTGAAGAAGGCAGCGTCCGTTGCCGAACCCAGCGGCCCAGCCGCTTCGGGTGATGTTACTGCGGCGCGGGCGGCCCAGCCGCCCCGCGGTCCCGCTCTTGCTCCTGCAAAGTGCGTACAGGACGCTAAGACGCCTGGTGAAGCGGCGGAGGAAGCCCCCCGTGCGAAATGCCCTGTTGGCCGCGGAACCAAGCTCAGCGGTAGGCGCAGATTCCCACAGCGCGTTAAGGAAGGGGGCAATCCTGAGAACCCTGCCGATTGGGAACACGATTGGCCTGTGCATCAGCTATATCAGAGGGTTAAGAAGTTGCCCTATAGTGGTGTGCCGAACACGGAAACAGTTCGTTATAATTTCTTCCGACCGTTCACTGCAGCGAGTAAGGAGCTCTACAGACCTATGATGCCTGAGACTTGTTACCCAGGGGAGGAAGGCCGTGTTGCACTAGTGGCGAAAGGGGAAAATCCGTCCCGCAGCACAGAGTTCGGCACAATCCAGGTTCACGCCACTGGAGTGGCGTGGTTAGGTTTCCAGCTGCTGCACGCGTCCGCGAAGACCTCGGTCTTGGAACCCTATTATTTGGTTCCCAATTGGGCACGTTTCTTTGCTATTAAGGCCGATCGGTCACGTGAAGACCCAAAAGCTACCATTGCTGATCGCCTGAATTGGGCAAAGTTGTCGACGAAGACCCACAGGGCGGGTAACAACCACTGCGTACAGCTCACTTTGCCCTTCTACGTAACGGAGAAAAAAGCTTGGGGAGGTCCAAGACCCGTCCTCAGGATGGAGCAGACAATATCACGGTACGTCTGTGACCGCTCTCCATTCGATTTTGGAGGGCCATCAGTTGCTCACATCGGATCCTCTCTACGGAGGAAGTATCAAGCAGAAAAAGATCGGTGTGCATTCTTTCCCTTGTACCAATAATCCTTCCACGCATACTGCATATTCTGTTGCGGAGGAGACTTTTGGAGATGGCATCTGGGCTACAGCGGAAACCATTTTCTATGCGAAGCCTATATGCATCAAGGGCTCGCCCGATCAGTTTGTCAGTAACCCATCCCAGATGGTGTTATATGAGCTTCGCCTATACCATTGGACCCCAGCAGCACTTCATGTCACTCCGGCTTATACTTTCTTGCAACATGCCGCTAGGCAAAAGGGGTGGCCCCTGGAGCAAGACTTCGGGGTCGAGCGCTATCGCGACAAGGAGAGGGAGGCTGCCGCGGACCAAGTCCGAGAGGCACAGAGTCAGCGGGTCCCAAATGTGGGGCCCATCGCTTGGCAGAAGGATCGAAGTCCTCACCACGAACATCGCAGTGAGTTCGATGACATGTGGCCATGGCTCCAAGATAAAGGAGTCAGGCTCACTAAGATTAATCCGCTACACAAAGAGGAGGCCTCGGAAACATCCAAGGCGCTTGTCCTGGCTAACAGGAAGGGTGAAGAAGAGGGCAAGGCCAAGTCATCAACGGATGTTCAGGTGCAGGCGCCGGCGGCCAAGCCTTCCGACGCATCTGTTTCGCTCGATACCGAGAACTTTCCACCTTTGGGGCAGTCTGCGTCCCAGGTCGAGAGAGCGCCCCAGTCTCCGCCCGGCAAAGCCGTGGCTGCGGCGGTGCCTCCTCCCCCCAATGCAGATGCAGTTGCGAATGTGCCTGTGCCCCCCCCCCCCCGCCGAGGGAGGCGCCGTCGCCAGTTAGGGCGGCGGGCGATGTGCCAAAGAAGCCCCCGCCACCATCTAATGCGAAGGCGGCGCCGCCCCCGGCCAAGTCGCCGAACGTTGTGCCGAAGAAGGATTCACCTCCACTTAGGCCGGAGGACAATGTGCCGAAGAAGCCTCCGCCCCCATTTAATCCGAGTTCAGATGCACGAGCGCCGAAGCCTCCACCGGCTAAGGTGGCTCGCCTCGATGCTGTAGCCGACGGCCCTTCCGTTCGCTCGGCTGGCAGCGAGGTTACTGGGGAGAGGCCGTCGGCGAGGCCCGCTGGCGTTGCGCCCACGGCTGCGCAGCCACCGGCCAAGCCGGCGGGCTCAGAGACGGCGAAAGGCAAGCCCCAGGCTTGGCCTGCGCCTCCAAGTAAGCCGACTTGGTCACCAAGTCTCCGCGCGCCTAAGCCCCCTCCCCGAGCCAAGAGGTGGAGCGTTGAGCGTTCGCCATGCGCTGACCGCAGACTCCAGCAAGCTGATGCCGCGCCGAAGGCGGCGCCACAGCAACGGCATTTTAAAGCTTATCCGGGGCCTTCCCAGCCCGCCCAAGGCGGCGCTGGGATGAACCCGGCTGCGCGGGCCGAGAGCACAGTCGCAAAGGCTGTGGCAACTGAGACAGAAGCCAAGACTGCCGAGGACGCGGGCTCTGATCGCCCCAGAGGCAATGAAAGGCCGGACACTCCTGTGGCATCTCTCCCGAGTCAGACGGACGGAGATCCCCCACCAGAGGAGCCCCTGCCCCCAGAGGGAGAAGACGCTGCATCCAATATCGCCCGAGCCATCAAATACGTCTCACATCGCCACTTCGAAGGCACGCAAGCACGTAACGTGCTCAAGAATGAGCGCGATTTCTTCCATCAAGGGCGTCGCGCAATTGCTGACCAGTCGACAGTTACCGAGGATCTTGATAATTTGCAGGAAATGGATATGCTTATCGACGCAGCAAAAAGGGGATATACGAGCTCGCCGAAAGAAAAGGAAACACCAGCCGGGAAACCACTCGGACTCATGGAAGAAGTTTGCAGCCACTGTTGTAGAACAGATCCAGAGCGTGACGCCAGATTTCGTTCCTACTCCTGTGATAGCCGCCAAGAGCAAGCGTTCACAGTCTCGCACTGAAGGCGAATCTGTTACAGGTGGAAACAGGCTGCCTACTCCCCCTGCGCCACCGCCCGGCCCAGCCGCGGCGGCGAGTGCACCTGAGCTTCCGCCTGGCCCAGCCAGAGCGGAGACCACCGACGCAGGGGGGCCGGATGATGGTCGATTCGGACGCTCTTGCTGCATCGCACGCTGCGCCTCATGAGGCTGCCGAATCATCCCCTACCAAAGATGTTCAGAGCTCTTCTGATGAGGAGGCTGCGCCCGCTGCAGAGGCATCGCCACCGGCCGTCACTTCGAGTGGACATAACGCGGCGGAGCCTTCCTCTGCGGACAGAACCCCGAGTGTCCCAGACACACCGGGGTCCCTTGAGGCCAGCCCAGATCTTGCCCACCTCAATGACTTCCCGTATCAAGAGGATCCTGAGCTTATCTACCTTGAGGAGGAGCATTATCGATCTGGCCCAGCCTCTGCCAACTTCTTCTGCAGAGCGGGGCCGCCGCCTTCCCCCGATAAGCGGCAGCCTCAACCGACGGACAGTTCGCCCCGAGAGGGCGATCAGGAGATTCATGTCGGGCATGCTGACCACTTTAAGGGCAAAGAGCTTTATCTTTCGCTGGATGACCGCACCCGAATTATTAACAATATGCCCATCCATCTGAAGCGGAGGGTTCGAGAGGCCCACACTGCTGGCCCTGTACCCCCTGAGGTCGAGGCCCTTCGCAATAAGACGCTTGGCGCGCTTAAGCACGTTGCGGAGCTCGTTGAAGATTCCATATTTGCGCGATTGGGCGATCTTTCCGTAGACATGGGCACTTTTGAGCAGGTGCGAGATTTTCTCCGTGCTGAATTTCATTCTGACGATGTTCCCAGCGGATTGGATCCTCAGTCTTTTAAAGTCTTGACCCCGTTGGTTGTGGGAGTCGCTGACCGCGAGAATCCGGCGGCCCTAGGCTGCGCGGACTTTTGGCGACCCAGAAGCTGCCGAGTAGATGGGCCTGCTAAGCGCATTTGAGATTTCGCGACGTATCTCGCGAGACATTATTCAGATTATGCGAGGTCCTCGGGAGGCTGGGTCTACTTTGGAGACCTGGTGGAGAAGATGGACGAGGATGGGTTTAAATTTCCAAACATACGCACTTGCTGCACACGGCCTAGCCGCGTTGCAGCCGGGGACCGTGGAAGTCCTTGGTGTGCCCACTGAAGGCGCTGCCGGTATCAGTGAGACGGTCGTTCACAAACGGTGGCGCGACTTCAAAGCCTGGCCCCTTCAAGGGGACGAGCGGGCTAAATGCCCCATTCCTGTTTTCTATCGAGCGTGCCAGGGGCATTCCACGCTTGTTGCCTCAATTGAGAGGATGTACGTGCCTTATGACCCTGGCCTAGCCAGGTGTCATGGGCCCCTCCTCCATACCACTGACATGGAGACGCTGATGGAATCCATGGTCGGGGAAATTCAGTTCCCAAAGAGCGCCTCAGGGCATTGCCCCGAGGCGGACTACGAATTGTCGAGGCTTCTTCCGACCAAGAAGGATCCGAACATGCAAAGCCCAGACCATTTTCCTTCCTGGCTAAGCCAGCGAAGGGATGGAGAGCCTGCTCCTGTGAAGAAGCACCATGCCATGGGCAAAAACCCACAGCCGGGAGAGCCTCCGTCGATTGGGGCATGGCCCGCAGTGGACACAGTCCGTCTGTGGGACCAGCTTCCAACTCACCGAGATTCCTGGCCATTAGTTCTTGTTTTCAATGGCCGTGTGCTCACCCGATTTTCGCACCGGGTCTGCCAAGACGGGACTCTCGTGTCCCGTGAGGTGCCGAGGTTCATTGACATCGACAAAGCTGTCACTCTTGCCAAAGTCAACGATTGGTGGGATCAAGACGGAAAGCGAATGTCGTGGTCAATTGTCTTTAATCAGGAGTGGACCTCATATGAGGTAAATTTTGATAACGCCTCCATGCTTGGTTGGATTCACACTGACGAGACTTTGACATTGCTCCCAGAATATAGGCATAAGTTGCTTGGTAGGGCAGACGCATTTATTCAGTCTGTTCCCTGGGAGGACGACGGTCGGTTCCTATGTGCTGGATTGCGCTGGGTGCGAGCTGGCTTTGGCCGTTGCCCCTCTTGCGAAATCCAGTGAAGTATAAGTACATGGTTGCCCATGATTAGTTGCTTCAGTCAATTAGACATAGGACCATTCGAGACTCGCTGTGGAACAATGGCATTGAGTTGAATGTTGTCGATCATGAGACGCTGCCTTGGGCGCATGATCGCTATGTTGGCGAGCGAATACAACGACAGCGGAGAGCTTCAGCGGATGTCATGACGAACATAAACAACAATCTGAAGCTGGAGCGCAAATGGGAAACAAATAACCAGTACATTCTCATGGCTGCTTCAGGTCAAACCTTTGGAAACAGCCGCCCAGGTAGTGTTCCTGCTTGGGTTCCTGAGCACGTCGCGGCCCAGCCGCCGGCGCGCCACGGTCCTTTCTTTCAGTATCTTGAACCTCTGAAGAGGCGATTCATAAAATGGATTGCACATTTGGCTGCGAGATAAGGGATTAGGGCTCCACCGCTCTCCGGGCGGCGCCCCCTGCCTTGGGCAACAGAAATTGATCAGTATGCGCGCCCCTTGCATTGCCCCGCTCGGGCTGCTTTCGAATGGCCAGAAGCATCTGACTCCTACATCGAACCCACTGAAGGTTTGATTGAATGGGAACGCAGCATGCAGGTGACGAACACTTTTGTGCCGACTCTTCGGACGTTGCAAGACGCAAAAACGGGGGCCGCACCCTGGCTGCCTGTTGCCCAGGGCACCGCTATGGACGCCATAGGGCCCAGCCCTCGTGGACGTCCACCGGTTGCTTGGGCAGATGATTGCGAAGGCCTGGCGGCCGGTGCCGCCGACCCTGTTCGCAATGCGCAGCAAGAGGCACGGGCTGTGGGATGGTTTGGGGGAACGGGGAGAAGGACGACAAGGTGGGGGAGGGAGGTGTCGTATCTGACCCGGGACTTCCCCGGGACTCCCCCGGGACCCCCCCCGGGACCTCCTCTCCCCCCCCCGTCGGGGAAGGGAAAGGGAAGGGGCTTCCCTTCGACTCAATGACGACGTTGCTCAAGGTCGGTACGGGGGGGGGGCGTCGTATCTGACTCGGGGGGGGGGGAGGAATGAAAGGGAAGGGGCTTCCCTTCGACTCAATTACGAGGTTGCTCAAGGTCGGCTTGGCTGGAGCCCAGGGGAAGAGGAGTCCCAGGGGGGGGCGTCGTATCTGACCCGGGGGGGGGGTCGCTACCCCCCCCCCCCTCCCGGCGGGGGAGGGATCAAAGGGAAGGGGCTTCCCTTCGACTCAATTACGAGGTTGCTCAAGGTCGGCTTGGCTGGAGCCCAGGGGAAGAGGAGTCCCAGGGGGGGGCGTCGTATCTGACCCGGGGGGGGGGTCGCTACCCCCCCCCCCTCCCGGCGGGGGAGGGATGAAAGGGAAGGGGCTTCCCTTCGACTCAATTACGAGGTTGCTGAAGGTCGGCCTGGCTGGAGCCCAGGGGAAGAGGAGTCCCGGGGGGGGCGTCGCATCTGACCCGGGGGGGGGGGGTCGCTACCCCCCCCCCTCCCGGCGGGGGAGGGATCAAAGGGAAGGGGCTTCCCTTCGACTCAATTACGAGGTTGCTCAAGGTCGGCTTGGCTGGAGCCCATGGGAAGAGGTCTCCCAGGGAAAGGGAAGGACAGAGACGACGAGTACAAAGAATGACGGAGATGACGGCTCGAACGGAAAAGCCCCTCACACACGCCGACAGGGTCGGCGGATTTTGTGCGCGTCCTCCTCGTGCGTCCAGGTCTGTCAACAGGCGCAACAACATGTGTTCTAACCACCCTCTCAGTTCGGTGAAACCTGCCGCCGGTCAAACCGCGACGACAGGTGTTGAGGGACTCGTAGATATGACCCTTGATTTCACCGCCGTCTGCGGGTCCCAGACCCAGCAGATGCTCGACGGAAGGATCGATTTCGATCAGCCCAATGGACTAGTGTACTCTCACCGCGATGATAAGTCAGTGAGCATCACGTTGACCAAGAATGGAGCTATTGATGCAGCTGCACAATATGTCATGGAGTGCACATGCTATCGCCCGGACACGAGCGAGGCCGAGAGGTTGCGCCTAACGGGAGAAGTAACGCATGACGTCCATTGAGTGGAATTGGAAGATTATTGTTACAGACCTTGAGTTGGGTCTCCGCATAATTCGCGTGAGTGTGATCGTCCGTGAGCTCATTAGTTGTTTCGTTGCTGAGGGGTTTTATATTGCATACCCTTCGGCGAGTTTTCTTGCCCGCGGCACAGGCGTCGGGTGCGATGATGACAAGCGTCTGGCGGATGCATACGCGCTTGATTGCCGCATTCGGGCGGCGATCGAGACAGATGACCTCATCGAAGAATGGGCCCATGACTTGGGCAGACAGGGTCGTGCAGATATCCGTTGCCAGGGCATGAAGCTGCACGGGGCTATCCACTGGTTATACCCATACGTGGAAGCAACTCAGCCCCAAGACAAAGATGAAGGCCCTTTTTCGCACTGCCTGTGGCATATATGGTACTTTTGTTGCTACTGCCGCAAGGGGTATTATCAGATATGCTAAAACGCAGCAAGAGACGAGCGTTCGTGAAGAGGGAGGCGCTGATGGCAAGCCAAGCTGTTCGCCCCGATCCGCCGCCTCCGCTTCGGAGGCCCGACGTCCAAGACGATCGGGCCAATGATGGCGTTACCGAGTCTCCTTACTCCGCCGGCGGTCAAACCGGCGCGGCGGTATTCTTCTGACAGGGACACGTGGGATTGGTCGAGGCCCGCGCGCGCGCGCGGCTGGGCCATGGCTGCTGGGCGCGCTGCTGGCGGCTACAGCCCCGAGGTCAACTGCCCGTGCTACACGGGCGACGAGTTGCAGGGATACTGGGTCCACTATACCGCAATTCGCTGGATGTCCCGCGAGGACTACGAGAATCGGACGTGGCACTTTGTGCTTCCTGATGACTACGACTACTACTTTCGGAGAGAGAAAAGCAAGGGATACACGAAGAACAAGGACAAGGACAAGTACAACAGGACAGCCCCCTATGCTGGCCGTGGTAAGGGAGGCAGGTCAACTTCGCCTTATTGGGCAGATGACCGTACGAGAGGTTCATCGTCTTCGCACTTCTGATGAAACAAGTGAGGGCATGCAAAGGCCGTGCGACAAAGTCGCTACGGCCCCGACCGAACGACATAGTAGTTTCGGCAGAGAGGTTCTATTTAACTATTGGTGGGATTCGTCGGGTTTTCTCCGGCCCTCAGCCCCCTGGCAACCACCGTTGAGCGGTAAAATGCTTTTGGGTTTCGCTCCCGTGGCTGTCAATATGTACAGGCCGGGTGGGCTGTGGCTGGTTGGGCTCTACGAAACCCGCCGCGGGGGGAGTAAATGTGCTCCTCTCCGCCTCATCATGCACTTGCCTCTGCCTTGCCATACCTTGACATTGGTATCACTGTATACCGCAGCTGTGTATCTACTGCTCGAGTGAGAAAAGGAGCGCGCCGGGCGGCGCGTGGACGGCCCGTGTCGTCGTCCGTCCCTGGCCGGCCTCCTCACTTCCCATACTTGAGTGCAGTTGCTTAACGGATAACTGATAGTTTCATCGATGTCTCATCCCGTATCCTCTACTTCTGAGCAGAGTCAACATGAGACCTTAATTCCTTTGGCATCTTACCCCGATTCTCAGAGGAAAGGCTCTGGGATCGGGCAGGGCCATGAAAAACATGTCTAGGGGGCGCGAAACTGCCTCCAGGGCAGGGGTCGGCACCTCCATGCGGCCGCGGATTGAAAAAAACACATCGGAGGATGAAGAGGGTGTCTGTGCGAAATCTGCCGCATGCAGTTGGCTTCGGCCCCGCCGAGGGACCCTTTCCTCGCCACATGGCCGCCATCCGCGCTGGGAGGCGCCGGGAAAATCGGTTGCCTGAGCTGATTCGCGAATCCCCCTTTTGCTATCCCCCCCCTATCGTCCGGCCCGAAACATGCAGCGGGCGAGGGTGGTGCAGTTCCACGCCCAGACGGGCCGCTACGAGGTGCGGCTCGACTGGGACGGCAGCGTGAAACGGGTGCGCTACGAGAACCTGCTGCAGGAGGAGGGCGAGGCTGGTGCGCACCCCGCCGCGACGCCGACTCCCCCCGATCTGAGTATTGCCCATCCGCGGCCCCAGAAGCCCCGGCCCCTTCCCCCTAGGTGTGATATGCCTCGGTCGGTCCAGACCCAGGCCTCTAGGTTTGCTTAGGGGCACATCGGAAGCCATCGCCGCAGAGGTCGAGCCGCAGGTTCTCTTGGCGGACTTGCGGCCTGGCGGCGCTGGGGCCTATCGAGACCTCAGTGGCAGCTGCAAACAACAAGCTTACCAATTGATGCGCGAGCTCGTCGAGTCAGGCAGCTCTGCGCCCCAGGTCCAGATTGTTTGGTGGCCCCCAGTGCCCGATGTCACGGGCCCCGGAGGCCGAAGAACACCGGAAACGTCGCCTGGATGGACAAAAACATGTTCAGGAAGACTGTTATCGGGTTGGGAGGGTGGGGTTGGGAGACATGCGGATGCCATCACCCGCAGGTGGTCGAAGGTATCGCGCATTGCATCCGAATGCTATTGTTCATATCCTTCATCCTCCCAACCCGTTCCTCCCAACACGATAATTTGTTCCACGCATGTGAGCGACGCCGAAAGACGGAGTCGTCTGCGCGAGGGCGGCCCGCGTAAGCCGCGGCGAAAGGTCGCTTTGTCATCCCGCGCAAGACCCATTTTTGATCGTCGCTCCCTGAGATCCTGGCGGTTCATTTTTTTCGAGCTGGGCGTTTTCGCTCAACTTCGGGCCCTGGGACCCTCACAGATCGGTCCAGGTCGAACAAGAAGTGACGCAGAAAGATGCGGTCCCGGGGTCCCGTCGTGAGTTGTTCTTCCGATCTTCTTTCTTCTGCAATACCAGATCTCCGGGGTCACGTCGTCGGACGCCCGAGGCCGGCGCACACCCCGCCGCCACGCCGCCGGCCTCCGCCGAGCGCGCCGCGGCGGCGGCGGGCGCCACGCCGGGCGCGCCAGCGGGCGCGGCGCTGGGCGTCGCCGCGCCGAGCGCGGAGGCGGCCCCGGGGGGAACGGGCGCCCCGCCGAGCGCGGCGGCCAGGAGCGCCGAGGCGGGCGCACGCCTGGGCGTCCCGCCTCGGGCCTCGGCCGAGCTGGCCCCGCAGGTCGGGACCGAGGAGGGTGTGCGGAGAGAGTGGGCACAGACCTCGAGATCTTGGCGTTTTGGTTTTTCGAGCTGGGCGTTTTCGCCTGTTTGTCGGGCCCTGGGACCCTCACAGGTAGATCTGGCTCGAAATGTGACGCAGGAAGATGGGGTCCAGGGATCGGGGCGTGATTTTTACGATGTTGTAATTGTTTCGCAAGGTCGGATCTCGAAGGAGGCCGGCAGCTTGGAGCCGTCTGGGGAGTCTGAGGTGGCCCAGCACGGGGTCTGGCCAGCAGGGGGGGGGCGCGGACAGGTTCGAGGCTCTGTGTTCTTTGCTCTGCCTCCGGGCGCCGCTTTCGCGCCCCAGGACGGTGAAACATTGATCCAGCGTTAAAGAATTGCACCAGGAGGACTCAGGAGGGATCTGGGGACAGATTTTTGAGCGGATTTGGCTTCACTGCCCTCGTGGCCGAGTTTCTGGGGTCCCAACCAATTCGAACCCCCCGGCCACCTCCAACCGACAGCATTTCTTGTTCATGTTTCGGCTGACGTAAGAGTGAACTTTCGCCAGGGTAGCGTTTGGTGCGGGCCCTTGGGGGCACACCGATCTCTGAGTGCGATGCGATAGTAGCGGCATGTGCGCCTGGTGGCGTCCAAAAGGGCCCCTGCTTGGGCCGCGCACCAAAGGTCACTCTCTTGGCTAGGGTCTTTCTTGCGTGTAGCCGAATTTTGAACAGGACTCACTGCCAGTGTCGCCGCGGACGCTGTCCGCTTGAGACAGAAGCCAGCCTGCCCAACAGCAGCCGCTGTCGGTTTGGGACAACATCTGTTGCTGGGCATCATGCCGATTTGTTCCGTACCCACCTCGGGCGTCCAAAGCAGGCAGCGAGCAGCGCGCCCGGCGCGTCGGCCGAGCACGTCGGGGAGGACGCCGACGCCGCGTTGCTCGCGGAGGAGCTCATCGGGGCTTGCGGCGCTGCTGCAGCAGGCATGGAGGTGGAGGCGGCGGCGACGGCGGCGGCGGAGGCGGAGGTGGGGGCGGAGGCGGCCGCCGCGGAGGACGAGGCCTCCGAGGCGGGCAGCGCAGCGGCTGCCGTGGAGGCGACGGCGGCCGTGGAGCCCGCCGCGCTGGCCGCTGCCTCGGAGGCGGGCGGCGCAGAGACGGCCGACGGGGACGCCCTCCTCATAGAGGCCACCGACGACGAGACGGCCGCCAGGAGGTCCACTGGATGGGAGGCGGCCGCCACGGAGGCGGCAGCAGGGGTACGGGAAGAGGCCGGCGGGATGCCGCCGCTGGTGCTGCCCATGGCACCAGAGAAGGGCAAGAGGCCCGCGTCGTCTAAGGCGGTCGCGGAGCAGACAGCGCCCACGCCGTCCAGGAAGCCGACGAGGATTCGCACCAGCTATTCCGCGGGCGGGCAGGCGGGTGAGCCAGGTCGCTTGGCGGCGGCGCTCCAGGCGCTGTGGCACGCCCAGGAGCTGTGCGACGTGAGCCTCGTGTGCGGTGCACGGACGTTCCGGGCGCACAGGGCCGTGCTCGCGGGGCAGAGCAAGGCGCTGCGGGCGCTGCTGGAACAAGGCCCAGAAGTGCGCCTGGAGGTCTCGCACCCAGAGGCAGGCCAGCTGATGCTGGAGTACCTCTACGAGACTTTGGACGACGCCGGCTACACTCCCTCGTCGCACGATGTGAACGTGGAGGTGCTGGGGCTCGCGTGCCGATTCGGCTTGCCAGGTCTCAAGCGCCGGGCAGCTGTCAGCCTGGGCCGCGGCGTCACCAGCGGGAACGCCGCGGAGCGCCTCGCTGCCTGCGAGGAGTTCGGGCTCCCCGAGCTCAGAGACCGCATCCTCGACCAGCTCGCGAGCAGCAAGAAGGCGCTTGTGGAGTTCTCCAGCGGCGACTGCGCCGAAACGAACCCGCGGATCATGCAGGAGATCTTGAGGAGGGTGGCGGGCGCATCGGGCGGGCAGCCACCGGGCAAGAAGGTGCGCAGGGCATGAGCTGCGGCGGCGGGGGACCCGTCATTACCAGCGCCACGGCCCCCGCCAGCCTCCCTCGCGGTTTCATTTTTTGTTTGCCGCTTCCCCACGAGAGTTTCTTTTAATCCAGGTCCTGTGTGGAAGACACGGGGCGTGGTGCTGCGCATCTGCATTGCATCGCTACGCGTGCTAACTGGGGAAGCAACGTGAGCGTGCTGTGTGAGCGCCGTCTTGAAGAGTCCACAACCATCGTCCCTCCCTCCCTCCCTTCTCCTTTCTGCGCTCTCTCCTGGCGGGCAAGAGGCTTCGGCCAGGCCGAAGCCGCCACGGGGTGCTTACAGCGAGTCCGAGATGCCCATGGCCCAGGCGTGATTCATCGTGGGTGTCCATGGCAACGGGTGCGAGAATGTTGGACTATTAGTGTGCTTATTCTAGACGCTTTGCGTAACCCCCCAGCCCATCAAGAAACGATGCCCAGGCGAGGTGCCCAGATCATGGATGTGGAGGAGCATGCGGTGGAATAAAGGGTTGGGTAAGACGTCATATCCCAAGAGGACGAGGAGGGAGGAGGATTCGGACGAGGAGCAGGAGGAGGAGGAGGAGGGGGAGGGGGAGGGGGAGGGGGAGGAGGGAGGAGGGATGAGGAAGGAGGAGGACTAGGCGGATTTTGAAGAGGAGGAGGAGGAGGAGGAAGGGGAGGAGGGCGAGCAGAAAGACCAAATGCCTCTTGGATGCCTCCTCGGAGTCTCTTTGGATGTCGTTCGAGAGTTTCTTGTCGTCCTCGTGGGGCGTCTTGGGTGCTTTTGTGGAGCATCTTGGGGCCTCTTGGGGGTCTCGTGGGAGCCTCTTGGGGGCATCTTGCCGGCCTCGGGGCCTCTTGGGGCCTCCTGGGCACTTCTTGGGGCCGTGTTGGGGTACCTTTGGGAGCCTCGGGGGCCAGTTGGGGGCCATCTTGGAGGAGGCCGATGAAAGGAGGGGCCGTAGTAAATTAGCGCCCCCCCCCCGCTTAGGGACGTCAACATGTGACCAAAACGTTCGTAACATCAATGGCTGTTACCTTCTCGCCGAGGCCGATTTGGGCGCTCTAACTACCCGCGACCCCCCCCGTGTCCAGGGGGAGGGGGTAAGGGGGAGGAGTGAACCCCCCGCTGAAGAGGAATAAGGGGGTTGGGTGAGGAAGCTTCCTAAACCACTCACGCCCTACAGGGCTGATGGGATTCATCACTCTGTTCTCTGCCTTCACCTTCCTCGGTGTCCTCTTTGTTCTCGTCAGCTGCATCGGCATCATCACCGTCGTCATTGTCGTTATCAGTGTCCTCCCCCTGTTACGCATCCTCAACCTCCCGTCCCTTGTCTGTCATCCCCTCTCCGATGCCGCCTTCCCCCCACACTTACTCCACCCCACCCTCCTTCGCCACCGTCCTCATTCCTACCTCGTCCTGCTCCTCGTCCTCCCCCTCCTCCCCCCTTTTCTCCTCCAGAGGAGAAAGGAGGATGGAGGGCGGAGGGACCAGGAGGAGGAGTAGGAGGTGGAGGAGGCGGATGATGATGATGATGATGATGATGATGATGATGATGATGATGATGATGGTGATGATGATGATGATGATGAGATGATGATGATGATGATGCTGATGATGATGATGATGCTGATGATGCTGATGCTGATGTTGATGTTGATGTTGAGGATGCTGATGATGATAATGATGATGCTGGTGATGGTGATGATGATGGCGATGCAGATAATGATGATGATGGTGATACTGGTTATGATGATGATGCTGGTGATCATGATGCTGATGCTGATGATGATGATGATGATTATGGTGATGATGCTGATGATGGGAACGACTATGATGATAATGGTGGTGGTTGTGGCGATGACGATTGTGATGATGGTGATGATGATGCTTCTGCTGATGATGATGGTTATGACGATGTTGCTGATGCTGATGATGATGGTGATGATGGTGGTGATGGCGACGATGGTGCTGATACGTATGATTGTATGATGCTGATGCTGATGCTAATGGTGACGATGCTGCTGATCCTGGTGATGATCCTGGTGATGATGATGATGATGATGATGATGATGATGATGATGATGATGATGATGATGATGATGATGATGATGATGATGATCAAGCCCCTTTTTGGTTCGAGCAGACACGGTCGTCGCCCATGTCCCGCCGAACCTTCCATTATGGGTGATTCTCAGGTTTCAAATCGCTCACCTCTGCGAGGGGCCTCTCGCGCGCGAGGCCTGGGATTCTGAGCTGGAGGCCGACCGCAATCGGTCGGCGGGCGAGCTGCCCTCCGCGCCTGTGCCCTCACCCGCGGCGGGCTTCGAGGGCGAGCTGCCCACCTGCCCCGCGGCGCCGTTGCAGGTTTGCCCGCCGCCAAGGCCGCGGGAAGAGCAGCCGCTGGGGAGCGGGGCGCGGTGGTGGGTGCTGGGCCAGCTGATTAGCAGAGCGATGTGCCATGGCGATTGCAGGCGGCGCCGCGCCGTGCCCGTCGTGGGTGCGCAGGATGGCGGTCGCGTTCGCCCTGTGGCGCCCCGGCGCCGAGGAGCGGGGGTATTGGACAGAGCGGTCGCAGTGACGCGTACGAGAGTCAGCTATTCCGGCGACAGCGATGAACACGTGAGACAGATGACCTGGCCCGCTCGACAGGCAGCGGGTGATAGGACTGCCGTCGAGGAGTCTGTCGGGTGGGGGTTGTCGCCTGATGGAGACCCCTTGGAAGGAGTGCGTGGACGGCCTTGACCGAGAATACAGACCGAGTGGATCGAGACCTCATCAAGACGTCGGCTACCCGCCCTTGGGACCACGACGGTTGTACAAGTTCGGAGAGAACGCCCGTGAACCGCATCGTCGCGTGGGCAACGAGGTGCCGCGACATCAGGGCTGCGGGCGTGGTGGCGGAGGCCGACTGGCCTAGGCACATCGTGGATTCGACGGGCCATCGGGCAGACTTCCTGAATTCACTGCAGGAGCGTCGCGAAGACGGAGGACTGGCTGTACCAGGAGCGCGTCCGGATGACTCCGTCGTGGTGCTGATGGAGCCAGGAGGCGGCCACTCGATCGGTGAGGAGGTGTACTCGGCGGTCGGCAACCTGATTCAGGGCGTGAACGGGCTGAACGTTCTTGGCTCGGAGGTGTGTAGGGGGGTCGGCGTTGTGCTGAGAGTCGTGCCGCGGGGAGCCAGCGAGCAGATAGTTTGGCGGCAGCGAATTCTGGGCACGTCTACCCCCCGCAGCGACACCGCCGTGGAGGACCCCGTGAAGGACCGCTTGGGCCTGGGATCGGTGGAGAAGCCTGAGGACGCCCAAGAGCGCTGCGACCAGGGTGGGATCCCCGTCGGTGACATCAGGACCCCCGTGGCGGACTCTGACAGCCACGCCGGGCGTCGCAAGGAGGGGCGGAGCGTGGCGAGCGAGACGGCAGCCGAGTCGTTTGCTGACAACCCGATCGAGGGGTCATTCTCAGCGGGGTACTTCGGCAGTGCCACGTACAGGAGCGGGGAGGTCCGATTCGGTGGTTGTCCGAGTGGCATGGCGAACACCGAGTGGAGCGCCGTGACAGAACCGACGGTTGTGGTTAATGGTGGAATGAAAATTTTACTGGTGAAACAGAAATTTTAAAGGTGAAGTGAACACTACGTAAATACACTACGTAAATACACTACGTTAATCCACTACGTAAATACATTACGCAAATACACGACGCAAATACACAACGCAGAGTGACTTCACCCTTAAACATAACTCTCACAGAGCCAGCCGTGGGCTGGAAGTCCGTTGCTACACCCTGCAATTGGCGCGCTGCTACGATCAGTCGAACCTGGGCGGTTGGGGACAGATAGAGCGGCTTGCGGGGCGGATTCAGGTAGCAGGCGCGCATTCGGTGCCGGGTGCGCTTGCCAATTGGCGCACGGCTCGTTGCCTCGCAAGTGAGACAGGAACGGGCGACGCGGTGGTGCCCGAGCTTCGAAGCTTCAGGGCGAAGCAGGCCAAGGAGGGCACCGAGCTTCTGAATGCGCGGGTGCGAGGCCCGATGGGCGCCACCAGTTGCCCGATGGGCGACGAGAGGGGCGACGGAGAGGAGTTGCCGAGGAACCAGAATGAGCTGAAGAATCCCCCGACGCGGGCGCGTCGGGAGGAGGCCAATGACGCTTGACTGCTCGGCCATTGGACGTGGCCCTGCCAGCGGCTTCACATCGGAAGGACCTCCTGGGTTCTTACCCAGTGGCGGGGCTCGCGATATCTTCCATCTACTGCTGCAGGAGACGCGGGCGACCCGACAGGCATCGGGCCACGGCGACCGTCGCGCACTGCGGCGGCGGCTACACGATGTATGTTTGAACGAGGCGGTGCAGAGCCTCAACTGGCTGGCGGAAGCCTCTGCATGGTCTTCTACAGGGCCGCTGTCAGATACGCAGCGCCATGTTCTACGGAGTATCGAGGGGCAGGTGGGCCCCATCGCGCAGCCGATGCTGGGAATGGTGGCGCAGCAGCCGCATTCGGCATTGCGAGAGCTGGTGCGTGGGAGATCGCCGTACCTGGGTGGCCCCCCAGAGAACGCGCTCCCCCCCTACCGACCTGGGCTTCCGCCGCCCCCTGATAGCGTGGACGGAGCGCCTGCGCTGAAGGAGCTCCTTCAGGGACGAGCGCCCCAGCGCGTGGATGGGGCTGGGCGAGCGTATGCTGCGAGATTGTGACAGCGCGCGCCAGGCGCTGGAGCGCGGTCCGCGGGTTCCCTTCAGCGAGCCGACGCTGGCGCGGAGCCGACGCAGGCACGGTGATTTTGCGAGGGGCCTTGCCGGGCGCGGGTTGGCATCGCCCACGCGCCAGGTCTCGGAGATGGTGGGCATCTTCTTTGCGTGGAAGAAGGGAAAGGGGGAGACGCGCATGATTCTTGCTTGTCGGCGGAACAATGCGTGGCTGACCGAGCCGCCGCCAGCGCAGTTACTTACGGCGGAGGGCCCGCAGGTGTTCGAGTTCGAGGGGTCGGGGGGCGCGCAGGGCCACCTGGGGGCGGCTCAGCAGGCGGCGCTGGCGGACATGGAGTTCTCGATCAGTGTCGCGTACGTGAAGGGCGCGTTCCACCGCGCGCGGTTACCCCCCCCGGAGGAAGCGGCTCTGCGGGTTACCCGCCGCCAAGGCGGGCGACGTTGGGTCGCGCGGTGCCGCGTTGGAGGGCCAGCGGGTGCAGCTCGACGATCTGTTCTACCTGATCCCCGAGGCGCTGCAGATGGGCTGCGCGCGGGGCCTGCGATTGCGCCGGGGCGCGACCGAGCGCGGGTGCCAGTTCGCCCCGAGGCTGCGCGACGGCGCCCCGCTGAGCGACTTGGGGAGGCCGTTGGCGCTGAGGCTTGCGCGCGGGACAGACCAGGTGGAGCACTGCGCGCGCGTGGGCAACATGCGCGCGACCGGCCAGAAATGGGAGCTCATCAGTCACAGCCTGGACGAGCTGGCGACGGCGTTCGAAGCGGCGGGGCTGAAGGTCCACGGGCGCGAGGTGCGCAGCGACGGGATCGAGGTGCTGGGGGTCGCACTGGACGGCCAGATGCACCAGACTCGGCCCACGCTGAAACGGCTCTGGAGGGCGCGGCAAGCGATCAGCGGGGCGCTAAAGCTGCGGACCGTACGGGGCGACGATCTTCGAGTTCTGCTGGGGCACTGCACGTGCCTGGGGCTCGCGCGGCGGCCAGCGCTGTCTGCCTTTCATGCATGCTACCGATTCGTCACAAAGACGCAGAAGGAGCCAGGCTCGCTCTGGGCCGGTTGCCGAGAATAATTAATTTCATTCCGTGGGCTCGTGCCGATGATTGTCTCCGACTGGCGGTTGCCTTATCATCTTATCATCGCCGGGCGCAGTGTTCAGACGCTTCCGAAAGTGGATGTGGAATCGCTTGGAGCCCCTGGGATCTCGATTCTCTCAACGTCGTCGGCCGCTGTCGTGGGGGGAGGCGTTTCAGGACCGAGGAGGGAGTCGAAGCTCGCGGCTCGGCCCTGACGGCCGCGGGTCTCGGGGAGTTCTTGACGGCGAAGGGGGGGGGGGGGGGGGGCGCAACGCACTGCGTAAACGAAGATGCAAGATGAGAAGCTCCTGACGGAATCCACGCCGCCAAAAGGAGACTACCAGATGGACCCCCGATTTCCAGGAGGTGCCCAGTGAGCTCCTATCCCATCAACTCTGGCGGGGCGCAGGGCAGGGGAACTGGAGATACAGTGAGCACATCGGCATACTAGGATCCAGAGCGTTCGTGATGTCGCTAAAACGCATTGCTCGCACTCGTTTCGGTTCCAATGCTAGGCAGATCCTACTGGTTGACAGTCCTGGTGTGGCTTTAGCTTTTGACGGGTGTAGGCGTCGAAGATGAGCGATCCCGAGACAGATTCGTAAGTTCGCGGCTTATCTTCTGAGTCGGAATGCGAGGGCTATCGCCCGCTGGATCCCCAGCTAATTTAACAGCAGCGACGAGGGGTCGCGGGCCGAGGGTGGCGAGCCTTCGAGGATTCTCACGCGTCTTATCCTTGTGTCTTTGCCTGTCTCTTCTCTTCCTCCTGTGCCCAGCCTTGGGAGCGAGGGCGAGCATGAAGATATAGCTTTTTTCGACCCCCCCCCCCCCCCCCCCCGCACACACACACACACACACACACACACACACACACACACACACACACACACACACACACACACACACACACACACACACACACACTCTCACACACACGCCCCAAAGGTCTGCGCGCGCCATTTGAAATCCCGAGCTGTCGGCGAGAGGAACTTGAGTCATATTTCAAGTCGGATGAGGCCTGCGCGAATGAGATAAATTATTCTGGCGACGCGAGCGCCCGAGACCGTATAGGGCGGTTTGATTCCTCTGTGTCATCCGTAGACATTTTGGCTCAAAGCCGTCTGCATGAGCCAGCGACTGCAGTCGCATGCCACGGGCGCGGAGAGAGCTCGCCCCAGCGCGGCGCCCGCGTGGGGGCCTCGACCGAGACTGCGGACGCGGGCCGGACCTGGGGAGCCGCAGAAAGCAGGCGGGCGCAAGCATCGCCGAGACCGACAGCCAGCGAGGCGGCAGCTGCCCTGCCAGGAAGCCTGGAAGTGGCATCGGAGCCCAGGGCTGCCGACGCCCGAAAGCGCGTCACTGGAAGGCAGGTTCGATCAGCCGAAGCGAGCTCGAGCGGCACGACCAGCGAGTCAGAGGCCCCAGCGCTGCCAAGTGCCAGCGGATGCCGTCAAGACGGGCGAGGCGGAGGCACCGGGCGGATGTCGAAGCGATCGGGGTCGAAGTGATGAGCGACCGAGGCCTAGAGTCGAGCGCTGCAACGCCACGCGTGCGAGTCCAATACTATCGGATGCTCAAGCATGCGAAGGAAAGCGGTGGCCACTGGGACTTCTTCGACCTGCCCTCGGAGGCGACGGACGCGCGCCCGGTTCGCTACGTGACCCCGCCCCCCTTTCATGAACGAACCAAGATGTCTGAGCCGCTGATTGCATGGGGCGCCCCCATGCCTGGCCTGGCACTGAGAGGCCACTGCAAGATGGCAGTCTTTCTAGCGCTGGCGGTCTCGACGTACCCGAGGCCGTCCTTCCTCTGCAGGCTGCGCCTGTGGACACGGTGAAGACGCGCGCTGGGAGTTGCCGCGGGGGACTGCTCATGAATCCGCAGGAGTGGACAACGCCGGGCCACCAGCCGCGGCGGGCAACGTCGCATCAGGCGCGGCACTCGGCAGCGAGCATCGACCGCGCCAGACGCGAACGCAGCCAGGCGGAAGCGCAGTGCGGCGGAGGACGGCTGCAGCTGAAAAAAAACATGGCCAGGCGCAGGAAGAGCGCTCGGCCGGGGCATCAGACGCATATCCACAACCCGACGATTCTGGTCTACGGCGAGCACCGCCTGCGCGAACGGGAGTCCGCCTGGCTGCAGGGCCGCGCGGCGCCGCTGCCAGGCGGCGCCCAGCCCTCGCCGCGCGGGGCACAGCGCTGCCGATAGGAGACCAAGTGAGCACAATCGGATCAAAGCTGGCCTCCCAGGGCATACCCGCGTCTTGGATTTGGCGCGCAGACACCCTCGGCGACCAAAAGTTGGGCGCTCCGTTGGAGCAGGGGGTGTTGGGCCATCTGGGGCGGAAGGAGGCGTTGCTCCTGTTTGTTCCGCCCGCGCTGCCAGGTGCTGGCAAAGCAAGCGGCAACCGATGTATTCATTGCAGGGTGGGGCCTTTTAACCGAAAGACTGAGTCGCCTTGCTCGAATGTGTTGGAGGGCTCGAGTTCCCTTTGCCCCTGAGATGCCAAAAGGGGGCAGGGCGCGGTCGCATCTCGCGCCTAGTACTGAGGGCTTGCCTGCCGCCTGCGTTAGAACATTCACCAGTAATAGATGCGTGTTTGGGGCGTCTTGGTCATGCATATTGGGCTCGAGCCCGAAGACCTGGATGGGCTCCTTCTTTTTGCCGCAGCCGCACTGGAATCTGCGATGGCACAGGGCCCCCGCACGCGCAGCTGAGAGGTAGGAGCAGTGACGGCATAAGCCGCGCAATCTTGGCCACTAAGAGGCCTGACGGTTTTTTACCACGCGCTCGCTAGGTCTCGAGTGTCCCCTGCAAGAGCCTCTAGTTATAATGTCAAACCTGTGTAGGAGTTTTGGGGGTCTCGGGTCGAAACTAGTTCGGCTTTGCATGTCTGTACCTGTTATCGGGAGGAGGCCGTTTTCCTCGTCCCTCGGCTGTGGAGGAGCAGCCCGCTGATCGCAGCGAGCAGTCATTTCCAGAACTCACTTCTTCGCCGCACGAAGCAGCATATCATGATGATGGTGGTGGTACAGGTGATGATGATGATGATGATGATGATGATGATGATGATGCTGATGCTGCTGATGATGGTGATTGCGGTGATGATGAGGATGGAAAGAGCGTGCTCTACAGCTGCTGGAGGAAAACCGGAGGGGGGTCACTGGGGGTTCCCAACCCGCCCCCCCCCCTCGAAAACCGGGGCGGGGTCACTGCCGGTTCGAACCCCCCCACCCCAGTCCATCATGATAAGGGGGGGGGTCGCTAACGGTTCGACCCCCCCCCCTCGAAAACCGGGGGGGTTACTACCGTTTCGAACCCCCCCACCCCACCCCTCGCCGCCGGCAAACGATTCCCGCTCTTCTGGACAGTTGGACAATGGTGGGAGTGCTGGGACAGTGGTGGGAACGGTGGTGGTGGGGACAATGGTGCGGGGACAGTGGGACAGTGGTGCGGACAGTGGTGGGGACGGTGGTGGTGGGGACAGCGGCGAGGGGACAGCGGGACAGTGGTGGGGACAGCGGGACAGTGGTGGGGACGGTAATGGTGGGGACCGTGGTGAGGGCGATGGTGAGGACAGTGGTGGGACAGTTGTACTATGGGGAAAGTGGTGGGGACAGTGGGGACAGTGTGACATTATGACAGTGGGGACGGCGGGACAGCATACTGGGACAGCGGCGGGGACAGTGGGACAGTGGTGGGTACAGTGGGTACAGCGGGACAGTGGTGGGGACCGTGGGGAAAGTGGCGAGAGTGGGACCGTGGTGGAACAATGGTGGGGACATTGGGGACAGTGAGACACTGGTGAGGGCACTGGTGGGGACAGCGGGGACAATGGTGGGAACAGTGGGGACAGTGGGACAGTGGTGGGGACGGTGGTGGTGGGGACGGTTGGTATGGGGACAGTGGGAATGTGATGGAAACAGTTGGACAGTGGAGGGTACAGTGGTTGTGGGGACAGTGGTGAGGGCGGTGGCGAGGACGGCGGTGGGACAATGGGACAACGGAACAGTGGGAACAGTGGTGGGGACATTGGGGACAGTGGTGGGAACAGTGGGACAGCTCAGTGGGACAGCGGCGGGGACAGTGGGACAGTGGGGACAGTGGGACAGTGGTTGGGACCGTGGAGAAAGTGGCGAGAGTGGAAACGTGATGGGAATAGTGGTGGGGACAGTGGGGACAGTGCGACAATGGTGGGGGCACTGGTGGGGACAGTGGGGACGGTTGTGGAAACAGTGGGGACAGTGGTGGTGAGGACAGTGGTGCTGGGGACAGCCGTGGGGGATGTGATGCGGACGGTGGTAGGGAAGCGGAGTCGTTTGCTGGCGGTGAGCGTGGGGGGGGGTTCGAACCGGTAGTGCCCCCCCCCAGTTTTCCGGAGGGGGGGGGCGGTTCGAACCGGTGGTGACCCCCCTGGGTTTTCCGGAGGGGGCGGGGAGGGGTTCGAACCGGTAGTGCCCCCCCCAGTTTTCCGGAGGGGGGAAGGGGGTTCGAACCGGTAGTGACCCCTCCCGGTTTTCTGGAGGGGGGGGAGGGGTTCGAAGCGGTAGTGACCCCTTTTTGGTTTTCTGGGGGGGAAGAGGTTCGAACCGGTAGTGGCTCCCCCCGGTTTTCTGGGGGGGGGGGGTCGAACCTGTAGTGACCCCCCCGTTTTCTGGAGGGGGGAGGAGGGGGGGGTAGGGGAGGGGGGGGGCCGGGGGGGAGGGGGGGGGGGGGGGGGGGGAGGTCCAGCAGGGGGGGGGGGGGGGTTCCAGAGGAAGGGGGGGGGGAATTTTCCACAGTAAAGCGGCGGTGGATCACGCTCACTCTGAGGATCAGGATGTGGATGATGAGGAGGAGGCGGAGGAGGTGGACGGATTCTAGGAGGCTAGGTTGGCCACGCGCTCACTGCGAGCGGCGCGAGGTTCAGGCAGCGAAGGAAGAAAAACGGGCGGCCACAGACGACGGCAACGACGGCGACGACGAACGACGACGGCAAGGGCGACTTCGACAAGACGAACGAGCGCAGCGACACGAACGACTGCGAAGGCGGAGGGAGGACGGAGAGGGGTCGAGGGAAGCGGCACGATGCAGGATGCAGATGGTGGGCGCGTGTGCGACAGGGGGGGGCGCACGTCCCCCGACCGCATTGTGGCGGCGAGGCGCAACAGGCAAAGACGGGCTGGGGATCCTCGGCCCCAGGACCTCGAGGCCTCGGCCTCGCCGCGCTCGGCGGAGAACCAGGATTATCGCACGACGTGTCCGTGTATCTCACGACCCTGCTGGGTCTATCTCACGATTCGATTGGTTTGTACGGTGGAAGGGGGGGCGTTTGTTAAGAAATGTGCCCAAAAGGCGTCTGATTTTACAGAGTTCCTCTTCTAATGAGAGCGGCCGGCGGCGGCATCCATGGCTAATCCACGATTGGAGTTCCACCGACTTCCAGATTCCAGACTCCTTATCCAGTGGTTCTTCATTCGATGCCCTCACCGCATCACGATTGGATTGGCGTATTTTGCGACTGAGACCGCCCCCCCAAGGGGTTCGCCTCCCCGGCGGTCGCCCGCCGCCCCAGAGGTTCGCCGCCTCCCCAGCGGTTCGCCGCCTCCCCAGGGGGCTCCGCCTCGCCAGAGGTTCGCCGCCCCGGTGGTTCGCCTCCCCGGCGGTCCGCCGCCGCCCCAGGGGCTCGCCACCTCCCCAGCGGTTCGCCGCCTGGGGCTCCGCCTCTCCAGGGGCGCCGCCTAGGAGGGCCGCCGCCTCCCCAGGGGCTCGCGCCTCCCAGGCGCTCCGCCTCCTCAGAGGCTCGCCGCTTCCCCAGGGGTTCCCCAATCCAGGGGGTCCGCCTCTCCAGAGGCTCTGCCTCAATAGGAGGCCCGCGCTTCCCCTCAGGAGTGTGACCGCCCTGATTTCAATAGCCGCCACCATGCGGGTCGTAAGCATCACGGGCGTCATTATGATCGTCATCGCCATCTGAGGCTCATCAACGTCGTCGACATGATCAAGATTAGCGTCGAAGTAGCCACAGGCATCGTCATCACCATCACCATCCTCATCACAATCAAGGTTATACCACGCATCATCATACATGTCATTGTCTTCTCCATCCTCATATTAGCCAGCGTCGTCCTCTGGGGAGGCGAAGTCTCTGAAGTGGCGGAGCCGCTAAAGATGCGCGACTTTTGTGGGAAAGCAGAGCTTTTGGGAGGCGAGCCTCCTGGGGAGGCGGAACTTGTGGGAAGGCGGCGTCTCTTGGGGAGGCAGATATTGTGGGAAGGCGACTTTCTTGGAGATACGGCAGTCGCAAGAAACCGAAGCAGGCGGAACCTTTGGGGAGGCGGCTTCAATCGCGATTTCAACCGGATCAGTCGTTAGATAAACTAACAAGGAGGCGGTCTTAGTCGTAAGATATACCGATCCAGTCGTGCGCCACCCAGTCGTACACCGAACCCGGCTATCGGCCGAAAACTTGCTACACTGCGGCGACCGTCAGCGGCAGGCACGCGTGGCCAACACCTGCTTCGGTGGGAAACAGAGCCATCGAGGTGCTTCGCATCCCAATCGTGTGCGTCCAGTGGAGGGGCCGCGGGCCTGCAGGGAATAGGATGCGAGCGCCGACCCCCCCCCCTCAGCGGGTAGTGTGGGCACCCACGGGGGGGTATCTCCCTCCCAGTCGGAGCTTGGAAGGCGGGGGAGGCCAAGGTGGCAATCTGGTGCGCCCGCCGCGCTCACGGAGTCAAGAGAATGGCGGGTGGCACAGGCGATGGGCCTGGAGACGCGGGCGCAGCCGTGGGGCGGCCCGCAGCGGCTGACGTTGCGCCAGGGCGCCGTGTGCGCCTGTGGAGCCGTCTGCCTCGGCCGCCGTCCGCGGGGGTTGAGGGCGGCCGCGCAGGGGCGGCGGGGGCAGCAGCAGCAGCAGCCGCGCCGCTGGAGCCAGCGGCGGGGGCGGCAGCTGCAGCCGCGGGCCCGCCTGGGCCGCCGAGCCGCGAGCCGCTCCAGCACCCGACGGGCCCCGCCGCGGAGCGGCGCGCCGTGCGGGCGCCTCGGCTCGCGGTCTGTCGGGAGCTCTGCCCGAGCTTGCTGCTGGTCGGGCGTGGCATCCACCAGGGCAGCGACGGCGAGACCGCCGAGGGTGGGCGAGGCCGCCGCGGGGCGTGGCCGCCACCCTGGCGGCGCGCTGCCCGTCGAGGGCGGCTCGCAGCCTGCCGGATGTGGCGTCGAGCTCGGCGGTGCGTGCGGCGCGCCCCCGCCGAGGGCGTGGCGGGAGGGCGTGGCCACCTCGGTCAGGTGGCCAGTCCTGGCGCCGGGGTGGGACTGCTTTGCCACAGGCTCGACGCGGGTGTAGGAAAGAGCGCGTTCTGTGGTCGCTTGGAGGGGGGGGGTGAAACCGGACCCCCCCCACACTCCCTTCCTCCCCTGCTTCCCCTCCTCTCTTCGGGCCGGCGTTTGCGTCGGCGGCGGCCGGCGGCGGCGGCGGGGACGACGATTTCCATTTCTGGGCCGGCGCTGGCGCCTGGGGTGTTGTATGGCGAGCTGTCCTTTTCGGGATGGGGAAGCGTGCGGTGCCACAGGGTCGTAGATCGTGACCGCCGTTCTGTAAGTCACCGGGGCCACCTTGCGACTGGAGGAAGGAGGGAGAAAAAAGAGACGATGATGATGATGATGATGATGATGATGATGATGATGATGATGATGATGATGATGATGATGATGATGATGATGATGATGAGGATGAGGATGAGGATGAGGATGATGAGGATGAGGATGAGGATGAGGATGAGGATGAGGATGAGGATGAGGATGAGGATGAGGATGAGGATGAGGATGAGGATGAGGATGATGATGATGATGATGATGATGATGATGATGATGATGATGATGATGATGATGATGATGGTGATGGTGATGGTGATGGTGATGGCGATGATGATGATGATGTTGGTGATGATGGTGATGGTGATGGTGATGATGATGATGGTGGTGGTGATGGTGAGGATGATGATGATGATGATGATGATGATGATGATGATGATGATGCTGATGCTGATGCTGATGCTGATGATGAGGACGAGGATGAGGATGAGGATTAGGATGAGGATGAGGAAGAGGATGAGGATGATGATGATGATGATGATGACGACGACGATGATGATGATGATGATGATGATGATGATGATGATGATGATGCTGATGCTGATGCTGATGCTGATGCTGATGCTGATGATGATGATGATGATGATGATGAGGAGGAGGAGGAGGAGGAGGAGGAGGAGGGAGAGGACATGCGAGAGAAAGTAGCGAAGAGCAGAGCGAGGATGGAGGAGGGAGGAACGAGGAAGTAGGACGGAGGACCCACTGCCTAAATGATCAAGACGTAGGAAGGAGGAGGGCGAATAAGGAAGAGAAGTAATTAGGAGGAGGAGGAAACACGACGGGGGGAGAAAGAGGGGAAGGAGGGGAAGAGGCGTGGGGGAAGGGGGAGGAGGAGGAGGAGGAGGAGGAGGAGGAGGAGGAGGAGGAGGAGGAGGAGGAAAAGGTTAAGGGGACTTGGGAGGAGGAAGACGGAGGTAGGAGTTAGGAAGGAGGACGGAGGGAAGAGTTAGAAGGGAAAAAGATAAGGCGTGAAAGGGAGGAAGGAGTAGAAGGAGCAGCAGCAGCAGCATTCGGGTTCTCCTTGGTCAACACGTGCAAGCATGGTATTGACGTTTGTCGTGTCTCTATGTTCGTATTCGAGTTGCCTCGCTGTGTGGCAATATGTTTGCGTGTGTGCAGTGTGCCTGGGAATTTCCGCCTGAAATAGAGGTCCATGGGCTGCTCTCTCGTGTCACTGGGTACGGGTAGCATGAGTGCCGAGCTGAGCGCGGTGTCCCCCAACGCAGGCTAGCGCCTATTTGGGAGAAGCTGGCCGACCGCCGTGCAGCGAAGGCCTTCCCTGCGTTTCATGCTGGTGCAATGCACGTGGGAGGTGTTGACGAGGTGATGTAAGGATCCAGCGAGGCCCCGACTTTCAGCGCAGGCGCTCGATGGCAAAGCATCACCACCGAGCCAGCCATGCTGGCAGGAGCGACAGCGCAGTGTGAATGCTACGCGGAAGCGTCACAGCGCTCCACGCTGTCTACCGAACGGGGCGAGACTGGTGCATTAAACTGTTAGCTCGTCTGAGCGTCTTTGTGACCTTGACATCCGCGTGCACAAGTGATGCAGTGTGCGAAACGACCGAGTCGTTTATATGGATCGGGGGACCAGCGTACCAGCTACGGGCGGAAGTAGGCAAGGGAAACAGTAAAGCCGGCCGAAGTCGAGCCGCAGGATGCTGCCCGTCAGTGTGGGCGGGCAAATGCTCCGAAATGATCCGTGTCACACCAGTACCAAACCTGTTGCGGCTGGACTGGAAGACTGGGATTCGTCGGAGCTGATCCCTCTCTTGGAGATAGGGGCAGGGGCTGCCCGACCCACCCTTTGCAAATCGACCTCCTCTTCCTGCCCCCATTGCCCCATCCTCAATCCGGCCATTGCCCACATAATGGGGAGGGTGAGGGTGTCGACATAGAAGAGGGTCGCCACGAAACGGGGCGGCTTGTTCACGCCTGAGAGCTAGCCGAGATTTCACGAGCGCTTTCGAGCTCAGGCTCCATCACCGTCCAGCTCCTAAGCTGTCTCCGGATTCCGCTGGAAGAGGAAAAGAGGTACCAGCCAAGGATGCGCAGACGCATTTTGCGATCACTACCTTCATGCCCTCGAGTCCCCTCTCTGGTTCGTCCACCTGTCTTAAAAAATAGTGAACAAGTGAGAGGAGCGATCGAGCTGCTCTTCTGTCAGCGCTAGGATTGAGCTCGCCAGATGTGTTTCTGGCGCTTCTGCTACTCTCGGCGTGGCCATGTGTTCAAGCAGCTACTCACGTTGCAGCACAAGCGCAGGTCGTTACTACCTCTCTCTGATGCATACATGTCAGCTGCATTGTGATGCCAGGGTAGACACGGTCCCTCTTGTGTCACACACTTTGCCAACCCCAGCGAAAGTCGCCCATCTCCAGGAATGGGCGGTCAAAGTCGCGTCGGTGGATTGCACTACCAGCGAGGACGCACGTGTTTGGTTTGAAGACTTGGTGGGAAGGGGGGATGTGATACATGTGTTGACACCAGTAAGCCGATGATAGACACGAGCCTCAATATTGTTGTCCAGTGTGCTTGAAGCGTGAAACCTTCAGAACCCACATAACAGGAGCACGAGTGAACCAGAGGCCTGGAGATTGCAAATTAGCAGACCCGTTGGTAATGTTATGCTTCGTGCTCTCCGCCCCATACCATGAGGACATCTGCGAGAAAGTGCACGTGAAAGCATACCCCATGCTGGCCCTCATCAAGGAGCAGCGTGTTGCTGAAAGCGGGCTTACAGTCGGCGGTGTGGGCTCTCTTGGTAAATCGCGGCATTGGTTGCATTGCAGACTCAATGATAGCCAACCCCGATCTAACACCAGTCCTCCTTCTGGCCCCCTGGAGCAGGACGAGGCACGATGAAGAGTCAGGAAGAAGAGCAGGTGGCAGCGGGGCGAGGGGTGGATGAGGAGGGGAGGAGGAGGAGGAGGAGGAGGAGGAGGGAAGAGGAGGAAGAGGATGAAGAGTCAGGAGGGGGAGGAAGGAGTAAGGGGATTCGGAAGGAAGGAAAGCTACGGAAGGGTATTCCATCAAGGACGAGGAGGAGGAGGCGGAGGAGGAGGAGGAGGAGGAGGAGTTGAGGACGCGGAGGAGCAGGAGGAGGGGGCAGGGAGGAAGACGAATACGATGGGAGCGCTGTTTCAGTGATGTGCCCAAGAGGTTGTATGCCCTGGAGGATTCCTATTCTGCTGAGGCTTGCGGTGATATCCATGGTCAATACATGATTTGAGTTCCACTGGCGTCAGACCCTAAGGTCCGCTTCCAATAGTTCCTTCCGCCAATCCTTCACCGTAGTTCGGGGGGGAGGGGGGAGAAGGGGTGGTGTTGCAGGGGAGGGGGGGAGGGGCTGAGAGCAGGAGAGGGAGGACGAGGGGGGATCGAGGAGTGGTGGGGGGGAGGGGAGAAGGAGGTGGAAGGGGAGGGGGTTGGCACGAGGGAGGAGGATCAACTGCGGGGCAGGGGGCAGGGGCGATGGGAGGACCGCGAGGCAGAGGGGGGCGGGGGTGGGGTGGGGAAGGGGGGAAGAGAGGGGGAGGGGGCAGGCAGTCATGTAGGCAGGCATGCAGGAATGGAGGACTGCCGTGGAGGTGCCAGCGGAGGGAGGGAGGAGGCGCCAGCGGAGGCGAGGAGGAGGAGGAGGAGGTGGAGAAGCAGCAGGAGTAGGTGGAGGAACAGGAGAACGACGGCACGGAGGGAGAAGGAGGGGGGAATGCGAGTGATAGTGGGAAGGAAGCGAGGGGGAGGAAGGGGTGGGTGATGGTGTTGGTGATGATGATACTGATGTTAATGGTGATAATGGTGATGCTGATGATGATGCTGATCATGGTGATGGTGGTGGTGATGATGATGCTGCTGATGCTGATGATGGTGATGAAGCTGATGCTAATGTTGATGGTGGTGACCATGGTGGTGGGTCTGATGGTGATTATGATAATCATGATCAGGATCAAGATGAGGATGCGGATGATGATGACGATCATCACGATTATGATGATGATGATGATGATGATGATGCTGATGCTGATGCTGATGCTGATGATAATGATAATGATGATAAGGATGACTATGATGCTGATGATGGTGATGCTGGTGATCACGATGAGTAAAACAATGACGCTGAGGATGATGATGATGATGATGATGGTGGTGATGGTGATGACGATGATTATGGTGATGGTGATGGCGTTGTTTCTGCTGGTGGTGATGATGACAGTGACGATGATGATGAACCGATCAAGTTGTTAATGAGGCGCGCCTCCGGGGCGCGAAAAGCAGGGGCGCACCGCTCGTGGACGCCACGCCAGCCTCCTGCCCAGCGCAGCTACGCTCCGAAACTTGTGTCTAGCGTGTCGCGTCGCCGGTTCTGGCACACCACACTTCGGCGAGACGCGTGAAGCACGTCCCGATTGTTTCCCAACCTCCCGTCGATCAGCTTGCAAGGCAGGGGTCGACCCACACGGTGGTTGGGCGATGTCATGGGCCGTTTTTGTTTCTATTTCGGTTTACAGCAGTTTGGTTTTCGGATTGAAGACAAAACGATGGAAAACGAAAATTATCCCAGTGCGACCCTACCTAGGAGTTGGAGCCCCTAGGAAAGCAGCATTAGTAGTAACAGTAAAGCTAAGCTAAAGCTAAGCTAAAACTAAGGTTCAGCTAAGCTAAAGCTAAGCTAAAGCTAAGCTAAAACTAAGCTGAAGCTAAGCTAAAGCTAAGCGAAAGCTAAGCTACAGCTAAGCTAAAGCTAAGGTAAAGCTAAGCTAAAGCTAAGCTGAAGCTAAGGTAAAGCTAAGCTAACGCTAAACTAAACCTAAGCTGAATGTCAGCTAAAGCTAAGCTAAATCTAAGCTAAAGCTAAGCTAAAGCTACGTTTCAGCTAAGCTAACGCTAAGTTAAAGCTAAGCTAACGCTAAGCTAAAGCTAAGCTAAAGCTAAAGCTAAAGCTAAAGCTCCCAGGGGACTGGGGGAACCGCGGGGCGGATCCTGGGGGAACCGCCCGGGCCGGTTCCCACTGCCCGGCCCCTTTAAGCTAGAGGGTAAGAACCCTTCTAGGCAGAGCCTAGGTAGGGAACAACATAGAAAAGGAACACATTGCTTAGGTCGATCCCTTTTCCAAGGCATAGCGCGTCCCCCCCGGATCCCGCGCGGCCCGCTGAGCAAAAGTTCCCGACTGGATACCGCGCGGGCCTAGCTGCATTGAGACGCCCGGGCTGAAACGCAACACGGTCCGCATCCACAACGTACCGGGTCGAGACATTAGCAACGTGTCGGTTCAACATGTGGGCCGACGTTCTGCAGTCAAGACGCTGAAATATAGACCATGTCGGGCTCAGGAGGGACTGCGGTTTCCGGGCCATTCCTTGGATCTACGTAGGTCGGGGAACCTTCTCGAAGCCGAGGCTCGCCGTGGGCAGAAAAAATCCCCTTCGTTCCTTACTTAACGTTCCTTCTGGTAGGACGCTGGCTGCCTGGCGAGTGCATGCAGCCAGACACACGTCTTCAATGTACGTGTTGAGCCGCGTGACAGCTCGCTCCGGGCTGCGACTTGCGTACCAGGGCAGCTAAGTGCACGGGGAGGCGCCTGCGCTAGCCCACTCTTGATGGGATGAGAGCGCCGCGTCTTGCGCAGAGCCAGGCCTGACGGCGCGCGCCGCCTCGAAGACAGCCTGCAGTGCGTTGTTGCATCGTTGGCTTCGGGAAAAAGCCAGGGGGCGCTCTCTTCACCGTGGCGGCCCAAGCCACGCGTTCGCCCCCCTTGCCAGGAGGAGGGGGGGGAGGAGGAGGAGGAGGAGGAGGAGGAGGAGGAGGAGGAGGAGGAGGAGGAGGAGGAGGAGGAGGAGAAGGAGGAGAAGGAGGAGAAGGAGGAGAAGGACAGACCACAGAGGAGGCGGGGGGTCAGCAGGGCGCAGTCGACTGGCGTTTGCTTCTTCCTGGGGCGCGGGGGGGCGGGCGCGTCCACCACGGGGGTCGATCAAGCGACTCTTGCTCCGCAGCAGCACCGCGCCTCGAGCGAGCGAAAATTCGCGCACAGGACGCGAAAGGGAACCAGCAGCGACGCCAGCTCCTGGCGGCAAGCTCGCCAGACAAGCGCGCGCCTTGCCGCGCACTCACCGTGATTTCCCCGCCGTTTTCACCGATGAACTCGGCGCCTGCCACTGCGCACAGGGCGCCCGCCTTCTTGGCCTGCCTGGGCTCGCCCACGCTGGTGAACTTGCCGACGAAATCGAAAGACTTGCGCCCGCGCCGCATGGGCGGCTGCCGGCAGGGCCTGGCGGCCGCTGCTGTCCTTGAGAAGGTCGATGATGCCCGCGATGTCCAAGGCTACGCGCAAGCCCGTCGCAGGGTGCCCCAGCTCTGCCAGGTTCGTGGGCGGCGCCCTTGTCGCCGCGGTCGGCTTAGATAGTAGCGGGACTGGTTTCAAGGGGAAGCCGCTGATCTCCGGCCTCGCCTCGGGGTCGAAGGCCGGCGTCGTGAGTTGCCAGACGGAGTCGGCCGCGAACCGCTTTGCGGCGTTCGTCGCGGCGCTTTTGTCCTTGAAGTCGCAGGGCACCACCCCCGGCGTGTGCTGCTCGGGCGCGTTGCACACGAGCACGCGCTGGAACTTCTCCGCGTTCACCCTCTCGCTTCGCGCGGTGAATGAGTGCTGGATGACCATCGGGTCGATGACGCGCGCGTGCCACTTGGCAAACTTGGCAGCGGTGCTGTTTACGTTCTTCAAGGTCTCCGCGTTCTTCGGGAGCATCTCGGCTGGCAGAGCCTGGCCCTGCAAAGCGGACCGGCGCGACTGCGTGCGAGGCGCGCCAGGTGCGCGCGTGAGCACCATCGCTAAAACAAGCTCTCGAGGTGGCGCTGCGTCGCGCGCGAAGCAGCTCGAGCGAGGCCGCCTCGCCCTCTACTCTGGAGCCAAGCACGAGACAACACGACTGGGTGTCACCTATTTATTCCCCTCTCTTCTAGGGCCAAGAAAGAGACGACATAACTGGATGTGATTTACTTGATCCCCTTCACCCTTAGGCCACGCACGATACAACAGGACTGGGTGTGATTTATTTGTCCCCCTCTACTCTGGGGCCAAGCACAAGACATTATAATTGGGTGTGACTTATTTGCCCCCCTCTACCCTGGGACCAAGCACGGGGCAACAGGACTGGGTGCGATTTATTTGCCCCCCTCTATTCTGAGGCCAACCGCGAAACAACAAAATGGAGTGCGATTTATCTGTCCCCCTTCTACTCTGGGGCCAAGCACGAGACAACAAGACTGGGTGTGATTTATCTGCCAGCCTGTCACGTTGATCTCATCTCTCTCGTTGCCACGCCTCTCTCTTTCTCTCTGTCTCTCTGCGTGTTCGTGTGTGTCTCTCTCTTTCGTTTTTTTGTTTGTTGTTTTCTCTCTCTCTCTCTCTTTTTCTCTCTCTTTCTCTCTCTCTCTCTCTCTTTTTGTTCTCTCTCTCTCTCTATATATATATATATCGGACTCCCTCCACAATGGTGATCGCGGTGATGACGAGGTCAACGTCCACACGCCAGGGGCTGGCAGATCTTGGCCCTCATGTCAATCTATCGATATCAACGTTGCTCAATATGATGACTGTGACGATGGCGATGATGATGTCGGTGGCGACGACGTGAATTTTTACGCGCAGAAGAAGGCCCGCCGACCTATCTGAACGACGGCAAGAGCGGCCGGCACTCATGGGTGGCACTCTCACGGTGACGCTGGCAGGGCTTGGCCCGTCGGTCTGCTGCACGGCCGGCTCCAACTGTGGGCGGCGCTGGCAGAGCCTTGCCCCACCACTGTACTGCATCACTGGCCTTGCGATAAATACACGTAGTGGACGTCGTTGTTGCCCATGTAGATCATGTCGTCTGCGCCTGCCGGGCCATGCGCCGTTACCGCCCACGGTGCAAACGCAGCCAAAGGAGTAAACGGGATGATCGCGATGCGGATGGACACCTCCAACACGACGCACAGGACGACCAACTCGTCCGCGTACTCTTTGGTGGCGAGTTTCTGGGCCCACTGCGTGTACAGCGCGTCGGTGCGCGCCGGGCCGTGGACGTCCAGACCGGCTAAGGCCGGAAACACTCTGGTCTTCATGTCTGGCCAGAGGAGGACAGGCGCGTCGCCGGCGCAAAAATGCACCCGGAGCGCCTCGGCCGCCCGACTCAGTGGAGAGTGGCGCACGCCGGCTTCCATGCACCGTTGCACGCCCTCTGCCCTGAGCTCTGCCAGCGCGAGTCGCGCCGTGTTCTGCCTTGGCAAGGCAAAGCACTCGGTGCCGCACTCTGCCAAGCCGGCTGCAAGGCAAAGCCAAAAGCACGCGCCCGTGGTTCGCCCTGCGAACTGGCCGAGGTCCAGGACCACCGGGTCGAAGTGGACCAGGTGGCGCCGCACAAGTGGCACACCCAGGTCGAAGCTCGGTGTTCGCCGCGTTTCCGCCTTGGCTGGGTAGGGGTGCTCTGCCCATGGCTCACGCTGCAGTGACGCCGCCAAGCTTCGCGTGCCCGGCGAAGTCCCCCCGCCTGCGTCAGCTTGCCTGGCAGAGCCTGGACGACGCCGCGCGCGGAGAACGGCAGCCCTAGTTTGTGAAGTTGCGCGGCAACGCGCCCATGCACCGCGTGCGCGCGCACGTGCACGTAAGCAGTGATTGTGAACCTGGGCCAGCCTCTGAATGCACATGTGCCGTGCGGCTCCCGCGCGTTAAAACCAACGCATTTCCCCTTCACAGCATGAGTTGTGATTTTGTCAGACGACAGGTCGTACGTCCAAAGTCGACCACCAGTGAAGCGGCCCGTACCTATAACAGCGGTGCCCCCCACGTTCGGGTCTTCGTGTGGGCCCCGGACTCCGCAGAATGTTCCACCGCGAGGCTTGCAAACTGAAACGCCGGCAGGGCCTGGCGCACGAACGCCGCCAACAGCTTGGTGAGAACCACCCGCTCCTGGGAATGCGCGGACACACACGGGCCTCTGGAGCGACGGATGGCCATCCCGAGTTGCAAACGCGGCCTCGCGCCAGAGGTCACCCTCGCCGCCGGGGCCACGCTGCTCGTGCCGCTCGGGAATGCCAGCCCCTGCAGGAGCTGGCACACGCGGGCGCACGTCAGAGCGCCGCCTGTGTCTGCAAGTTCCGACGCAGGCACGTCAACCGCTCCACGCATGCCCCCTCGCAAAGACGTGGCAACACCGTGCGCTGGCAGAGCCTGGCCCGCTTTCCCCCCCACTGCCATCGAAGCCGAAGCGCGCGCCAAGATGTCAAACGCTGCACTGGCAGAGCCTGGCGCCCCTCCCGCCCTGGGCCCGCCCGGCAGCCTGCTGCGCTCGAGCCCCGCGCGCATAATGACCCGTCACTGTAGTGGGAGGAGGAGGAGGAAGAGGAGGAGGAGAAGGAGGGGGAGGAGGAGCTCCCAGCCACCCTCGAGCCTGCAGAGAGTTGAGGAGGAGGAGAAGGAGGAGGAGAAAAGGTAGAAGAAGTGAGTAGGAAGGGGGATGGCGGACGGAGCGAGAGCGGGAAGGAGAGAGAAGCAGCAAGAGGAGGAGGAGGAGGAGGAGGAGTGGAGGAGGAGGAGGGGTGAGGGGAAGGACCCCAACAGACAGGCGGGCAGAGTGAAGGCGAGGTGGTGGCAACAAACGTGGCTACACCGCGCGCTGGCAGAGCCTGGCCCGCTTTCTCCCCCACTGCTCGAAGCCGAAGCGCGCGCCAAGATGTCAAACGCTGCACTGGCAGTGCATGGCGCCCCTCCCGGCCCGGGCCCGCCCGGCAGCCTGCGGCGCTCGAGCTCCGCACGCAAGACGACTCGACACTGCAAGGAGGAGGAGGAGGAGGAGGAGGAGCTCCTAGCCATCCTCGAGCCTGCAGGGAGTCGAGGAGTAGGAGGGGGAGACAGGTAGAAGAAGTGAGTTGGAATGGGGGATGGAGGACAGAGCGAGGGTGGGAAGAAGAGAGCAGCAGCACAAGGTGGAGGGGGAGGAGGAGGAGGAGGAGGAGGAGGAGGAGGAGGAGGAGGAGGAGGAGGAGGAGGTGGAGGAGGGGCGGGGAGGAGGATCCCAACAGACGGGCGGGCAGAGTGAAGGCGAGGTGGCGGCGTCGACATGGCCGCACGCGCTTTTTACGCGGGCGCACTGATGCGTCGGCCGACTTGTCGGAACGTCGGCAAAGGCGGCCGGTGGCTATAGGGGCCGCGGGCCGAAACGAGGCGTCGCGCTCAGGCCGCGACGCCGGCAGAGCCTGGCGCGCAGGGTGGAGGAGGTCCCCCAAGAAGCACGGGCCCACGCTGGCAGAGCCTGGCGTACAGAGCCTCCGCTTTACCCCGTCAGCGGCACAGTCGCCTTGAAAGGCCCCGACCGAATCCAAATCGAATCGCTCTCCATCTTGCTGTACGAGTAGTAGCCCGTGCTGCCGTACATACCGCGTGGGGGCCGCAGTGCCGCTCGCCTCGGGCGGGCTGCCCGAGACCTTCCGCCACCCCACGTGTCTGGCGGCACGTGCACCAGCAGCCGCACTGGCGACCGCACGCGAAGAGGCGTCGGCTCCGCCACCGAGTCGCCCATCGACCAGACAATGGGGTACGCCCACAGAGCACGGCCTGGCAGCGCCTGGCGCCCCTGGCGCCTCGAGCCGCGCGCTGCAGGCACCGCAACTATTGGCCGGGCGGCCCGCCTCGTGCAGCAAGTGCTCCGTCATGGAGGCCACGTTCTCGCACATGTCGCCGCTGCGCGGGTCCACGATCTCCACGCACCTGTACAGCGGCCGCGCGATGATGCCGGCGAAGTCGAGGCCCACCTCCTCGGCACTCTCGGCGACCGCCGCGTGCACGGTGGCGCCGAACAGCTCCTGCGTCTGGCCCGCCGGCCAGAACAAGAACGAGGGGCGAGTGAACCTGGACAGGATCGCTTCCCCTGGCAGTGCCTGGGGGAATGTGTGGTCGAGCCAAGGCGGGCGGAGATCCCGCAGCAGGACCTTGTTTGAGGGAGTTTCTGTGGAACTCACGTCATCCTCACCCCCGGCGCGAAGAGCACGAGTCCAGAGCGGCCTCCGGCACCGTTTCCGGACAGAGGTGGATCCGCTGGATCCGCTGGATCCGGTGACGAATCCCAAACCGGCGCCCTCGCTTGAGACATCCTCACAAAACCGGCCCCGGGGGAGGTGCCCAGAGGAGCCCAGAGCGGCCTCCGGCACCGTTTCCGGACAGATCCGCTGGATCCGCTGGATCCGTGACGAATCCCAAACCGGCGCCCTCGCTTGAGACATCCTCACAAAACCGGCCCCGGGGGAGGTGCCCAGAGGAGCCCAGAGCGGCCTCCGGCACCGTTTCCGGACAGATCCGTGGATCCGCTGGATCCGCTGGATCCGGTGACGAATCCCAAACCGGCGCCCTCGCTTGAGACATCCTCACAAAACCGGCCCCGGGGGAGGTGCCCAGAGGAGCCCAGAGCGGCCTCCGGCACCGTTTCCGGACAGATCCGGTGGATCCGCTGGATCCGCTGGATCCGGTGACGAATCCCAAACCGGCGCCCTCGCTTGAGACATCCTCACAAAACCGGCCCCATGCCCAGAGGAGCCCAGAGCACCAACAGATCCGGATCCCCGGGGGAGGTGCCCAGAGGAGCCCAGAGCGGCCTCCGGCACCGTTTCCGGACAGATCCCGGATGGATCCGCTGGATCCGGTGACGAATCCCAAACCGGCGCCCTCGCTTGAGACATCCTCACAAAACCGGCCCCGGGGGAGGTGCCCAGAGGAGCCCAGAGCGGCCTCCGGCACCGTTTCCGGACAGATCCGGTGGATCCGCTGGATCCGGTGACGAATCCCAAACCGGCGCCCTCGCTTGAGACATCCTCACAAAACCGGCCCCGGGGGAGGTGCCCAGAGGAGCCCAGAGCGGCCTCCGGCACCGTTTCCGGACAGATCCGGTGGATCCGCTGGATCCGCTGGATCCGGTGACGAATCCCAAACCGGCGCCCTCGCTTGAGACATCCTCACAAAACCGGCCCCGGGGGAGGTGCCCAGAGGAGCCCAGAGCGGCCTCCGGCACCGTTTCCGGACAGATCCGATCCGTGGATCCGCTGGATCCGGTGACGAATCCCAAACCGGCGCCCTCGCTTGAGACATCCTCACAAAACCGGCCCCGGGGGAGGTGCCCAGAGGAGCCCAGAGCGGCATCCGGCACCGTTTCCGGACAGATCCGGACAGATCCGGTGGATCCGCGCCCCGGGGGAGGTGCCCAGAGGAGGAATGAGGAGGAGGAGGAGGAGGAGGAGGAGGAGGAGGAGGAGGAGGAGGAGGAGGAGGAGGAGAAGATGATGGAGCTGCGGGGTGGAGGAGGACAGACGGAGGCAAGAGAAGGATGGAGGAGGAGGAGGAGGAGGAGGAGGAGGAGGAGGAGGAGGAACCTCATCACCCTCGCCAACAAGCGCACGCACCTTCTTCTATATACAGAAACTCCCGATCAACCGCAGAGCGGCCGGCTAGTACATGAACCTCACTGCTCACTGCCTCGTTGAACAGCTCCTCCTGGGGGGCAGTCCGCGCGCGCTCCACATGCACCTGGTTCGCAATCACGTAGTCGTGAACGAGCGCCTCCGCGTTCGTTGCGACAACGAGCTCCCTGCGGATGGCCGTTGCCTGCAGGCCGCTTCCGACCACGCCAACGTTGCTCGAGAACCTGGCCCCGCTGGCACAGCCTGGCGTGCCAGGCTTGGTCGCGTCCTTCTTCTTGAACACCACGAGGCGGCACGTGCGAAAGACGGCGTATATGGCCTTCGCCGTGCATTTCTTGCTGAGGACCATGAACATCTCCCCGAGCTTGGTGATCGGACCCGTGCGGTGCCACTGGTGGTTCTCGGCGTTCACGCACGGCGCGGCGACCCGGCTCACCTGGGCGGGCCAGTCTGGGAGCAGGTCGGCCGGCCTTACGCCCACCAGCTGGTTGGCGACGATCCTCGTCCGGGTATCTATGTCGAGGTCGATCCCCCCTGCCCCGCGGCCACACTCGCCGACGCCGTCGAAGCCAACTGGCCCACCCCCTTCCACGCAGTAAAGCTGTGGGTGGAGGGGTCCCGAGTCAGAGCTGGCAGAGCCTGGCCCCGACTTGGAGCGCAGCGTCCAATACGTCCTGTTCGGGTCGAACTCGACGATCTCGCCGCTGTGCTTGGTCACGAGCTGGGAGATCGCCCTGACACGCCCATCCTCCGTCCGCAGCTGGTCACCGACCTTGCCCACTGTGATCGCCGGGAAATCCGACAGCAGGGCGTCGTACGACACGCGGGTGGAAGCCTCCCTCAATTCCACCACGCGGAGGGACCTTGTGTGCGCCCGAGCCATGAACTCGTGCGGGTCGATGCCGCTGACGGGGTCCATGATCCGCTTGATGTCCATGTCCAGGTGCCTGGGAGAACCTGGGACACCGGACTCCCTGGTGCAGTCCAGGATGTCCTGGCGCGTAGGGGCGATAGTGGCCAGCAGGCGCAGATCGCCCGCCGCGGTGGGCACTGAACGGAAGCGCACTTGGTCGCACTCCCGCCACTTCATGGCCATCATGTCGGCCTGATGCGTGTCCGGCGGCGGCGCCTCGCCGGGTGTCAGCTGCAGATACGACGGCAGGATGTCCCAGCGGGCATCGGCCGCCGCGATCGCGTTCCGTGCCTCTCCCTGCGCCGCCTCCGTGTACTCCCTGGCCAGCGCGCTGACCAACTCGGGGCCCATGTCCTTCTCGTCTGGCGTGTAGTCTGGGACAAAATCCGCTTGCTGGTCCTCCCCTGCGAGACAAGAGCTGGCAGAGCCTGGCCCCGGCTCCTCGCTCATCACCTCGCTCTTGTCGCCCACCGCCACTTCCCTTTGCGAGTACTCTGCGCGCTGCCCCGCTGCATCCAGCGCGGCCGCAGAGCTGGCAGCGCATGGCCCCTGCAACGCAAGGGCCGCCGGCGAAGGCACCTCCGACGGATTTGGGCCCGCTGCCTTCGGAACGGGCGCCGCCTCCGAGGTCGGCGCAGCTGCCTTCGGAGCGGGCGAAACCGCAAGCGGCGAAGGCACCTCGGCAGGATTTGGGGCCGCCGCCTTCGGAACGAGCGCCGCCGAAGGGGTCGGCGGCGCTGCGGTCGGAACGAGCGGAACCGCGGCCGTAGGCGGCGCGGTTGGCCCGCTGAACTGATACGTGGAGGCGGCCGCCCCCGCGGCCGTTGGAACGACGGGTGCCCGCGGCGCAAAGCTGGCAGGGCCTGGCCCGCGCTGCGGGCTGGCACACCTGCTCTTCTTGGGGGCAGGGGGCCCGCTGGAGCTAGCAGGGGCGCCGCCGGAGCTGGCAGAACCTGGCCCCTCGCCGGCGTCGGCGCCCTGCTCCAGCGTCAAGAGGAGGTCCTCGGGCACACCCTGACCCGCCGGGGCCACCGCGCGGCGGCAGTAGCCCCTGACGTGCATGGTCCAGCAACAGCTCCTTGCCCCTGCAGACCTCGAGCAGAATTCGCCACGCCTGGGCGACCAGGTGCTGGGGCGGGTTCGTGAAGCAGGCCGTCACAGTGAACGCCCGCCCCTCCACCTCCTGCATGTGCTTGTTGCGCGTCAGGTCGAACACGAGCGGCGCGCTGGCCGCGCCGTGCACGTACACGAGCACGTTCTTCTCCATGTAGTGGTCGCCCACGTTGCCCATGTCCAACTTGCGGCTCTGCCATTTCACCTGTTTGGTTGCTCCCACACACCGAAACGACATCGAGCTGGCAGCGCCTGGCTCCGAGCGCAGCGGGCTGGCAGCGCCTGGCCCTTGCGCTCGCATAGGCGAACCGACTCGTCCAGGAATGCCGCCACCCGCACCCCCTTCCGCCGCCGCCCCCCCCCCCCCGGCGAATTCAGCCGCCCCCCACCCCACCCCACCCCGGCAGCCAAGTATGGGGGAGGACCCCCCCCCGGCACCTGGGCAACGCCAGGCACGTTTGCGAGCGCGTCGTAGAAGTCCTGGCCCGTCGCGGCGTGCCCCAGGGCCACCTCGACGAAGCGGGCCAAAGAGTGCGGGGAGTATTCGAACCGTTGCGCTTCCCTGCGCGACCCTGGGCAGGCCGCGCCAGTCAGGGCTGGCAGAGCCTGGCCCGCGCCACCGCCCCCAAGGCTGGCAGCGCCTGGCCCTGGGAGCGCCGCGCGGAGAATGCGCGCCGCGGGAGACGCCATGACAGGCGGACGGAGGGACGCCATGCGGCGGCTTGCGAAAGGCAAGGGCACCGAACGCTCGAGCCTCGCAGTCTGCCGCGATCGCGCCCAGGCGCCGACAAGAATGAATTGATGGATTGGGTTGGGTGGATTGGATTGAATTGGATTGGATGGGGTAAGAAGGATTGGATAAGATAAGATGGGCTGGATTGGAAAAGTGGATTGAGTAAGCTAAGATGGATTGGGTTGGCCTGCCGCAGGCGCAGAAACAAATGAATTGATGGATTGGGTTGGATGGATTGGATCGGGTGGGATAAGATAAGATGGGACAACACGGGTTGGATCAGATAAGATGGGTTGGGTTGGACAAGATGGATTGGAGCTGATAAGCTGGTTTGGATAAGAAAGCCCGCCGGAGGCGCCGACAAACATGAATGGATGGATTGGGTTGGGTGGATTGGATTGGATGGGATAAGATGGATTGGATAAGATGGGTTGGATTGGAAGAAGTGTATTGGATAGTATAAGACAAGATGGATTGGATTGGCCCGCCGCAGGCGCAGATACAAATGAATTGATGGATTGGGTTGGGTGGATGGGTTGGGTGGATTGGATTGGGTGGAAGAATTTCAGCTGGGGCAGGATGGGTTCGATAAGATGAGATGGATGGGATTGGACAGTATGGATTGGAACAGATAAGCTGGATTGGATAAGAAAGCCCGCCGGAGGTGCCGAAATATATGAATTATGAAATACGCCCGGGACACCCGGGACACCCGGGACACCGCCCGGCCCAATTGGGACACTTCCTGGCCACCTGCGGACGGGTAACGGAGTTTCGCTCCTACTGACACCCGGGACATCCAGGACACCGCCCGGCCCAACTGGGACACCTCCCGGCCATCGGCGGACGGGTAACGGTTTTTCGCTCCTACTGACACCCGGGACACCCAGGACACCGCCCGACCCAACTGGGACACCTCCCGGCCACAGGCGGACGGGAAACGGACTTTCGCTCCTACTTCGGCTTAGCTACAGGAGGATCACGCGCAGCTTCGCCTCGCCCGCATGCACGACACGAACGCGAAAGCGAAGCCGATTTCCCGGTGGGGGGTTTCCGTTTCATTGCGATCTCACCCCCCAACCTCCGATCACACATCAAAGAACATGCACAAAGGACGTGTACGCATAGTACATGTCAAATGCACACACCAGTCGTTGCCACCAATAACCTGCATCGAAGGCAGGCGTCGGCAGCGGGCACCACGAATTCACACCAACAACATGCATCACCAACGAACACCAATGTGATACCGACGCGACCGCCTGGCGGGCGATCAGGAGGTTGGGGGGGATTGGGATCAAATGCCCACTCTGACTGACCTCCAGCCTGTCACCTTGATATCATCTCTCTCTCTCTCTCTTTTTCTCTCTCTCTCTCTCTCGCCTTCTGTCTGTCCCTCTCTATCAGAGTCTTGGATTGGATTGGCTGTGGATAAGATGGATGGCATAATACATTATGGGTTTGGATTGGAAGAAATGGATGGGATAATGTAAGATGGGTTGGATTGGCCCGCCGCAGACGCAGAAACAAATGAATCTTTGGATTGGGTTGGATGGATTGGATTGGATGGGTTACTATAAGATGGGACAATATGGGTTGGATAATATATGATGGATTGGACCAGATGGATTGGATCAGATGAGCTGGATTGGAGAAAAAACCCGCCGCAGGCGCCGACAAAAATGAATTGATGGATTGGTTGGGTGGATTGGATTGGATGGGATAGTACGGATTGGATAAGATAAGATGGGTTGGATGGGTAAAGTGGACTGGATAAGACAAGATGGATTGGATTGGCCCGCCGCAGGCGCAGAAACAAATGAATTGATGGATTGGGTTGGGTGGATTGGATTGGGTGGAATAATTTAAACTGGGACAAGATGGGGTCGATAAGATGGATTGGATTGGACAATGTGGATTGGAACAGATAAGCTGGATTGGATAAGAATGCCCGCCGCAGGTGCCGAACAATATGAATTATGAAATACGCCCGGGACACCCGGGACACCGCCCGGCCCAATTGGAACACCTCCTGGCCACCTGCGGACGGGTAACGGAGTTTCGCTCCTACTGACACCCGGGACATCCAGGACACCGCCCGGCCCAACTGGGACACCTCCCGGCCACCGGCGGACGGGAAACGGACTTCCGCTCCTACGGACACCTGGGACACCTGGGACACCGCCCGGCCCAACTGGGACACCTCCTAGACACCGGCGGACGGGACACGGATTTTCGTTCCTATTTCGGCTTAGCTACAGGAGGATCACGCGCAGCTTCGCCTCGCCCGCACGCACGACACGAACGCGAAAGCGAAGCCGATTTCCCGGCGGGGGGTCTCCTTTTCACTGCGATCTCACCCCCCAACCTCTGACATACACAACATACATCAAGCCATGCACAAAGACCAAGCAAGGGCACACGTGCACAACAACCATGGTCAACCACCAACGACCTGCCATAACGAAATACACGACGATCCGAAACGAATACATGCAACACGCAACACGGATGAATAGCTCACCTTTGGCGCAAGCTCGAGGGTCAAGAGCAAGGGCCTACGTAAAAGCCTCAGAAGGCTCCTTTGCCAGGGGTGTCTCAGCATACATATTTGGCCACTTCCTGCATCAGCCTGCATGCCCAGGGACATAATTTTCCGCATGCCCTTCGTTTCTCCAGCCATGGAGTCGCCGACCGCCGCGTTGACCCTGTTGGCCACCGCCGCCGAGCTGGGCGCCCGCATCATCGGCGCCGAAGAAAACGAGTAGATGCTCCAGCAAACCATGGTTACATCGCGCTGTGCGCTCCAGGGGCCGCGGCCCGGGCGTAGCCCGCGCAGCCGCTTCACTTTCATGGCGCCGCGTCGGGGCCACGGGCAGCACCGCAGGGAGTGGGTGGTGGTGTTTGCGGCAACCTCTACGGCACCGAGCGATTCTACGCAAGCATAGCCGACACAACTAGGGCCCCGGACGAGAAGTTTTTCTCGTTCAGCATCGTTTCCTCTTGGACGACCGGGCGCATCCAGTGCAGCCATCAGAAGGTTGAGGGTATGAGTTCGCTCTCGGAACGCTACGTCGCTGGGGGCATTTTGGTCCCTCTCTGGATGTCAAACATAGGGTGTCCTGCATGCCCTGTGAACCACAACGCGGGCGATTTCGGGAGCCCCATGTGTTTCGCAGCAGCGTGCGTCGCGGCGTTAGAAACTGCAGTCATGAGGAACGCGGGCTACGCGAAAGCGAACGCACTCGACACGAGGTAACATGACAAACGCGGCGGACGCCGCAGCCAGTGGAAGGGGCGATGTTGCTGGTCTGCCAGATAGCGGCGAAGATGTCGCGCCAGTTTTCCAGATTTGGTTTGCCTTGCCGTCATCCAAGGCCGGAAGGGCGGATGGATAGCTGCCCTCCCGCAGACTACCCAGACAAGTTCTTCCGCAGTGTCAACGAGGAGCTTGCCTTCCGCATGGAGACAATCTTTGGAGTTGCAGAGCGAGCGGCCGATTACTTCAGGACGACAGGCGACGTCGGCTCATTTCTGAAGGGCCCCGCAGAGAACACCGCAAACGAGCGAGCGACGGGCGGCCACTTTACTCCCGCGGCGAAGCCTTTCTTCAAGAAGTACGCGGCCGACAATTTCGTCAAACCAGAGGGGCTCGCTGCTCACAGATTCTACTTCTACGATTTTGTGTAGAACGACGCTGCCGCGGAAAACCGCGCCCCGAATGGCGCACTCGCAATCCTCGGCCGCAGGAGGCTGCGCACTGTGCCGGGCGCGACACATTCGCTACAAGGACTTCGTAACCCCTCGGCGCCTTAACACCCCGGCCCTAGCGCTGTCCGACGACGAGGGCCGCGGCGCCAAAGCAAGGAGGACGGCGTGCTTCAATGATCTCGGGTTCGGGCCGGCAGCTGCTGGGCCGCCTGTCCACCCCAGTCTTGCTCAGGTCGCAAGGAGGCAGGCATCTGCGCCCGTCGTGGGCGCGACTGCTGCGGCCGCCAATGCGAACGTCGCGCGCGTCTTCCGGGCGGCCGAAGCGCGCTCCAAGCGCGACTACCTCCTCGCGCAAGCGGCTCGGGCTGCAATGGGCCTCGGATAGTGGACGTTGCTCTCGCCGAAGATGACGCCCCCGACATCCGTCGCGGCCGCCTTCGCGGCCCTCGCATCTCGCGGCGCGCGCGGGCGGACGCTCGGGCCCCTCGCGCCCACGGCGGCCGCGTCGACGGCAGCTTTCGACGTCGCCGCCCTGGATGCGGTGCACTCCGAGGCAGGCAAATCGTCGTCAGCACATTTCTCGTAAGATTTCCTGCCGTCGAACGCAGGGTGCCAGCGCATGGCACGTAGCGCCGAGGCAGTCCGCGTTCGCGTCCACGACTCCAACGCTGACTGGGCGGCTGAGATCGCCGCCAATGCGAGCGACGATCTGCGCGCGGGGAGCATCCGCAGGGGTTTGAAGAACCTCGCCCCGGCAGCCACGGAGCTCGGCGCCGCCCGCGGACGCGCCCTCCAGGTCGCGCGCGGCAACAGGCGGAAGCGCCGTGCAAACGATGCTCATCTTGCGAGCGGTGGCAAGCTGGCGACAGTCCCGCGCCCCGACGCCCCCTCGCCCCCCCCCCCCCCCAGGCAACGCGCTCGCAGATGCGCGGCGGGCAGAGCGGGAAAACCCCGCGGCCCTCTGCCAGCCCAATCGCGCCAACAACGATAACGAAGAGGGGGCGTTCGGAGCCCGCGGGCCTGGCGCCGCGGCACGGCGGGCGGGGCGCAAGAGGGCGATCCGCGGGGCCGCGGCTTCCACCGAGGCCGCGTCGCGTAAGACGGGAACCGCAGCGCTTCGCACGGGCGCAACAGCTGCACGGCTGATGTCCGAGCAACGGGCACCCAGGGCTGCCTCCGACAAACCAAGCCGCCCCCCCCACGCACCACCCCTCCGCGGGGGCGCCCGCCCGCCCAGGCCAGGCGCATGGCGCGGCGTGCATCTACGCCGCCGGAAGATGAATTCAAAGAAGACGACTTGCACCGAAGAGACATGGGCCTTCAATCTCGGCCCGTCTCGCCTCGACCCATAGGATAGTAGTTTTTCCCCTCGTGCCCCAATTTGTACTACGACTACGACTACGAATACTCTTACTCCTAGTCCTCCTACTCCCCCATACTCCTCCTATCCTCCCAGGCACACTCCATCTCCTGTTTCCCCATTCCCAGCCTTCCGTTTTCCTTCCCCCCATTTCCGTAAATATTTGGTCCACTCATTATTCGTTCTTCTCCTCCTCCTCCTCCTCCTCCTCCTCCTCCTCCTGCTTCTGCTTCTTCCTCTCTTCTCCTTACCCCCTCTTCCTCCATCCCCCATCCCTCATCCCTCCTCCTTCCTCCATCCCCCCTCCCGCCTCCCCCCCCCTCCTCCTTTTCCTCCTTCTCCGTGTTTCCACTCCCCGCGCGAGCGCGCAAGCCAGCCACGGAGGACGGCGTTTTGGTCGGCAAGTATCAGGGCGAGGCAGGGCGGGGCGCAGGCGGGAGAGGGCGAGGCGGTGCGCAAGTGGAGGGCGAGGGGTGGGAAGCGGGTGGAGGCTGAAGAGAAGGGCGGGACGGAAGTGCGGAGCAAGCCAGAGACGGGCGGAGGGCGTAGCAGGGCGAGGGGAGACTGGAGTAATTGTTGAGCAAGGGCAGGCAAGAGGAGGAGGAGGGGAGGGAAGAAGCAGGAGCGGGTCGTATGCACGAGCTGGAACCGCCAGCTGTGCCGTCAGCACGGGCGCAGGGCTGAGCCTGCCCGCTGTGCCACCGGAGGGTGTGTGGGGGGGGGGGGCGAGCCTTGCACAGCGCGCATCAGCCCGCCTTAAGCCCACCAGCCGGCCCAGTGCCCAGGTGGGCGAGAGCCGGGAATAGCGCGGAGTAAGACATGGAGAAAGGGCAGGGGGAGAGGAGGTCAATGCTCAGGGGCGGGCCTGTGAGCGCACCGATCCCCCGGTGTCTTGCCAGCCACGGCGGCCCTGGGGACTGGTATGTCGCACGCACGCGTGTTGGGCCCCCTCCTTATCATGCCTCGCTCTTCCCCTCCCTTCAGTTCTCGTGCCCCTACCCCTCCTCCCCTCGTCCCTTTCATTTTGCTGCTGTTGGGAGGAGGAGGAGGAGGAGGAGGAGCAGGAAAAGGAAAAGGAAGAACAGGGTGAGGCGAGAGCGCGCAAGTTCGGATGATGAGTCGTCCACACGCCCACTGTACACGTCAGAGGCCCGCTTAGCACTTGCGGCCACTGCCAGGCGTTTCAGAGGGTCGCGGGGAGCACTGCCCCCAAAGAGTCCCAGGCGTTCCTGCCTGCGGCGCGCAAGTCTCTACCTTTCGGCGGACGCGAGGCTGCGGAGCCGACACGAGGCGGGCAGCGTGGCTGACGAGCTGGGTGGCCGAGCGCAAGCCCGAGAGGCGGCGGCACCAAGCTTCCAGAAGTGCGCACAAGTCAGAACACTGGACTGCGGCCAGGCATGGCCAGGGACAGCCCTTCCGATGCAGAAGGCCCTTTGGGAGTTCCCTTCCCTCGGGGTGCGCCGGGCAGCTGCTCAATAAGGCGAGTCCCGATTGGCGGCGTGCGTCGGCGGCCCGAGAGCGGCCGCGCACGCGACGGTGACGGTGTGCAGCAGTCTCGGAGTGACTATAACGGGCGGTGCTCGCTCGAGCCCGGTGAGCTTGGGCCACCTCAAGCTTGGCGCCTAAAGCTGTTGACGTTGAGCGCCCGGTTGGACGGCGGTTTCCTGAAGACGCCGCAGCTGGTCTTCGAGGTCGTCGATGCGGCGCCGTACTGTGGTCGGCACCACCCCGGGAGTGCGATGCCCGTCGGACCTGGCCGTAGGGCGCCCGTAGGCGGGCTTTGGCGGTCGCGCGGGCGCGCCAGTGGCCGTAGGCAGGACCGCGCTCGCTCGTGTATGAGCCGCGGTTGTCTGGGGATCAGGTGGGCACGTCGTGGCCGCCAGCGGTCGGAGCGCTGGCCATGCTGGTCGGCTCGCCGCAGTGCGCACAGTGACCCTGCCGTGCGCTGCTTCAGCCACATCCGTTCGGCGGGTGGCCAGCGCGGGGCTCCCTCGTGGGTAAGCGGCGGTACCCGCCGCGGGGGTGTGGAACCTCCTCTGGGCCTCAAGCGCCTGCGCGTCGGCGGCAGTTACGTCAGCCCCGTCCGCTGAGCGGGTTCGTCGTCGTCGTCATCGTCGCAGCCGAGGCCTGGCCGGGTCCACGCGGGGTCGTTCTTCGGCCTCGGGCGAGCGAGCCCCCGAGGCCTCAGCGGGCCGCCGCCGCCGGCGAGCAGTCCCGCCTCCGCGAGGGCCTGGTCGAGCTGGGCCCAAGCGCGCTGCTGGTCTAGGCCGCCGCCGAGCAGGGCGTCCTATCCCCAGCGCGCCCCAAGGCCGCCCTTGAGGAGGCTGCATGGCGGCCGACCTCTGGCGACGTGATCTGTGTCAATCGAGGTGCGCTTGTTCCTTCGCTTCGGCCCACCAGGAGCCGCTTTCGGGCCTCGGGGCCATGAAACATAAATCCGGGGCGCAAATCTACCCCGGGGTGTGGGCATCGGGAGCTCTGGAGCCGCGGATTGACAAATCAGGTCGGCGGATGTCTGGAGGCCAGCTGGGCCTGCGTGTGTCTGGCACGGCGGTGGGGCAGTGGCAGTGTCCGCGAGCGGAGTTTCCAGATGTTGACCGCCGTTGAGGTGGAGCGCCACGGCCAGCTTGTGCCACCGCTTGGTGGCGTCGACAACCTGAGGCGCTCGTGCTTGGCGATGGCCGCGGTGGCGAGCTCATCGACTACCAGGACGGCGAAGCGCCGCGCAATGACGCCTTCCTCGCCCAGGTGGCTGGCGGACCTGTTCCACCCGGAAGACCCAGAGATCCGACGTTGCGAAGCACTTGCAAAAACGCAGACAAGTGCGACCGCAGTTCCAGACCCTATATTTTTGCGTATTTTTTCGAGCCAGATCGATCTGTGAGGGTCCAGGGGCCCAACACGGAGCCAAAACGCCCGTTGCGACAAAAAGTGCAACGCCAGGAGCCCGAAAGAAGGCGGACCCAGTGGCCCGGGCGACCCGCTGGATCTGTCCCCACGCGTCCGCTCGGGGCCCGTCGGGGGCTGCTTCGCCGGCTGGGATCTTGTCCAAGCCGCGCACCACCGCCTGGCTGTCCACGCATGCGTGGGTGGGGTGCTCGGCCACCGCGGCGAGGCGAGGTGGAGGAGCGCCTGGGTGCCCGCACGGGGGAGGAGGAGGAGGAGGAGGAGGAGGAGGAGGAGGAGGAGGAGGAGGAGGAGGAGGAGGAGGAGGAGGAGGAGGAGGAGGAGGAGGAGGAGGAGGAGGAGGAGGAGGAGGAGGAGGAGGAGGAGGAGGAGGAGGAGGAGGAGGAGGAGGGAGGAGGAGGAGGAGGAGGAGGAGGAGGAGGAGGAGGAGGAGGAGGAGGAGGAGGAGGAGGAGGAGGAGGAGGAGGAGGAGGAGGAGGAGGAGGAGGAGGAGGAGGAGGAGGAGGAGGAGGAGGAGGAGGTGGAGGAGGAGGAGGAGGAGGAGGAGGAGGAGGACCAGCAGCGGCAGCAGCTGGAGGGAGGCGGGGGCTGTAGCTGCACAGTGATATGAAAGCTGCAGGCTCAGACCAGCTTGCAACCGAGCGGCCGACTCCGCATCGTGGTCATGAGGCTGGTTGAACTGCACAGGGAGGCTAGCGCAGTGCAAGTGTCGGCGGAGAAGCACATCCGATCCTGAAGCCCGGAATCAGGAAAACGCATAAGGAAGGCGCCCAATGGAGACAGCGCCCCACCTAGTCTCTGCAAAAGCACATACACAAGTTGCGTGTTATCCTCCCTCGCCTCCCTTAAATCCCCACGCTAAAACTGCCACCGAAACGCGTCGTATCCTCACCTCCCCGCGCTAAATTTGCCACCCAACCGCCTCGTATCCTCACCAACCCAGCGCTAAAACTGCGACCGAAACGCTCCGTATCCCCACCACCCCCGTGTTAAAGCTGTCACTCTAGCGCCTCATATCTTCACCCCCCCCTGCGCTAAAACTGCCACCCAACTGCCTCAAATCATCACCCCCCCGCGCTGAAATTGCTACATAACCGCTTCGTATATCCACCTTCCGCGCTAAAACTGCCTCTCCAGCGCCTCATATCCTCCCCCCCGCGCTCAAGCTGCCACCGACACGCCCCGTATGCTCAACCTCGCGCTGAAACAGCCGCCGAAACGCTTCGTATATCCACCTTCCACGCTAAAACTGCCACCCGACCGCCTCGTATCCTCACCCCCCGACGCTAAAATTGCCGCCCAACCGCTTCTTGTCCTCACCCACCCGCGCTAAAACTCACACCGAAACGCTTCGTATCATCAACACTCCCCGCGCTGCAAGTGCCACCCAACCGCCCAGTATCCTCACCCCCCCTCACGCTAAAACTGACCCCGAAACGCTCCGTATCCTCACCCCCCAGCGCGAAAATTGCAAGTCTAGCGTTTTATGATACCGGAGAAAAAACCCAATCAGATTTGTGTTGGGGCCATGGGGCTGTAGGGCTATAAAGCTATAAGGTTATGAGGCTATAGGGCTATAGGGCTATTGGGCTAAAAGGCTATAGGGCGATAAGGCTGTAGAGCTATAGGGCTATAAGGCTATGGGGCTATAGGGCTATTGGGCTATTGGGCTATAGGGCTATAGGGCTAGAGGGCTATAGGGCTATGGAGCTATAAAACTATAGGGTGATAGGGCTATTGGTCTATTGGGCTATATGCTATTTGGCTATTGGGCACCCCGGGCACCCGGGCACCCGGGCCCGGCTACCGAAATCCGCGACCAACCTCACCGGCCACCCGGGCACCCGGGCACCGCCAGGCACCCGGGCACCCGGGCACCCGGGCACCCGGGCCCGGCCACCGAATATCGGCGACCCACCTCACCTAAACCTTTAATCCGCTAGGACCCCTACAGAGGCAAGCTCTGATTGGGGAATATCGCCCCCCTCCCGCTCTAAGATTGCCGCCTGGCGGCCTCGTATCCTCACCCCGCCCGCGCCAAAATTGCCACCTAACCGCCTCGTATTCCCACTTTCCCACGCTAAAACTGTCATTACATGACCTCATGTCCTGGCCCCAGCCCGCGCTGAAACTGCCACTCTAGCGCCTCATAGCCCCATCCCCCCGCTCTAAACTTGCCGAGCAACCGCTTGTTGTCCTCACCCACCCGCGATAAAACTCACACCGAAACGCCTCGTATCATCAACCTTTCCCGCACTAAAACTGCCACCCAACCGCCCAGTACCCTCGCCCCACACCCCTTGGGCTAAAACTGACACCGAAGCGCTCCGTATCCTCACCCTCCGCGCTAAAATTGCCATTATAGCGCTTTATATCGTCCCCCCCAGCGCTAAAATTGCCGCCTGGCCGCCTCATATCATCACCCTGTCCGCGCTGAAATTCCCACCCAACCGCCTCGTATTCCCACCTTCCGCGCTAAAACTGCCATGATATGGCCTCATATCCTTCACCCCCGCCCGCGCTAAGACTGCCACCGAATCGCCTCGTATCTTCACCTCCCCCGAGCTAGAACTGCAACCGAAACTGCTCGTGCACAACCCTCCGCACTAAAATTGCCACCAACCGCCTTGTATCCCCCCCCCGCACTGAAACTGCCACTAGTGCCTCATAGCCAGCGCCTCATATCCTCCCTCTCCGCCGCGCTAAACCTGCCACCGATTCGATTATTGTATGCACTCCCCCGCGCTAAAACTAAAACCGAAACGCTTCGTATTCGTATCATCAACCCTCCCCGCGCTAAATTTGCCACCCAATCGCCCAATATCCTCACCCCCGCCCGCGCTAAAACTGCAACCAAAACGCCTCGAATATTCACCCCCCCCGCGCGCTAAAACTGCCACTCCAGCGCTTCATATCGTCAATCCCCCCCGCGTTAAAACTGCCACCAGGCCGCCTCGTATCCTCACCCCGTCCGCGCTAAGATTGCCATCCGACCGCCTCGTATCCCCACCTTCCCGCATTAACACTGCCTTTAAGGCCTCATATCCCTCACCCCCGCCCGCGCTAAAACTGCCACCTAATCGCCTCGTATCCTTTCACACCCTCCCGTACCAAAGCTGCCACCGAAACGGCTCGTGCCCTCCACCCCCCGCGCAAAATTGCCACACAACCGCCTTGTATAATCACCACCCCGTGCTGAAATTGTCCCCGAAGCGTCTCTGTTCAGTTTAGTCAGTGAGTCAGTCAGTCGGCTACCTCACGATCAACAAATTACAGGCTGCGCCCGTGGAACAGTGAAGAATTGTTGTTTTCTCATGTATGTTCGGAAGTGTCCGCAAGCCGATACTAGATCTATAAAATTACACGGGCCCCGGCAGGTCCTTACAAGTCCCCACATATCTAATGGGCCCAGAGGGGCTCAGCAGACAGGGGCTTAGCTTGTTGCAGATGTTGCCCCAAATCTGCCCCCGGCAAATCGCAAACCTTTGTTGATGTCTGACAACGTTGGGGGGCAGATACTGTGCAACGCGTGCAAAGCTCAGCCTCTCTCTGCTGGGCCCTTGTTTGGGCCCCTATAGTTTCGGCTTGTTTGCCGATTGCTTGTCGGTAGTAGTTTGGGCCTCGGAAGGCCGTTTGGGGCAAAATTGGCGCCGCCGGGAAGCTCTTGGCGAGGCGCAGCCGATGGTACACGCGCAGGCGTTGGGGATGGCTGCGCAAATGTGGCGCAGTGTTTCGCAGGGCTCTTCAGTGCCACCCGCGCGAGCCGCTGCTCCCTGTGCCGGCCGCGGCGGGGCGGGCAGGCTTCGGTGCCCGACTTCGAGCAGTGGCTGAAAGACCAGGAGGCCCAGTGCGCTTTGCCGCCAATTGTTTCTGCATGAAGTGATCACGATGTCTCCTCACGTGACGTAATAGGGGCAGTTGTTGCAGGGCAGATTATGTAAGGGATCAGCCTGCCATCAGATGCACCAGGGATCCGCAGAAGTCCTCGGGCCGCTTTGGAAGCTTCAAGCTGGACAGCGAATGCGCCCCTAGATTTCTAATAGCAAGACGTATGATCGTACGGACCTACTGTCTGCGCACACACATGTGTGATTTCACGTTGGTTTGCACAGACATGTGGAATGATAGTCCACCGCGCGTTCGGTCACCTTCGGCTGGCATGCGACGTGGCACGGCAAACCGAGACGAATCGGCAACTGCTGGCAGCGCTGACAACAGAGTACCGCAGAGCGAACCTAAATGTGCGAGTCCAGACGTCGATACCCGACATCATGTCTCGCTGATGGTAAACAAAAGCACTGGAGGTGAGCACGAGCCCATCGGGCTTGACTAGGGTTCCAGCCGTCTGCGTGAGGCCGGTGCCCCCCCCGCGTGCCTCCCCTGAGCCTCGCGTGCGCCTGGCAGGAACTGCCGCTCCGAGCGCGCCCGCTCCCAGGAGTTGCCCAGCGCTGTTGCCGTGGTTTCCAGAGGGAAGCTCGCTCTGAGGGCGCCCGCTCGCTCGCGGCGCACACCGCGCTGCCAGCGACGCTGGCAGCAAGCTCGCGACTGGCAAGGATCGCGTTGCGAGCCAGCCCCCTTCTCTCCCCGCCCGCACCGCGCTGCCAGCACTGCTTGCCAGGAATCTTGCTCCGCGCGCCCGCCCGCTCGCGGCGGACATCGCGCGTTGCCAGCGCGGTTGCTACAAATGCCGCTTCGAGCGCGCCCGCTCGATCGCTTTGTGCTCTTGCCGACGCTGCTGGCTGAAGGCTCATTCCCAGTATGCCCGCTCGCTCACGGCGCACACCAGCTCACATGGCGTTGCCAGCGCTGTTGCCAGGAATATTGCTAAGAGCGCGCCCGCCCACTCGCGTCGCACACCACGTTGTCTGCGCGGTCGCCAGGCATCTCAATCCAAGCCCGCCCGCTAAATCACGATGTGCATCGTGTTGCCATCGTTGCTGGCAGGAAGCTCACTCCAAGCGCGCCCGCTCGCTCGCGGCGGACGTTGCGTTTCCAGCGAGCGCGTCCGCCCGCTCAGGACGTCCACTGCGCGGCCAGCGCTGCTGGCGGGAGGCTCGCTCCGCCCGCGCCCGCCCGCTCGCGGCGCACATCGCGCCGCCAGCGTTGTTACCAGGAATATCCCTCCTGGCGCCCCCGCTCGAGCACACGGCACACCGCGCAGCCCAACGCTGTTGCAAGGCCGACCGCCCCGCCAGCCCAGCCGAGGAAACCAGCTGGCCTGGCCAGCCCAAGCAGCGCAGCTATTTAAGCTTCCAGCCCTCTTGCTCCGTCTTCGGGGCCGCCTTGGAGGCATCTGGGGCGGTCTTGAGCTGAAAGGAAGCCCACGAAGGTGAGGACGCGAACATCGCTCGAAAGCTCGCTGGGACAACTCATGATGTTGACCTGTTTCGGGCCCTACTGGGTGTCCTTTTATGGCCCTCTTGGCGGGCGCAACCAGCCCCGTCAGCCCAGCCAGTTCCACCTTCGCCCAGCCACTGCTGTCACGATGCTCATTCCAAGCGCGCCCGCTCGCTCCATGCGGAGATCGCGTTGCCAGCTTTTCCAACGTCGTGATCCCCGTCATGTGTGCCAGCGGCGTAGGCCACATAGCATTATCGGGGCTCTCGGGGCTATCCCGAGAGGGCCTCGCCTTCTGGGATCGACGGGGTTGCTGCCGCTTCCCCACGGAAGCTGGCGGAAGCCAAACGCAGGCGGTTCCGCCAGCCGAAGTTGGCGGAAGCAAGAATCGCACCCGAAGTGATGACAATAATTCGGGCTCATGGGTTCCCAAACATCACAATCGGGTCGGTCTGGTATCGTGTGCGTGAGGGGGGAAGACGAGCATCGCCACGGTCCCAGATCAGTGGTCATTGGCCACTGCGGATTGCTCTTCATTGAGCGGCCACCCTCACGAATCGTGACACACATGCCGTGGGTCATGATCCACCGACCAATGTCGGCCACGCGCAGAGCGGGGTAGGGGGAGGGGGGAAGGCTTCGTAGAAACACCCCTGGTTCTTGGAAGGCCCAGGCCTTGTCTGCAGGTGTCAGGCCCGCGCCTTCTTAGAAGCAGCCTCATTCTGAGAAGCCTTCCCCCCTCCCCCAAACCACCTGTGCGCGTCTCCAACAATGACCATCGGCCATCTTTCATTGATCATGATTCGTGCGTCGGTCATTGGTCACCGATCGTTCGCTGCGGATGCCGCGCTGCTCATTCTCATTGACCTCCGCGTCCCCCCCCCCATCCCTGCCCCTCCTCCCCTGCCCCTCCTCTCCCTCCTCTTCCTCCCCCCGTCCACCCCAACTCCCTTCCACAATTACCAAACAATTACCTAACAATTACAGGTATTTCTTGATTCCCAGATCCCACTCTAGTGTAGGTGCCTCCATACTTCAATGATCGAGTGCCTTCCCCTCTTCCCTCCTCTTCAGGGGGCGGACAGAAGCCTAATCTGCATTCACCGCATCCCTAAGGAGGAGAATGAGGATAAGCTAGGAAGCTGACGAGCGAGGTGGAGGAGGAGGGGGAGGAGGAGGCTGACGAGGGAGGAGGAGGAGGAGGAGAACATACCTCATTCCTCTGCCCACTTCTTCGACCGACTGGTATGAACAGTATGACAGCTGTTCTCCAATCCACCTCAGAGACGGCCCGAGAGAGTCGCGCGCCCCCCTTCGTCGCACTGGTCCTGCGACACCGGAGGGGGCCCGAGTCGGTCTCATTGCGTGCGCGTTCCTCGAATCTCGATCCTCGATCCTCGAATCTCGATCCTCGAAGCTCGATCCTCGAAGCTCGATCCTCGATCCTCGAATCTCGACCCTCGAGTCTCGATCCTCGGGACTCGATCCTCGAGTCAGTTTTTGAATTGGGTGCGCGTTCCCCCTCCGCGCGGTCCCCGTCCTTCCAGAGTGGTGCTCCCGCTGCAGCGTGGGCCTCGTTTCAGGATCGGGGCTCTGCCCCCGTGGTTCTGGACGTCGTTCCGGACGGCGCTCTCGCCCCAACGAAGGCCAGGTTCTGAATCCGAGTCCCTCCTCGTCGCTGTCGCCCCCCTCGTTTCCCCTCCGCCTTCCCCTGGTCCTTCGGCTCCCCTCGCTCCTTCCACTCCAGTTGCTGCTGCTGCTATTCGTCATCGTCCTCTTCCTTCCACCTCCTCCTCTTCCTCCTGCTAATTCGCCACCTCCTCCTGTGCTCGCTTTTTCAGATAGGGCCTGGACAGAGAAGAACTCAGCGCAATAGAAAGGGACGGGTGGGAGGGATAGGATATCAGATATGGCGCGAGCACACCTAGCTTGCCCCATCACCCCTCTCCATCCTCTGCCTCTTTTCCCTCCTCCCCCTTGTCCCGTCTCCTCGTTCTCCTTGCTCCCCACGTCTACAAACACCATCCATACCCCCATGTTCTCCCCACCACTTCTACCTCTCCTTCGCCTCTCCCCCCTCTGCCCCTCCCCAGATTGTTTGTTTATGTTTTTTTTTTTCTCTCTCTCTCTCTCTCTCTCTTCTTCTCTTCCCCTCTCATCGCCCGCTCCCTCCATCTCGCCCCCCCCCTCCATCTCGCCCTCTCCAGTGTCTCAGGTCCTGGAGCAGGGGGCCTCCAAGCCGGCGGAGTCTTCGGCACAGGCCGACAAGACGGCCCCCACGAAGAGGCAGCCGCGGGGCATCGTCCTGATCACGGGGAGCTCGCAGAGCCCGAGTGCTTCCCCGTTTGCAGGGTTCATTTCGATCCGTCTCGATAGATTTGGCCAGCCCGATCCGATTCCGATATTCCGACGATCTGATGCGGCCCGATGTTTGCATGGGGTTGTCGCGCATCGAGGCGCGGCCGATCCGATTCGGTTCCGACTGCGTGCTGCTGCGGCCCGATCCGACGCACTCCCCGACTCGGTCCGATTGAGCGATGCGATGCTGACTGCTCCTGAGCTGGGCGGCCTCGCAGAAGCAGGAGGAGGAATCTGAGGAGGAGGAGGAGGAGGAGGAGGAGGAGGAGGAAGTGGAGGAATATGGAGAGGAGGAGGAGGAGGAGGAGGAGGAGGAGGTACAGGAATATGGAGAGGAGGAGGATGATGAGGAGGAGGAGGAGGAGGTGAAGAAGGAGGAGAAGGAGGAGGAGGAGGAGGAGGAGGAGGTCATCGCGGCCAGCGGCGCTCGGGATCGGGGCTGCGCGAGAGCCGTGCGCTCAGCGGGCTGCATTTTCTCGGGGCATGGCGCTGCCCAGCGGCACACGCCCCGCCTGCTCGAGTACGTGCTGGGGCGGTAGATGTGTTGCGATAGTGCGCGCGCGTTGCTGGTACGGCTCCACACGCCATCTCGCTGAATATTCACGGCCGTTGCTGCACTAGTGGCACACGCTGGCGCGACCTGGTCAGCCAGTTGAGTTCAGACACCGTGCATTGTATGTCTCGGCGTCCTCCACCAGTTTCTGCATCTTCGCTCTCGCGCGCACACTTGAGCAGAGTTCCGATGCTACCGCTTCTGCAGGCCCCAGCCCTGGGCGACAAGTCTCGCATGCCCCTCTTTTTGGCGATTCGGGTCTAAACGCTCACTCTCTCTCTCTCTCTGACTGTCTCCGTATCTCTCTCTCTCTCTCTCTCTTCTTGTACCCCCCTCAACATCGAACAAGTTGATAAGTTTAGAGTAAGATTTGCACGTGCGGCACCTGCACAGGGGTCGCATCGCCGATCGCTGGGGCAGAGACGGCCAAAAGTTTGGTTGCCGACCGGCAGCTCGGCAGGCCAGCACCCCTGGCGAAGATTCAGACGGGTGCTCAAACGGGCCAAACAGCAGTCCAGGATCATTGCAGTTTCTTTCTAGAGCTCGCGCAGAGATAATATGGTCATTGCAGACAACTTGCCCCTCGCAGCCCGCAAGTCTGCCTCTGCGGAGTGCTTGCCTGCTCAGGCTCCTCTCCCGGTCCGTTGCCCTTGCCTGCCCCCAGTCTTCAGTGCGTGATCTCCTGCGCCTCGGTCCGCATCCCCCCTCTGCACCCTCCTCCCTGCCCTCCTCGTCGCCGTCCTCCTGCCCTATTGTGTCCTCGATGCACTTCGTCGAGCTGCGGCCCTTTGCCGTCTTCGTCTCGCTCCGCATCTTCTCTTGGCCCCTCGTTCCCAAAGTCTGCTCTTTTGTCGTGTTCACCACCACTTGGTTGCGCTCAAGAGTCTTAGTGGGGAGGCCAGAGATGACCATCCGGCAGGTGTACACTTACGGCGGGGACGGGTGGCAGCAAGCAGAACGTTGTTTGCATCCTGTGTGCAACAGGCGTCCCAGAGTGCCCGCTGTACTTGTTTCTGCTGCTCCTGGAGGCTGCAACGCGTGTCTGCTCCACGCCGCTGTGTTCGCAACGGCATGATCCAGCTGCCCGTGACTGAAGGACAGTGGTGAGGCTCGGCTCCTCCGCCAACGGAGGAGCAGCAGGAGGAGGACGAGGAGGCCAAGCGGGCGGCAGCGTTGTCTCAGGATGGTGATGGAGCTTCTCTGCGGTGGTTGTGTGCTCACCAGGCCGTGTCGTCCGCCACGTCCCCTCGCCGTCCCCTTTCCCTGTGTGCGTAGCTGCTACTGGGCCTCTGTCAGCCAGCAGGGCGTGCTCGGGCCGCCGCGGCGGCCCGCCTGCTGCCTCGCGCCCGTGAGCTCCTGTGGCTGGCCCGAGGGAGGAGGCAACGACTGCAATCAGACAGGTGTTGCTGCCCCCTGGGCCCCGGCCCGGGCTCGGGTCCAGGGCCCACCTAGGCCTCCCAGGTGGGGTCCGAGCAGATGGGGTCGGAGGATCGCGCCGCATCGCCGATGCATCGACGATGCGGCTTGATGTGGAGCACGTGTTTTCGCACGCTAGCGTCGCCGATGCATCGCCGAAGCATCGCCGATACATCGGCGATGCGGCACGATCCTCCGACCCCATCTGCTCGGACCCCAGGGCAGCGGCCAGCATCTTCGCTTCCCTGCACGTCGGGGGTCCGGGGGACACATGGTCGAGCCACCCCCCTCCCCCTTGCTTCATCGAGCGCGTTCCACTACTCGCAAAGTGCCTACTCGCAAACGTCCGAAAAGCACATGCTTGCCGCTTGTCGAACGGTCGAGCCACCCCCCCTCCGCCTTGCTCGTGCTCTCTGGTCTTGGCCCTGCTCCATCGGCGGTGGCCTTGGCTGTCCTGGTCCTCGGTTGCCGTGCGCCCCTCACGCCGCCGTGGCGCGCGCAGTCCTCCCTCTCTGCTGGCGCTCCTGCTCGCCAGGGCAGCGACAGAGGGCCATAGGCTCAGGGGGGGTGCATCGGCCCCCAATCGCCCAGTCATCGCCGACAGAGGCCCGACAGCCCGTCCCGCCCAGGAGCGCGGGCGGATTCGCTGTCGGGGGGCCTCTCGCCGATCTGTCGGCAAGGAATCGCCGATTCCGGCTCCCCCCCCCCCAAAAAAATGGTTTCCCCCCCCCCGCATTGGTTTCCTTTCAGTGTTGTTGCGAGGAGCACATTCAAAATTGCGCGTTGCGAGTTCCATGTCTCAATCCTTACAGGGGTGGGCTTTCGCCATGCGGGCCAGCAGGGACCTGGATCTGCGGGGCCTGGTGTCGCGGGCAGGCGGCGTGCTGATCGGAGTCATGGTGGTAGTGCTGTGCTTGGCCGCGAAGTTCCTCGAAGATGTGGATGGGGGCGGGAGGGCACAGCGAGGGCAACCAGTCGAATAAGAAACATGTGCATAAACCGTATGTTGCTTTGAGCGATCCCCACTGAAATGTTCGGCGTTTGTTCCCGAGTCTGGTACTCCAGGTTTTCGCAATAATAGCGAGGGGGCCACAACCCTCCCAGAGAGACAGTTGTAGACACTCCAAAACTAGCCATGGAATTGCGGCGTTGGGCCCAGACACCCTGGGCTTAAATCAGAGCCCCCCAAAAGTCAGGCCCCCTTGTTGTTGCGAATTCCATCGTGATGATTGTTAATGTGGCCAGCCTGAACTCAGCATGCATGTCACGTTTGACAAGACGCCGTAAGTCGGTCGCTGCTGTGTTCTACTCTAGCACGGTATGTTCGGTTATAGTGTGCTCTAGTCACAAAGAGTTGGTTTTGTTGTGTTCTCGACGGGGCGGCGTGACGTCGTGACACCTGTCACGTTTGATATATCGTGTCATCGGTCCGTTGCGGCGCCGGTTTGTTCCTGTGGCCAGCCTTACGTCGGCTCGTATGTTGTGTTTGGTTGGGCGCCGTCAGTCTGTCGCCGCGGTATTCTACAGCCCTCAACTAAGTTATGCTCCGTTGTGTCATACCATATCTATATTATGTTTTTGACGGGCCGGCGTGACGGCATAAGGTGTCGCCATTCGTCGAGGACGCGAGGCGTGACACTCAGTGACTCCCGGGATCCTGTGGGGTCTGGCGGCCGCGGTTGGATGTCGTCATTCGTCGAGGACGCGAGGCGCGACACTCAGGGATTCCCCGGATCCTGTGGGATCTGGCGACCGCGGTATGCAGGATAGGAAGACGGGAGCTCTTTCTCAAAATCTAACAATTGCAACCTGTCGGGTCTCCTCTGCGTCTTCGGAAAGGCACAGAGAACTTCTCGGAGGGCCAGAGGCCTTCCGAGCCTTCTGAGAAGGCCCGCCCCCTCTGAGTGCCACCGTGGGCTCGCCGCCGACTCTTCCCTCTTTCGAGGGACCAAGGGATACATCTTGGATGCGTAAACAGCAACTTTCGAAGCTCCGCGCGGATTTCTGCGATCGGAGCCGGGGCCCCCCCTGGCGGCGCTTCCAGCACCGCCCAAATCGCGCTCCGCGCGCCAGGGAGGGGGGGCCAGCGCCGATCCGACAAAGCCGCGCGGAGCTCCGAAAGTGTATGTTGTGCTCTTCCTCTAACCAGGCGGCCTCGCGCCGTCGTCGCTGCTCGTGGTCTGTGGCACCTGTTGGGGCTGGCTGGGGTCCCCAAGCGAGATCGGAAAGAGCAGGGGGCAGAGGAGGCGGAGGAGGCCCAAAAGCTCCCGCTGGCCGGGCAGGACCTTCAGGAGGACGAGCACGACAAGCAGGCAGCGCCGCGCTGGGGTTTCCTGCTCTCACTTCGGGGCGGTGCGTCAGCAGGGCCGCATGGAGGAGGAGGAGGAGCCGGCAGTGAAGTGGGATGAAGATGCGAGGAAGGTGAGGAAGGAGGAGGAAGGAGGGAGGAGGCGGAGGAGGAGGGAGGAAGAGGAAAGGAGGAAGAGATGGACGCTCGTATCATATGAGGCGTTCCAGAATGGGCACACCTCGCCTTCGAGGACCGAAGGAGATGTCATCTCTTTCTCGGCGGACGTCGATGGAAACCGGCGGAAGTAAAAAGTGCGCTCCCACGAGAAAGCAAGGTTCGTGTTGGTTCAGAGTTTCCGGAACCCGCCATATGTTGTGCCCAGTCCGTAGCCATTTTGGTTCAAGTTCCAACGTGACTCCCGACACTGGAGCTTGATCGCGACCGAGAGGGCAGGCTCGAGGCCCCCCCCACAGCATTCCATTTCACGAACGCCTGGGTCTGCCTGCCACGGCGTCCCAGGCTTGTCCGCCCGTTGTTCGCCCCACGGTCGGCGGAAGGTGCCACGTTCCAGCTGTCCTCAGTCCGCTCATGGGGGCTAATGGGGCCCGCCGCTCGGCATGACGAGACGTCGCGGGCAGGTTCCACCCAGAGCGGGCATAAACGCCAGAGGGTTGCGTGGGCCAGACCGTGCTATTGTAAGCACTGGTCTACTTCGACGGGGGATCGGTGGTGGAACAGAGCGGACTAGGACAAGCGTCAGCTTTGTAGGGAGCACAAGGGTACGGCATTCAGAGGCCTCAAAGAGCAGTTCGATTAGCCACCCTCCAAAAGTATCCGCGTCGCTGGCGGAGGGGGAGTCAGGATGTTGAGGTCAAGAAGCTGCGGGCGGAGCTACTAAGGCTCAAGAGCCAGCAGTCGCAGCAGGGTGGTGGGCCCGATACCATGGACGCCGATGACTCCGGCAAGGGACCCGACGCCGATATCAAGCGTGAGTTTGCCGAGATTGGTGCGCCCTTGGCGACCCTCGAGTCCGTAACGTGTGCTGAGCTCGTCGAGGCGCGAGAGAAGTTGCGGTGCCGCCAGGTTGAGTTGCGAAGGAAACTTGTCGCGGGCAAGAGTCTGGAAACCAGGCTCAAGGTGGAGAAGAGGATGGAGGAAGGAGAAGCAGGATATGCACGTGTCGGACCTCCGCGAGAAGGTGCGCACGGCAGAGGTGGCTCTCAAGGAGGCCTGTGTCCAGCTGGACCGCGTCTGCGCCAAGCTCCTGGAGCTCGAGGAGGAGCGTCGCCAGCTGGTGACCCAGGTGCCGAGGCCGAGCCAGAGCGAGGTCCCGTCGTTGGCCCAGGTACATCCCGTCCTGGCGGAGGAGTTGACTGCAGGGCGGCTGGGCGAGCTGCTGTCTTCCTTCGGCGGGCCGGGGGAGTTGGCGGAGCGGTTCCGCGACTGCCTGGTGGAGGCGCGCTTGGCGGAGGCAGCGCGTCGTGCTGAGCTGCAGCGCCGCGCGGTGGAGGCGGCCGAGGCCGCGAGGCAGGCGGCCGCACACGCTGCGGGCCGAGGCGCGGGCGCCCCCAGCGCGGGCGCGGGCGGCGCGGCGGGGGCCGCGGCCAGTGCCGCAGATGCTGCCGCAGCCGCGGTGGGGCGCCGAGCTGGATTCCCCAGGCCGGAGGTGATCCCGAGGTGCTCCGCGCCTTCCTGCAGTCTGTCAACATGCAGGTGCCCCATGGAGACGAGGAGTTGCGGGAGGCGGTCAAGAGAGCTGGCGAGAACCTCCCGAGCTTCGCCAAGAAGTAGCGCTGCGACGAGCTTTAAGTTCTGGATCTTGTTGGCAGCGCTGACGATGCAGGTCGTGACGGTTAATATTTTTTCTCATGGGCCCTTGGCTGAGCCGCTTGAGGCTGAGCGGCCAGCGCGGGGGGCAGTCCCGAGCGTGCTCTGCTGCCAGGAGCACCACCTCACGGGGGACAAGCTGGGGGCCTCCCAGGCGAGGCTCCGAGCGGCAGGATATGAGTGTGGGTTGCAGCGGATGCCCCGGCGGCCCCAGGAGGCAGGGGGTCGACAAGTGGCGTCGCACAGCTGTGCCCCACGGATGCGCAGATCACCCGCCCGCCACTGATTCCATCGGGCGAACTGGTTCAGTCAAGGGCCGTGGCTGAACATGCGCGCTCGAAGATGAAGGGTGGATTCATTGTGACGAGCCTGTTTTTTTTTATGGGCCATAACGCTCGTGATCGCCCCCGCCCCCCCCCCCCGATCACGTCGCGATGTTTCCCTACATGCCTCGGAATCTTTCAGGGCTTTCAGCGAATCTCATGGGTTTCCCAGGAATTCGTCGTCGTCGTCGCTGTTGTCCGCGACCGGGAGGTGGAGGAGGAGGAGGAGGAGGAGGAGGCGGAAGCGGAGGAAACCATATGGTTTCGAGCGCCATGTTGCGAAGGATTTGTTTAGGGTGTGTCTCGAGCGAGACGCTGAGTCTTAAGCGAAATTGTTCAACATCCATGGTTGTTTCAATAATTCGCTTCTTGGGCCATCTTGGAGGTCATCCGATATCGCTCCGAACAAATGCCTTACAAGAGCGCTTGGCGCATCCCATTTTTGTCGAGGATGTCTCAGGCGAAACGCTCATTTGTGGAGGTCCGCGAATTAGACCAACGATCTCAACAATGTCTCATGCGAGACGCCTACTTTTAGCAAACGACGTCTTAAGATACAACCCCCAACTTCACGATGTGGCGAGGATGGCTCAGGCGAAACGCTCGTTGTCCATACCTTTCCTGACATGAACGGGAAGCGCGTGAACGGGAAGAGTTGCGTAAGTACCTGCAGCACCATCGCGATCAAATGTCGCGCAGGCGAGCTCTGCGAACGATCACAAGGGACACACATGGACACGCGCCCCCCGAACGTTCACAAACATATTCTTGAGTATCCTTCCCCGCCCCGGAGGAGGAGGAGGAGGAGGAGGAGGAGGAGGAGGAGGAGGAGGAGGAGGAAGGGGAGGAGGAGGAGGAGGAGGAGGAGGAGGAGGAGGAGGAGGAGGAGGAGGAGCAACAGCAGCAGCAGCAGCAGCAGCAGCAGCAGCATAATCTCAAGGTGTTCCCAGGAATTCCACCTCAATCCCCTCTTCCTCCTCTTCCCCCCCTCCCTTTTCCTTATCTTCCTCCTCCCGAGGGCCCGGGGTTTGGAAATAGGCCCCGAGAGGCCGAAACCCGCCGCGACGCGATCGGGCCCCCCCCCCCGATCACGCCCGTTATCGCGGATAAAAAAAGGCGCTATCTCGGTTGACCTCTGGGTCGATGAGTTCTTCGGCCCGGCGAACTTTGCGCCGCTGACGGAAATTACCAGCAGCATCCAACGCGGGCAGGCCGCGGGATTCGACTGGATCCTAGGCGCTGTCTTCAACATCCAGCCAGGGTTGCTGAAGTCCTGGGCGGCGGCCGTCGGAGGCGCCGCGGTCGCCGCTACGACCCCGACGCGCGCGCAGAGCCCCCAGGATCGGCGACGCATTCTTTCGCGATGAGCGGGAACATGGTCACGCGCACGACAGCTCCAGATGTGCGTCGTTCACCAATACGTCGCCTCATCGCCCCGTTGCTGCGCCGATGCGCGGGCCAGATGCTGCCGCGCGGGCGCGAGCGCCGCGCCAGCCGGAGATGGCGCCAGCGGCGGTGCCACCACGCTGCGCGCGCTACCCCAGAGACTGGTCAGGCGTTGTTCGAGACGTGGAGCAGGCTCGCACAGCGGATGAGCTGGCAGTGTGTTCTGGGATCGCGCGGTCGCCGGCATCGAGCAAGGGCTGTTCGACAGGCATGACGTACGGGGGCCAGCGAGGAGCGACTTCGAGGGACCTGCTGGGCCATGTGAAGCAGTCTGGCAGCAGGTCAAGACGGCAGATCGCACGCGGCGGCCACGCGAGGCGCTCGGTGCTCGCGCTGGGCCCGACAGACGCGCGAGATCAAACGCGTCCTCTCGATGCACGTTCCCGCGCTGCGCGAGGAAGGAGGCGAGCAGCAGCGCCGGCCAGAGAGGGCGGCGCGGCTGCGGCGCGAGGCCAAGGCCTTCACGCGGAACGCGGCGAGGCAGCAGAAGGCGCCGCTGGAGCTGGATCCTCTGAATCGAATTTGTCTTCTGTCAGGCATGGCGTTTTTTGGCGACCCGGCGACCGACGACCTGGTTCAGCGAAGTCTGGACCGGGCCGAGACCCGGCAGGCCAGTTTCTTGGCTCAGAGGGAAGCTTCGCGGAAGGTCCGAGCGCGGGCCAGTTTTTGGGCGGCGCTCGGCAGGCGCGCAGGTTTTCCAGGGCCCGAGTGCCCCGGGACTCCTGGGCCCGGAAACGATCGAGGCCGCCGAGGGGGCGCAGCCGCGCGAGTTGGCTGACGCGACGCGCTCCGAGTGGGCTAGTGCCTAGTCGACCCGCGGATGCCGAGCGCCCGAGATGCCGCCCGATTTCGCCGTTTGGCCGTCGCTTCCGAGGATTACGATTTCCGACCTTCGAGCTGCGATCGCCAAATTCATCGAGCGCACCGCTGCAGGGTGCTTATGCATCCACCCTCAGTTTTTGCAGTACCTTCCAGATGACTTTCTCGCAACCGTGGCGGCCCTCTTCAGTTGCGAGAGGGCAGCGCCGACGAAGCGCAACGTCAGTCGCCTGGTCCGCCCCCCGAAGGCGGACGGAGGCCCGCGTCCGCCGGACGGGGGCCACGGGCTGATGGCCCTTCTCGATTCCCTCGCTCACGTCTGGTGGGAGCTCGCCACCAGGGCGGAGGCGTTCCGGGGGGCGGGCAGGGGGGGGGGGGCTCGAGCGATTCCCTCCTTGATTTGAATCGCGCTGCAGAGATATCGAAGGCGAGAGGTTTGCATTATGTGTCAATGTTGCTAGACATGATTACGCGTTACGAGATGATAGAACATCCTGTGTGGTTTCGAGTGTTTGTCGGCAGATTGGGTTCCCGCTCGGTGCTGGCTGGATGCTCGTCCAGAGCTACCTGGCCCTGAGAAGGGTCGACGCATGTGGGTCCCTGTCTGATGCCTACGTCAGTTGTCAGGGCAGACTCGCGGGGCGCTAAGCTGCCTCAACTGCGATGCTCGCGGTGCTTAGCCAACCTGTCCGCGGCGTGACCTCTCGTTCCCTGACGGCGAAGGCGCGGGCGCCCATGGATGACGCGTTTCCCCCTAGCGGGAAGGGGCTGACTAGAATGAAGCTAACATTGCTTTTGCCGCTGCCCGCGAGCCGCGTCGGGGGGTCGCGCCGATCGGCCCTTCTGCAGCCCAACAAGTTTGGATATGTCGCGTCGAGTGCAGTCGCCGAGAAGAATGTCGCCATGGCTGGCCGCTCGATCGGTTTTCGACGCCAGGAAGCACGCGCTTAACTTCGGTCATGATCTTTACGGTAGGTGCGTCTTTCGCACGACGGGGGCTCGACGTCGCAGGCAACTGGACCTCGGGAGTCACCGGTTGAAAGCTTCGCGACGGGCTGCGGCGGGGGGCGGGGCTCTGGAGGACGGGGCCCATGCCGCGCGGCAGCCCTGGTGCCGCAATCTCAGGTGTCACTGATGTCATTATCCTCAGTCTCGCGGCTGTAGCGGCGTCGCTCATGGGTGCTGGAAGTAGCAGTCATGTGACGCCCATTTGAGCGCGCACTGCGGCCCCTCGCACGATCCTGCGTCTGATGCGACCGTTCCCTTTGTTTTCAGGTGTTGTCGTTGGATTTGGGGCGGGCGCGTCAGGGGCCCGGACTTCAGGTGCGTTCGGGACGTGGCGCCTTAGACTTTGCGCGACAAGCCCCACTGGTCGAAGGTCAGGGGGGCCATGGGCGCCGCCATCCTCTCATTGCAGCGCGCTGGGCTGGAGTTGATAGACCCGCCCCACAACGAGACTGGTGAGCAGCAGATCAGTTCCCTTTTTCCGTACCTCGCCTTGCGATGTTAGGCTTTTCTTGAGAGCTGGCATCAGCAGGGCCCAGGGGGCCCAGATAGTTGCCAGCCTTCCTGAGGCCCAGGAACATGCGATTATATGGATGAGGGCTCTGAGGCTTCGGTTTCAGACGATTCAGAGAGTCCGTCGCTCGCGTCTCCGAGCGCTGTGGGCTGGGGCCACGTGGCCAGCGGCGCACAATTTTCAGCGCGGGTACGCGGCTAGCAGCAAGTGCGATTTTTTGCGAGCACCCACAGGGCACGTTAGGCCACCAGTTCTACGAATCTGAAGGGCTCTGGGCTGATAGCGAGGACCCTGGTGCAGGCCCTTTGATGCCAGACGATTGTTCCGAGCACCGTAATTGGCTTCAGAGGCAGGCTTATGAAATCCCCTCTGATTTCGACTCCCCTGAGTTGGTTTACGGGTTGCCTTCTCTCCCTGTTCAGATCCCACCTGTCGCCGACAAACCGGTTGTTCCCAACCATATTGTGGTGTTGGGCCTTCGTTTTGAAGAGACAGCGCCCCGCGTCTCCTTCCTCCTCCCGCTGCCCCCCCTCCCTCCTCCCTCTCTTTGCCTCTGCCTTCCGCATTTCTCTGTTTCGCCACACCCATCACGCGCTTCGTGGCCCCATAACATCCTCCTCCTCGTCACCATCGTCGGTGCACCCTTCACGATGATCGTGGCCCCATAAGGAGCTCCACCGAAGGTCTCAGTGGAGCAGCCCGCATGCGTCAGAAACACCCATTTCGGCAAACCCGTCACACGCTTCGTGGGCTCATGGGGAGCTCCACTGAAGGTCCCAGTGGCGCAGCCCGCATGCGTCACGCACACCCATGTCGGCACACCCCTCACACGTTTCGCGGCCCCATAGTGAGCTCCACCGAAGGTTCCAGTGGCACAGCCAGCATACGTCACGCACACCCATGTCGGCACACCCCTCACACGTTTCGGCAACTCCACCGAAGGTCCCAGTGGCGCAGCCCGCATGCGTCACGCACGCCCATTTCGGCACACCTTTTCACACGTTTCGTGGCCCCATAGTGAGCTCCACCGAAGGTCCCAGTGGCGCAGCCCGCATGCGTCACGCACACCCATGTCGGCACACCCCTCACACGCTTCGTGCCCCCATAGGGGGCTCCACGGAAGGTCCCAGTGGCGCAGCCCGCATGCGTCACGAACACCCATGTCGGCACACCCTCCACACGCTTCGTGGCCCCATAGGGAACTCCACCGAAGGTCCCAGTGGCGCAGCCCGCATGCGTCACGCACACCCATGTCGGCACACCCCTCACACGTTTCGTGGCCCGCATAGCCCCATCCACCGAAGGTCCCAGTGGCGCAGCCCGCATGCGTCACGCACACCCATGTCGGCACACCCCTCACACGCTTCGTGCCCATAGGGAGTTCCACGGAAGGTCCCAGTGGCGCAGCCCGCATGCGTCACGCACACCCATGTCGGCACACCCTCCACACGCTTCGTGGCCCCATAGGGAACTCCACCGAAGGTCCCAGTGGCGCAGCCCGCATGCGTCACGAACACCCATGTCGGCACACCCCTCACATGTTTCGTGGCCCGCACAGGATAGGGAACTCCACCGAAGGTCCCAGGGGCGCAGCCCGCATGCGTCACGCACACCCATGTCGGCACACCCCTCACACGTTTCGTGGCCCGCATAGGATAGGGAGCTCCACCGAAGGTCCCAGTGGCGCAGCCCGCGTGCGTCACGCACACCCATTTCAGCACACCCCTCACACGTTTCGGGGCCCCATAGGATCCCCACCGAAGGTCCCAGTGGCGCAGCCCGCATGCGTCACGCACACCCATGTCGGCACACCCCTCACACGCTTCGTGGCCCCATAGGGTGACACCCCTCACTCCTTTTGTGGCCCCATAGAATCCTCACCGAAGGTTCAGTGGCGCAGCCCGCATGCGTCACGCACACCCATTTCGGCACACCCCTCACACGTTTCGTGGCCCCATCGGGAGACACCCCTCAAACGCTTCGGGGCCCCATAGGGAGCTCCACCGAAGGTTCCAGTGGCACAGCCAGCATGCGTCACGCACACCCATGTCGGCACACCCCTCACACGTTTCGTGGCCCCATGGGGAGCTCCACCGGAGGCCCCACCGCCCGCACGCGTCCGCCACACCCATGTCGGCGCACGCCCCGCACGTTTCGTGGCCCCATAGGGAGCTCCATCTAAGGTCCCAGTGGCGCAGCCCGCATGCGTCCGCCACGCCAATTTCGGCACACCATTCACACGCATCGTGGCCCCATAGGGAGCTCCACCGAATGCCCCAGCCACCGCCCGCATGCGTCACGCACACCCATGTCGGCACACCCCTCACACGTTTCGCGGCCCCACAGGGAGCTCCATTGAATACGGTATTTGCATTTGCGGTTCGCACAGCTGCATATGGCCGGGTCCTTCACCAGGCTAACTTTTTCTTCGGGTGCCACGACTGCGCCCTGGGAGTTCCGCTTGTATACAGACGGGAGTGGCCCTGCGTCGGGAGCCCCTGAGGCCGCCAGGTGCGGTTGGTCCGCGCTTGCCTCTTCCACCTGGTGGATGGCCGCTGAGGGCCAGCAACGGAGCCCCTGCCGGGCCTACCCAGGCGGTCCCGCGGGCGGAACGCCAGACCATCCTCCGTGCGTCGCGCGTCGGGCCGCGGGGCCCCGGAGGGGTCTCGGACCTTCTGCCTGCCGAGCACGAGGGGGAGTCGCGGGGCCAAGAGCTGACCGCTGGCTCGGCCAGGCACGCCTCGGTTTGGCGCCAGGCGTTTGAGTTGCATCGGGCAAGACCTGAGAGGTCTGTTTTCCGCTGGACCCTTACCCGCCGCGATGTAGAGCAGGCCCTTGAGGACCAGGCGCTCAGCGGCGAGTCCCCAGGCCTAAGTGCGGTCGATTGCATCGGCAACGCCTGGGCCGATTTCTTTGCGCGACTGGGGGGCTGCCGAACACGAGCTCCTCAAAGTTTCGGCGACTCAGCTTCGCGAGTCGCTCAAAGTGCGCCATTGAACCCTGGATTTCCTGTCGAGAGCCGCGCAGCACGCTGCCGCCTCTGCCCCAGAGGTGCCGACTTCATCCAGCGCCCCAATTTGTTTTGCTTTCTCGCGATCTGGAGATGGTGGAGGGGGCGACGGGGGTGCGAGATGCGCGCGGCGCCGCGCGAGTTGCACGCCGATTGCGCCCCATCTGCATCTCGCGGCTGCGTGGGCCTGGTTCTGCGATGCTTCTGCGAGTCAGGCTCGGTTCATGGACGAGGTCCTCGCTGGGCGCGAGCCGCGGCCACCACCTTGCATAGGGTAAGTTCGGCGCACTGCGCCGGGCCTGCTCTGGCAGAGGTGACGGAGCGGCTCGCGCGCACCCGCGCGCGCTTATATAAGGGCAGTGCTGGCCTTCCAGCGCTGCCCTGAGGCGCGGCCTCCTCCGTCCCAGCGGCTAGGGCCCGTTCCCGCGGATGCTAGACCTCGATTGTCCCTTATCCCTTGCCATATGTCGTGCCCGCGTAAGCGCTTTACTGTTTTATCCGCACGAGCTTTCAGACGCGGCGATCGCTTCGCTCAACGTCGGCGAAGCGTATAAAGGAAGAGAAACACGAAGGGGACAGCGGAGGTCCCCCTTCCTCCCTCCCTCCTTCGCCCCCCCTTTTCCCGTCTCCCTCAGCGTTCCGTGCGCCGAGCAGCCAAGCAGGGGATGCACAGTTTGGATGCACAGAGGAGGCGTTGCGTTCGAGAGCAGACTGCGCATCTCTGGCCAGGTGATTTCGCGGCAGACCCGAGCGCCACGTGCGCCTATGTTTCTTCGGCGACCTGGGTCCGCTGAGGCGGTCCCACACCACTATCCAGAAGCTTTAATCTCACAGAGCCCGCGCTCCAAAAGCCCGATCGTGTTGAGCATACACGGAGACGCGTCCCACATGTTTCCAAATTGACCTTAGATCCGTTTCTTTTGCATCACCACAAATTCCTGCACCCGCCCACTCCTTCTATGCAGGCGCACTCCTTTCCTTAACCTGTCAGGTCACGAACGCGAAACGAAGGGGTGGGGAGGGGAGGGGAGGAGAGGGGGGAAGAGAGTGAGGGATAGCAGCTGTCGGCCCTTCATGTATAACCTCACACTCATTTGTCTCTCTCTCTCTCTCTCTTTCTCTTTCTCTTTTTTTTCCTTCCCGCCCCCTTGCCGCATCGCCATCCCGGCCTCCTTCTCGCTCCCTCTCTGCCGCGTGACTCTGGTCCCTGTCCCCCTATTCTGCCTCCCTGCTTCTCCCACCCCCTGCCTTGGCATCGTTCGGACGTGTGCATGTTGTTTGTCTCGGCGAGGATTATCGAGGAGCATCCTAGATCATCGCGCAAAGAAACGACACGCACGAAACCGAAAAATGCACGGGAAATGAACGTCCGAGCAATGGCAAGTTGTCGTCCAGCATCTCTTTTCGCACGTGGCAATATCGGTATCCAGTGTTGCCGCCTCCAGCTTGGCAGACCGTGCCGAGACGCCTTCCGTGGTGACAAAGGCCCGCTGTTGTTGCAGAGCTACGTGCCGTGCACGCTTTAACCCTAATCGCTAATCTGGATGCGCTGCAGGAGATAGACAGACTACGTCCTGCCTTCCCCCTCCCAACTCCACTCGCTCCTCTCCCTGACTTCCCCTTCTGGTGCTCCGCTTCCTCCTCCTCCTCTTCCTCCTCCTCCTCCTTCTCCTCCGCCTCCTCCTCGTCATCATCATCCTTTTCTTCCTCCCAATCCTCCTCCTCCTTTGTTTCTTGCATATGTTCCTGCTCTTCTTGACTTGTCCTTCCTCCTCCGCCCCCTCCTTGTCCTCCACCTCCTCCTCATTTGAGTTAGCCCGACTTAATGAACAAGCTTGTGGCGTTCTTGAGCGAATGTGCGACACAAATCACGAAGTGTACATGACTCCTCGCACGATGTACCTGGCGGGCGCCGCGGAAATTGAGCAACATAAGGCCGAGACGAGAACAGTACAAAGAGTAGGCGCCCGCCAGGTACTAGAGGTCGGCACCAACCTTAGGAAGGTAAGCTCCCGCAGTGCCAGTATCATGTAATAGCCGAGCCTCATATGTTTCAATGGTAGTGCCTGCTCGGTGGGCAAGGTGCAGTAAAAGAAGCGTGCGGAGAGTGCGACGCAATGGCTGGAGACGAGCCTGAATGTAAGCCTGTACCGTAGCAGATAAGCCGAACATACGAAGATAATGACAATACCAGTCCGCATGTTAGGTACAGGTTGCGGGATATGAGAATAAGTATTGATTTGCAGCAGTCACGTGTGCAATGCTGAAGTAGGCTTGTCTGAACAGGCTGGCCTAAGTGTGAAATGTCCCTCTGACCTGCGTAAGCCTCCCGCATGCCAACAGTAGGCCCGTTCTTCGGTCCCTCGGTGCGGGGAGCACCTTCTCTTCTCTAGGCAAGATTGTGAAGTGCACGAAGAGGAGGTGGCTAGACGGTATGCACTTCTTGGGCTGCTACCCACGGTGAGGGGGAGGTATGACTCATAGAAGCATAGGAGGAAGTGGGGAGTGCGTGCAATTCTTGGGCTGCTACCCTGCCAAAAAGAAGTTGCTGCTGTATTGCACACCAGGCTGGCCTGTAGAGTACTGGCGTGCACGTGTCCGGGTGAATGTACGGCAGTGCACGAAGCAAGATACAGGAAGTATACAATTACTGGGCCGCTGCCCTTGGAGTTACATGTAAGAGACCATGTGCTCCGGATCAGTGTGGTCCAAAGAAGATGAGGTATGAGGTAAGTCTCACAAAGGGGAAGGATGGATAAGTGCTGCTGTGCAGCAGGCAAGTATTCAATACGAACGTAGGTTTGCCTGAGCAGGCTGGCCTGAGTGTGAAACGTCTCTCCGGCCTGTGTAGGCCTCCCGCAAGCAAGCAGTAGGCCCGTTCTTCGGCTCCTCGGTGGGGAGGGGTCACCTTTTTTTCCATATTCTAGCTGAGTGTGAAGTGCACGAAAAAGAGGTGGCTAGACGGTATGCATTTCTTGGGCTGCTACCTACGGTGAGGCGGAGGTGAGTCTCATATAGGAGGCAGTAAAGAGTGTGCGCAATTCTTGGGCTGCTACCCTGAGTCTCTCGGAAAGAAAGCTGCCGCAGTGCACGCCAGGTTGGCCTGAGTAGGCTGGCCTGTTTAGTATTGGCGTGCACGTATTCGGGTGAAAGTACGGCAGTACACGAGGCAAGATACAGGAAGCGTGCAATTATTGGACTGCGACCCTTGGAGTTACATGTACGAGGCCATGTGGTTCGGATCACTGTGGTCCAACACAAAAAAGGAAACATGCTGGTGTGGAGCAGGCAAAGATAGCCTGCAATACTTGGGGTGCTGCCCTGAGGTTACTCGCGAGGTACGGAGGTAGAGGAAGATCATTGCCAATCTTGATGTTGCTACCTTTGCTAGCCAGAAACGGGAGCGGGGAGGCATACAATGGGTCGCTTGCATCGTCATAACCATGTGGGATCAAGCCGCCCGAATGGACTTCGGCGGCTGGTTGGGCGCGGCGAACCTCGTTGCGACCTGGGCATCTCACTGTGCCCGCGCCTTCGATATCTCTCCGCCCGAGTGCCTCTGCCGCTGTGAGGTGGCCGCCAGCGCGGCCGCGGGGGCAGCGCCTCGCAGCGGCGCCGACGCACCAGGCCTGGAGCTGGCGCTGGACCGCTGCCTGGGCGCCCTCAGCGCTCCGCCGAGCCCAGCCCCTGCGACGACTACTTGCACGGCGGGGACTCCGCCTCTCTGCGCGCTGCTGCCGCCGCCTGCCTGGGTCGGCCTGGCGGCGCCCCTGCTGCTCGTGGGCTTCGCGCTCGGGGTGGTCAGCCGCGGCTGCTGCGAGCCACGTCCTCGGGCCCGCTCCCCCGCGGGGACGCACCTGCGGCCGGGCGCCTACACGGGCCCCGCGTCGCCGCTGGCCCTCGGGGCCAGCCCTAGCCCCGCGCGATGGCGCGCGCGGCGGCAGGCGCCGCCGGCGTGCCACGGGCACTGGGCGTGCCCAACCCCCAGGTGCTGATCGATTTCTTTGACGACCCCAACGGGTTCTTCTGGCACCATCGCCTCCTCTTGCAGACCGACGGCAAGGGGATGTGGACGGCCGTGACGCCCACAGGCTCCGTGCAGGTGCTGAACCTCGGCCTGCACCGCGCGCTGCCCCTGGATCGGAATGAGATCATTCCAGCACCGTATCGAGACGAGTGCTTCATCTTCGATCCCATCACGGCGGCCGAGCTCGCCGAGTTCGTGAGGCGAGGGCGCACGCTGGCGGCGGTGCGCGGCATCACCTCCATCGGCAGCGCGGCCCCCGACACAGTCAGGCGGATCGCGGACCCGGCTCACGCGGCCTTCGCGTCCGCGGTGCCCGAGGCGGCGATCGCCGATCATGCCTGCTTCGTCGCCCGGGGGCCGAGCGGCCTAGCGATGGTCGACGGCCACTGGGTCCACGCCGAGGCGGTCGAGGTGGGGCATGAGGAGACCTGGCGGCTCGACAAGGTCACGGCCTTCGGCCGCGACCCTCGTGTGACTGGATTGGTTCGCGACCGTCGTGGAGCGCCCTACATCTCGGAGGAGGGCGCCTTGACTCGCTTCGAGAATACGAAGATCGAGCACTTCCCCTTCGCGGGGCCTCGGGCGGCCGTCGAGCTCTTGCAGAGCTTGCGGGCCCAGGGCCAGTCGCTCGCGTCTCACCGCCACGAGTGGTCCAGGAAGTCGGGTGTCAACGTCAACGGCGCCGCGGCCCGCGAGCACTTCTTCCTCTCGGAGGTGCTCCGCTGGGAGGTGCAGTTCGACCAGCTCGACGTCTCGATGCTGGCCAGCACGGAGCTCCTGTTCCTCCGCCTCGTGCAGATCGAGGCGGCGGTCCGCCGCAACCCCGAGGTCCCCGACTTCACTGGGTTGGGCGTCCTGGCGAGCGCGTCCACCGACGAGAGCGGAGCTGCCACGACGGCGGCGTTCTCCCAGTGGGTCGCGGACCGCCAGAAGGATCAAGCTACCATCGCGAAGCAGGGCCGCCTGCTCCGCGAAGAGAAGGACGCCGAACGGAAGCGGGCCGCCGACCCAAAGAACAGGGGGTCGGGGTCCGCGGACACATGACTACGTCTGCGGGAGGCGCTCGCCCCGAGCTGGCTGATCTGGCCGCCCAGCCCAGCTCGGCGTCTCCCTTGACACTTGGCCCGAATTTACACGTGCACGCTCTTCGGCAGGCGGGTCCCGCCACGCCCTCGCACGCAGACATCTTCCCTCTTCCCTGCCCCGGTCTTGAGCATCATGACTGTCGCCAGCGTCGCGCAGCTGCCCGAGCTGCATCTTGCCGTCGAGCACGGCATGCTGGCGTAGCGGAGTCGATCGTCGCTCTCAACGCATTGGCATCGGTTTCCGCTCAGTCGCCTTTGGCTACTATCGTCGACCCGCCCTCCCGCGTCCCCAACGTGCCGCAGGCCTCGGTGATCTCACGGGTTGGGCGGAGAATTCCGCGGTGGGGTGACACACCTAGCACCTCCCCGAAGGAAGCCTTGTTTGAGCTTCTCAAGACCACCGACTTATACGACACAGAGCCACAGGGCCTCGAGGTCTTCGACGCTGATCGCTTGAAGGTCTTGAAGCGCCCCACCAACCCCAAGCCGCTGGAATCTGTGCTGACGGGCCATGCGCTCACGCAGTACCTCGAGTCCGAGCGGCACCTGGAGCGTTCCGCCGCCGAAGTGGAGGCGCGCATCCAGGACGGGCTGATCACCCCAGTGAAACCGTACTGGGACCCGAAGCTCCGCTCCTATCGCAGCGCCCTCTTCGACTTCCTGAAGGGCCTGCTGGCCTGCGGGCTGGGCGGACTCCGGACCTCGATCAGAGCCCGCATCGCATTGTTCTTCCGTGCCAAGGAGGACGGGGCCCAGCGCATGATCGTGGATGCCCAGGAGACGAGCCAGCTCATGCGGGAGCCCCCGCGCGCGCAGCTGGGGGGCCCCGGCGCCCTCCGCGACCTTGACCTGAGTGAGACCGCCTTCGAGGTCGCGGGCTGCGACCCGCGGGCCGCCGACATCCACATCGCCAGCCTGGACCTGTACCAGGGCTTCTACCAGTGCCGGGCCAAGAGGCTGGGGCGTTGGTTCGGGGTGGAGTTCGGTTTCCCTGCCCGCGACTGGGGCGCCACCGCCTGCTACGACGAGGATGCGGAGCGCGACCTGCCCGTCGACGGCGACACCACGCTGCACTTCGTCATGGAGGTGCTCTGCATGGGCTTCAGCTGGGCCCTCTACTCCTGCCAGGCGATCATGGAGGATACCGCCCTCGCTGCCGCAGGCCCTCGCGCCTGGCCCCCTGGTCGCCCCCACCTCCCGCTGGGCGGCTTGTTGCGCGAGGGCGCCCCCGTGCCCCTGGTCGCTCCTGGTCGCCCAGTCTTCTCGGTGTACGTCGACAACGGCGCTGTGATCGGCTTCGACCGCGAGGGTACCGAGCGCGGCCTCGACCTGTACCTGGCTCGCTTGGAGGAAATGGGGTTCATCGTCCACGACATCGAGCGGGCGCAGACCGCGCTCGCGGTGGTTGGCCTTCGCTTCCTGGGCGGCTCTCAGCTCCAGCTCCTGCCGACTGAGAAGTACACCTGGCGGCTTTACCTGGCCCTGGGTCGCCTCATCGAGCAGGGGGGGTGTCCTGGCGTCGCCCTCGAGCGCGTCGTCGGCCACATCGTGCACCACTTCCGCCTGATGCCCTGGGGCCTCTCCGCCTTGGACCACTGCTACCGCCTTCTCCATCGGCACAGCCGGCGTGAGTGGGGGTGGTTCAGTGCGTCCCTGACCGAGGAGCTCCGGGTCCTGAAGGGGCTTGTGAAGCTGGTCGATGTGGATCTGGCGGCGCGGCGGGCTCCCATCGCGTTCTCGGGCGACAGCTCGTTCTTCGGCTGCTCGCTCTCCTTCGCGCGGGCGCCCGCCGCCGACATCCTGGGCGCCAACGCGTGCGCGAGCGCTGGAGGTTCAAGCTCGAGGAGGCCAACCTCATCGACGGCCCCTCGGACGGCGACCGCATCGACGCCTACGCCCCGCACTAGGCGGAGGCCTTCGGTTCGCTGGGGCTCGACATCGCGGGCATCGCGGAGCAGGGGGTCACCTCGTCATCTTCGCGACGACGGCGGACTCCCTGCCGCGTCGTGGAGGCGTCGGACTCCTTCCGCGCCCTGGACGACTCCTGGACGGACCCCACCCGCTGGCGCAACATCGTGAAGGGCGGCTGGGCTTACCACAACGCCATCCACCTGAAGGAGGCTCGCGTCGCGCTCATGCAGCTTCGGCGCGCGGCACGCTGCACCGCGGTGCACGGCATGCGCCTGCTGGGCCTCACCGACAACCTGAGCGCGTTGCTGGCCTTCATGAAGGGCCGGGCCGCGGACTTCTGGCTGCGGCTCCTGGCGCGACAGGCGGCGGCCCTGGCTATCGGCGCTGAGATCGCGTGGCACTTGCGCTACATCGAGAGCGCCCGCAACTGCACGGACTGCGACTCGCGGGCGGCCGACCGCGGGGAGGTCGGCCCGGGCCAGGCTATCTTGGGCGCTACTCGCGCCTGCCGCCTCGCCCTGGACGCCGCCGAGTGGAGCCGCCCGCCGCCGCTCGCCCCAGGAGGGCCTGAGGCCGGCGAGCCTTGGCCGGCCCCCGCGCCCCGCCAGGTCCTGCTGCTGCGCCCGCTGCTGTTCGCCAAGTCGGCTGACGGCGGCTCATTGCAGCGGCTGGGCTTCTGGGCGCCACGGCCGCCCCGCGGCCGCGCTGGCGACGGCAAGACTGCTACGTGCTCTACTTCTTCGAGGCGGGCGCGCCTGCCGCCGCGGCTGCACGCGGCGGCGCAGCCGCCTCCTGAGCCGGTGACGGGCGCACGCCGTCGCCTGTCCGAGCGCCCTCCTCCTCCACGCGCACCTCGTGCCGCGCAACGGGCCCGGGCGTTCCTGGAGGTCTACTCGGTTTCATCGGCTCTCGTGGGCTCTGGGCTTCGAGCACTGCCTCCTGTGGATCTCGAACGGGCCCCCTACTTCGACCTGCACTCCTGGAGAACCCTTCGGGTCCTTGATGGCTGGCTACGTGACGGGGCCGTCTGGTGGGTGCATCTTGGGACGCCTTGTACTGCGAGAAGCACAGCACGACACGGACCTCTCTCCTCCGCCGACGCTCGGCGGGCAGCTCTCGACGTCCGCATCACCCGAAGGCTGATCAATTTGTGTCAGCGGCTTGGCATCTTCTGGACACTGGAGAACCCGCTAAGCTCACGCCTGTGGGAACATGAGCTCGTTCGTCCGCTCCTCAAGCTGCCTCAGTCCGTCTTCGTCCGTCTGGACATGTGCGAGTTCGGAGCTCACTACCTCAAGCCTACCGGCCTCTTAGGTACACTCCCTGGTCTCAGTGGGCTCCATCGGGTGTGTCGGGGGAACCACTATCACGACATCCAGGAGGGAAAGGTCTATGTTGCTCCCTCGACCCAGCCAGCCGCCGCCTCGCAGGCTCGAGCGGTTTGGCGCACCACTCTGGCCGGGGCCTACCCGCCCGGCCTGTGCCGAGCCTGGGCCGCCATTGCCGCCTCGGCAGCTCCTCGCGGCTCGCGGCTCGGAGCGGCCGAGGACGGATACGCAGTGGGGCGCGGTCAACGGCGCGCTGCGCTACTCCGGGCCGCAGGAGTCGACGCCGCCACCGTCGGGCCCCGCCTCGACGTCCTCCCGTCCGACGGCCGCCGAGTGGCCCTTGGGGGCCCGATCCTGGGGAGGACGCGACCACCGCTGGGTCGCGCCGCGGACGCTCGCGGCGGGCCAAGGCACGGCCGCCAGCGATGCGCCCCCCCAGGAAGGCGGCCCGCGCGGCTCGGGCCAGCAAGCGCCGCGCCGCGCCTGCCGCGGGCGCGGCCAAGGCTGCGGCGACACGGCGGCAGCACCTCAAGAGCAAGAGCGTCTCGCCGAAGACCGCGGCCGTCTACGAGAGCTGGCGCCAGCGGGCGGTCCGCTTCCACGGCCGCGCGCTGCCGACCGACCTGAACACGCTCGACACCATCCTCGAGGCGTTCGTCACCGAGCTGTACTTCGAGGGCGAGGCCATCAGCTCGGGCCGAATGATGTTGGCCGCCGTGGCCTTCAGCTTCAACCTCAGCTTCGGCGGCAAGGGCATCTTGCCTCGGACCAAGCGCGCCCTCCAGGGGTGGCGCAAGGAGGAACCCGAGGTGGCTCGCGATCCTTGTCCCTGGATCGCTCTCGCCCTCACCGTCGAGCAGCTGGTGAAGCACGGCGCCGACGGGCCGGCAGCGGCACGCGCCGCCGTCCTGACGCAGGACGCCTACTTCCGGCCCTCGGAGGTGCTGAACATCAGGCGCGCCGACGTCGCCGACGTCGCAGCCCGCGGACCCTTCGCGATCACCATCGCGCCCGCCATCCCTCGCTCGAAGGACGAGGAGGGCTCCGCGATGGCGCCAGCCAAGACCGGCAAGTACGACGACACGGTCCTGGTCCACGACGAGATCTCGGCGCGGGCCGGCCGCGCGTGCCTCCGCCGCCTGATGGAGGTGCTCCTGCTGGCGGCGGGCGCCTCAGGCTCGGCCAAGCTGTTCGCCAACCCGACGCTCGAAGTTCGAGCGGATCTTCGGCGCCGCCGCGGCCGAGGCCGGCCTGGAGCCCCTGCGGCTGACACCGCATA
>CAUYUJ010005669.1:686627-706627 GCA_963575745.1 Prorocentrum cordatum | reverse complement strand
TCGCTCCCAAGAGCTCCCCCCCCGCCCCAACGTTGCCCCTTCACGAGGGGGGCTGGCCTGACTCGCTCCTGCGCCGCGGCCCTCCCCCCCTGCCTGGAGCGCTCTAGGCGGGCAGGCGTCGGACACAGTGCGGCCAGGGCTTCTGCTGGCGTCGGGCGGCGAGGCCGCACAAAAAAGAGGCGGGGGGGCGGGGAGGGAAGTGGAGGAGGAGCCGAAGGGAGGGTGGCGGGAAGAAGGGGGGGCGGAAGGGGGGAGGGAAATTCTAGACGCTTCGCGTATCCCCACCAGCCCGTCCAGAAACGACGCCCAGGCGAGTAGAGGGTCGTCCTGAGGGGCTTTTCGGCGTCTTGGGTGCCTCGGGGGGGCCTCTTTGGGCCGTTTGGGATCCTCTTGGGGGCCTCCTGGGGGCCTCTTGGGGCCATCTTGGGGCCATCTTGGGGCCTCTTGGTGCCTCCTGGGCGCTTCTTGGGGCCATCTTGGAGGAAATCGATCAAAGAAGAGGGGAGCTTCAATTAGTGCTGCCCCCTCTGGGGGCCAAAATGGGGCCAAAACCTTAGTAAAATCAATGATTTTGGCTTCCTCGGCGAGGCCGTTTTGGACGCTCTGACCGTTCCCCGCCCCCCCTGTCCAGGTCAGTGGGGAGGGGGTAGGGGGAGGGGTAAACCCCTCCCCGAAGGGGAAGAAGGAGGGGTGGAAGAGGAAACGCTCTAAACCACCGACGCCCAGAGGGCTGGTGGGAATAAGCTTGAGGGAGGGGGGGGGGAGGGGGGGGGGCGATGATGCGGAGGCGGCGGAGGGGGAGCAGGAGCAGGGGCATGAGCAGCAGGCTTATAAGCAAGGGGATGATGATTATCATTGTATGCGGACAAGGAGGATGAGGAGGGGGAGAATGAGGAGAAGGACGAGAAGGAGGAGGAGAAGGGAGGAGGCGAAGAACAGGATAAGCAGCTGGGCCAGAAGGGAGGGAGGATGATGATGATGTTGGGGAACGGAGGGAGGAGGATGAAGAGGAGGCGGCGGAGGAGGAGGAGGAGGAGCAGCAGCAGCAAGAGTAGGAGCGGGAGCAGGAGGAGCAGGAGGCTGATAAAAATAAGGAAAGAAGAAGTGTCATAGTACGCAGACACGGATGATGAGGAGGAGGAGCAGCAGGAGGAGCAGGAGAGAAAGGAAGAGGATCAAGAAACATAACGAACACAAGAGCCTCCTAGAATGTCTCTTCGGAATAGTCTAGGGAGCCTCATGAAACGTCTGGGGAGCTTATCAAGGGCCTCAAAGAGACTCTTGAGGTTTCTTTGAGGCCTCTTGGAAAGCTATAGGAGGCGTCTTTGGGCTCCTCTTGGACCCGTCTGGAAGCCTTTGGAGGCCCTGCTGAGGCGCGCTTGGAGGCCTTAGGGGCGCTCTTGGAACCATCTTGGAGGATATCGATGAAGAAAGGGGGGTTCCTAAATTACAGCCCCCCCCTCAGGAGCTCCAGAAATCGCTTCCTGGACCCCTCTTGACCCGCTCTTGGCGCGCTCTTGGCCGCTCTTGGCGCCGTCTTGGGGCTTTCTTGGGCCCTTCTTGGAGCTATCTTGAGCCATCTTAGAGCCATCTTGACGCCTCGGATGTGCATCGCAATGGAAAAAGTGATAACACCGAAAACATTGGTTTACCCTAAGGTTTTGAAGCATTTTGGCCTCTTGGGGGCGTCCTTGGGGAACTCTGTTGGGCACTTGGAACCGTCTTGGAGAGTTCTTGGAACGTCTTGGAACATCATGGGGACCATCTTGAGGCATCTTGCGCTATCTTGAGCCATCTTGGAGGGTATCTTGGGCTCCCTGAGGCCCTCTTGGAGCCGTCTTGGGCCATCTTGGGCGCTCCAACGCGCCGCGGAACCCCCTGTCCAGGTCAGTGGGGAGGGGGTAGGGGGAGGGGTAAACCCCTCCCCGAAGGGGAAGAAGGAGGGGTGAAAGAGGAAACTCCTTAAACCACCGACGCCCAGAGGGCTGGCGGGATTGGATTGAGGGGTGGACGCTGGAGGCGGGGGCGGAGGAGGGAGGAGGGGGGATTTCCAGCAGGGGGCGGGAGAGGGGAGAGGAGGGGGGGGGCGGGGCGAGCCGGACGGAGGGCGGGGAGGCTGGGGGTGAAAGGAGCCCTTTTGTGTCCCCGTTTCTCTGCGGCCTCTTCTCCTTGCCCCACTCCTTCTAGACGGTTTCAGGATAGAAGGGGGGGAACAAGAGACGACGGGGGGCGGCGCCAGCCGAGAGGAAGGGGCCAGGAGTCAACGGCCCCGCTCTGCCCCGCCTTCTGCCCCGCCTTCTGCCCCGCTCCGCCTCGCTGGTTCGCCCCTTCGGTTGCCCCCCTCGCGCGGTTTCGCCGCGGCGCGGCCGCGGGGCCTCGGCGCCTTGCGCTCGGAGGCGCCAAGACCACGACGCAACGACGACGACAACGACGACGCAACGACGACGACAACGACGACGCAAAGACGACGGCGACGAGGACGACGACGACGACGACGGCGACGACGCCCCACGACGACGGCGACGGCGACGACGACGACGAGCACGACGACGACGAACGACGAACGACGACGACGACGACGACGACGACGACGAGGACGACGACGACGGCGAGCACGACGACGACGACCACGAGCACGACGACGACGACGACGACGACGACGACGACGACGACGACGATGGCGACGACGACGACGAGGACGACGACGACGGCGAGCACGACGACGACGACGGAGGCGGCGACGACGACGACAACGGCCACGACGGCTGCCCCTCCCTTGTAACCCCATTTGCGCATGTGGTGCGTTGCCTACTGCTCCGCTGCCGCTTGTGCTCGCGAAAATTTAATCAGAGTAAGACTTGCGATGTTTAACGAAAGCATGAAAGCGAAAACAAAAAAACTGCATATATCTTAGTTTTTGGCGCTCCGCGCAGAGCGCCAGAAGCTTATGTTTATGCAGTGTTTACATCCTGTAGAGGGGCCCCTTGAGCCGCCTTCGGGCGGTCGTTTGAAAACCCGGCGGGTTCCGGAGAGCTCCCACGAGACATATACACACATGTCAGACTTGCACATATGACGACATTCTGTCCAATTCAGCTGACACGACTCTGGAGCCAGATTCTGTACGATTCCATGCTGACGACGCCCCAGGATGCGTGCTGGCAAGAAAACGATCTAGATCCACGGACGTGTTCATTACACGGCTGACGCCGAACTGCCATCTCTATCGGTGAAACCGCATTAGTACCGGAGCTAGTTGGCTCCTGGCAGCACACTTGGCACCATGACGGGCTCAAGAGAGAATGAGAAGAATAAGGCTCCTACGTGGGAAGGGGACGGAGTTCGCTTCCAGGAGTATCGAGAGAGAGTCAAGTGGCACGTGGCTGGTTTTAACCATCGTGACCGGGGCGATAATGGCGGCGACACGCACAGGTGAAGCATGAAAGGCGGTGGAGGAAGGATCAAAGGAAGGTCTAGAACTCCTGGAGCAGCTCGGTGATCACAAGATCCTACTAGAGTTCCTCGACGAGACGCTGATGGACGAGCCCATCCCCGAGGCAGCGAAATATCTGAATGAATACCTCCTCGCGCTGCGGCAGAAGAACAACGAAATAATGAAGGCCTGAGCCTAAAGGGCCAGGATCGTGGCCGACAAACTGGACCACAGTGTCAGACGCATAGATAAGAAGGACCCAGCGGCGACGATCAAATTAGAGAAGAAGTCCAGGCCTGTCGAAGAGACCGAGTCGATCAGGGGAGACTCGATCCTTCCAGAAGGCGACGATGAAGAAGCGAACGCGGAAGATGACGCATGCGGTTGGAAAGGGGGATCGGGAAGCGGCGGACAGACTGGAAGTAGGTGACATGGCAGCTGGTGGAGCAGATCGCCGGACGGACATGCAACATCGATATCAAGGCGCTGAAGGAGGTCGCGACCGAAGCGAAAGAGACCCTCATCCCGTCGGTCATGGCAGGATGATTGCTACTGCAGCGGGCAGGGCTGAAAGCTCAAGAGCGCGCCGGCGCCCTGTCGCCGGCCAAGGACCCACTTAACCTGCGTGGCACCTAGGGGGCACTACGCGACCAATGGGCCGACGTATATTTGAAGGAGCGCGACGCCAAGAACAAGAAGCGCGACATGTTCTCCCACAGCCCCAAACGCGGACGCGCTCTCGGCATCTTCGACGAGGGCGACGAGGAGGAGCAGGGGCGCGACGAAGAGCACGCCGAGGACTGCAACGAGGCCTACCTGGGCGATGGGACGGACGAGGACGACGACGAGATCGACCTCGAAGGCCTGGAGGGCGACGAGCGCACTTAGGCCGAGGAGGCCCCGGCAGCCGTCGCCGACGCGAAGGAGGGCGTCTGGGCCCAGGCGCGAGCGCCGACGCAGGCGCGGGCAGTCGTCAAGGAGATCAAGCAAACCGACTAGACGTAAGAGTGACCTTTCGCAAGAGTGGCCTTTTCGCGGGCCCAATAGGGCCCCCCGATCGCCGAGCGCGATGCGACGGCGGCGCCTTGCGCGCTCGCCCCCCCCGCGGCCCCCAAAATGCCGTGCGCCAAAGGTCGCTTCTGCCCGGGGTCGCTCTTGCGCGCGGCCGAGCGGAGTCGCGGATTTTTCGCGGAAAGGGCCGCGGTGAGGGCGGGGGCGGACCTGCAGGAGACGCAGGCGCGGGGCCGCGCTTCATCTGCGGCGGCCCCCACGGGCAGGCGCAGCGCCCGAGGCGCAAAGAGGAGAGCGAAGGTGAGCGCGCAAGAGCAAGGTCGCCCCGCAGCAGCGCGCGGGGCGACGCCCCCGACTGCGTGGTCGAGCTGGCCATGGAGGACGAGACGGCGGACCGCGAGTGCGAGGGGCCGGCCCTCGCGCCCCCCGCGGCGGAACAGCGCGAGGAGACGGCCGGCGACGTCGAGCGATCGCTGGCCGGGCTCGAGGACGAGACGGAGGGGCGCACGGCGCCGGACTGCGGTCCGACGAAAATTTTCGGTGCTACCAAGGTTTTGGAGAAGATGATCAAGAAGCAGAGAGCTGCGGGCATGATGCCGGCAGCGCGACGGTCGATGCGACAGATCGGCCGAACTTCGGTTTCACTAACCGCGCGTCGGAGAAGTGCCCGAGTTGGCCGACCCTACCAGTTACGGCAGAAAGACGACTGGGCCCCGTAGCCGGGCGCGCTCTCAACGCGAAGAACAACCGCTATTTGCCGGCGAGACGCTCAGACGCCATCATCATCGATTTCGGCGTTGGGATCGCCTGTTTCGCCGGGACTGCGACCGACGAGCTCGCCGAGCTGAAGTGGGTCTAGACACGGCATCTCTGCGTCGCACGACGAGGGACTTGCGCGGCAACAAGCTGACGAAGCAGGAGATGCAGGACCCGCGGCAGAAGATCGAGAACCTGCACCGGACGCTCGGCGCGCAAGACGTCGAGCAGGCCGGGCATCCAGCCGTCGCGGAATAGGAGCATCACGGCGATAGCACAACAAGAAAGCCATCGACACGCCACTGGAGGGGGCATTCCGCGCCATCCGCGAGAGCGGGGGAGGGGGCCGAGCGCAGCGGGAGCAAGGAGACTGCATTGAACGTCGTCCTACCAGGGGGACCTGCGATGATCGGCAACCGGATTGGATTCTCAAGGGGTCGGAAGCTATTGCGAGTCCGCCACGACCCACAGCTCGACCGACACTCCGAGCGCAGCCGCGCGATTCCAGAGGACGTCGACGGCGCGAGCGACGTCGACGCCATCGAGGGAACGCGCGGCGAGTCCGACGGGGAGGGGGCCGGGCACGAGTCAGCCAGTGAGCCGATAGGCATCGAAATTATAGCATCGACGTGCGAGCCGGAACCGTCCGATGGGGCGCTCGAGAAAACGAAGGCTCCCGGGACCCTTGTGAAAGACGCGAAGATTAAAACGGAGGGGGGCTCAACGCCGCGCGCGCCGCCCTGGCCAAAAATCCAGATTCAGGGCGTTCGCCGAGTGCCATCGCGACAAGGCCCAGGGCGCCCGGGGCAGCCGCGGCGGCTGCAACGGAGACACCTGCGCCGAGCCGCCAGCTCAAGTCAGGCGGGCAAGGCGGTGGCAGCAAGCGCCCGACGGGAAGCGGCGGGCGACCTGTCTCTCCAGCAAGGGCGTCGACAAGCAGCTGGACGACATGCGGAGCAAAGACGATCTCCGAGAGGATGATGCACGATCGAAGGGGGGGACGCCTGGACAGGAAGCGGGCCGCGGCTGCCGGCGAGAGGGGCGCCGGGCACCTTGGCGGGCGATGTCGCGGCGGCCGCGACGCAACCAACCATCTGGCGACGCATGCCAACCGGTACACGGCGAGCAACGATCGCGAGGCGCGAGCCGGCGATGCCCCGCGCCCCGAAGCACGAGGCGCTTGGCAAGCACCAACTGCAGGGGCCAGTGGGCCCGACGGACGGGAACCTCGAGCTCCGCGAGATCACCCAGGAGAGACCCGCGCCGCGACCCGCGACCCCGAGAGTGGACGAGACCGCGGAGTCGGACGACTCGTTCCTGAAGACGGGAACCTCCGACGAGACGGAGGAACTCCCGCGGGCGGAGACCGAGGCGCCGCGGGCGGCCCAGGACGCAGGCGCGACGAGGGGCAACGCCATGCGCCACGATGAGGGACAGCACCGGGCGCCCGGCCGACAGGCTCAAGAAGGAGAAGAAGGTCCGGAGGCTCAAGAAGGACGACGTCAGGGCGGCACTCTTGCAAGGCTAGGGGGTGCCGGGCGGCGCGTCACCATTCAACGCGGCGAACGAGGAGTTGGCGGAGGCGCTCGGGTCACCTGCCGGGCCACTCGTGCGCCTAAAGAAGGCAGCACATGGATTACGCCAGGCACCCAAGTCGCGGCGCGAGAACGCGGGCGCGCTGATGGAGCAGCGCGGCGGACGGAGATACGCGCCATATCCGTGCGCCTGAGTGTTCAGCGACGAAAGGGCGCCTGCAGCATCGTCGGCACGCGCGTGGACGACTTCCTGATCAGGTGGTGGCAGCCATCGTTGGATGGACGTGGAGATGCAGCTCCAAAAGGCGTTTCGCCGGATCCCCTGGGAAGAGGGACAGTTCAAGCTGTCGGGGCTGGCGGACAGCCAGGGCCAGGACGGACGAATCACGCTCCTCCAGCAGGAGCCCATCGACAACGTCAAGGATCAACATTCCTAGCGATCTCCGAAAGCAGCGCAAGGAAAAGCTCACGGACCGCGAGATGACCCTACTGAGAGGAGCTCTGGGTGAGATCCGGCGGGCAGCTACGCGGACGACGCCGCGGTGCCAAGCGAAGTGCCGCATCTTCCAACGGCAACGCAGTGGACCAACGGCGACCATCGAGGCGCTCTTTGGCATCAACAAGATGATTCGCCATATCAGGATGGACAGAACTACCAACTGAATTTCGAGCCGTTCAAGGGCACTCCCGCGATCGCGGGCTGGAGCGACGCAGCCTGGGCGAACTTCCCAGACGGCAAATCCACCGGCGGCTGCGTGATCGGCGGCGGGGGTGCTGGGCCCTAGTCGACGACGAGGAGCAGCTTAGCTCGAAGAAGCGGAAGGAAAGAGGTCTGACATGACTCGAGACGAACAAGCGAGATCTTGCCGGCCTCATCCGGGACGCGTTCAAGACCGATGAGATCACACTACCAGATGCAGCAGTCGGTGGTGAAGAAGATGTTCGGTATCAGCTACGCAGCGGGCCCCTTGACCGATGTAGATTTCTACTTCTGAGCGGCCGAGGCCGCGGTTACGACAATGCGGTTCTTCGAAAGCCCATTGGACGGGAGCCCAAGGGACACGTTTCTTCTGCAGTGCCAGATGTGGCAGAAGGCATTGCGCTAAGACGCGCCATTTGGGCAGTGAGGAGGATGGGTAGCCCTCTCTCGAGCCTGGAAGCGGATAGCCCAGGCAACGAAGAGTTCTGGAGATGTAAACGACTTGCGCATGTGATGCATTGCCTACTGCTCCGCTGCCGCCTGTGCTCACGATGGCCCCATTGAGCCGCCTCTGGGCGGTCGTTTCAACATCTTGCGGGCTCCAGAGAGCTCGTGAAATACATATTTGTATATATATAATACACATATATCACAGTTACACACATTACGGCATTCTTTCTTAGTGCGTTGAAGTACAAGAGTTTCTCTTGAGCCATATACATTTACGGTTGCAGGCAGGTGGTCGGGAGTTGACGACGTCCTGGCACGTGTACCGACATAAAAAGAGCTAGATCCACGGACCTATTCAGTAAACGGCTGACGCCGACACCGAAATCGACATCTCGATCGGTGAACCTGCACCCGCCGGGGGTTGCCAATGGGCGGACTGGCGTGTTTGGCGCCGAGCTGCGCGGCATGAGCGCGCGCCCGCCAGTTGGAAGGAGGAGGGGGGGTGGGGAGGAGGGGGAAGAGGAGGCCGACGAGGAGGAGGAGGAGGAGGAGGAGGAGGGGAAGAAAGAGAGAGAGAGAGAGAGAGAAAAAAAAAAAGAGAGAAAACAAAAAAAACTGACAAAGGGAAAAGGAGGAGGAGGAGGAGGAGGAGGAGGAGGAGGAGGAGGAGGAGGAGGAGGAGGAGGGAGGGGGGTGGCCCGGGGGTGGGGGAGGGGGAAGGGAAGGGGAGAAGGACGACGACGACGACGACGACAAGGGCGGTTGCGCCAGCTCGCCTACGCAGAGCGCTTGGCAAGCCCAGCTCGCGGCCGGCCGCTGGAAGATGAGGACAAGGAGGAGGGGGGGAGGAGGGAGGTGGAGGAGGAGGAGGAGGAGGAGGAGGAGCAAGGGAGGAGGACGAGGAGGAGGCGGAGGAGGACGAGGAGTAGGAGGTGTCCTTCCTTTTCTGTTTCCTTTGCTTGGGCCCCCACAAGGATTCAGTTTCACTGCAGGAAGTGCCCCGTTTGGAGACAATCGTTTGAAGATCCTGAAGCGTGCAAAAACAAAACTATCGGAGCCTAAACGCCACGACTCAACCTTACTGTTGCGTCTTTGATGATCCTGAATCGTGCCAGAACGTCGTTCCTCTGACTTCAACACCGCGAATCAGCGTAACTGCGGCGCCCTGCCTGGCGTTGCTAAGCCCTTACAAAACACCCTTTCTAGTACGTTAACAATGGGAACCTGCGAACTTCCTGCAACTGTGTAAGACGAGTGTGCGCTGCGCTAAGGCGAGAGCCACATGTTGGAAAGCAACCGCCTTCAACCCGTGAAGCTCTTGCAACTATTTAAGACGAGTGTGCACGGCGCTAAGGCGAGAACCACAGTTTGAAAACGGCATGCTCTCAATCCGTGAACTTGTTGCAAATAGTTGAGACGTGTCTGCGCGGCGCTAAGGCGAGAGCCACATGGTGAAAACCACCTGCCCTCGATCCGTGAAACCCTTGCAACTATTTAAGACGAGTGTGCGCGGCGCTAGGGCGAGAGCCACATAGTGGAAACGGCACGCCCTCAATCCGTGAAGCTCTTGCAAATGATGAAACGAGGGTGCGCGACGCTAAAGTAAGAGCCACAGTTTGGAAGCGACCCGTCCTCCATCTACGAAGCTGTTGGCCAGAATTTAAGCTTGAAGCTCATGAATGAATGGTACGGAAGTCTCAGGCGAAACGCCCCGCCCCCGCCCTTTCGACCGGCCTCGGGGCGCGACAGGGAGGAGTTATTTAGAATGAAAAAGGACGGAGGAGAAAAGGACGAGGGCGAGGGGCGAGGAGGAGGAGGAGGAGGCAAAAAAAAATCTGCCGCTCGATCTCGTCGGAGGTTGGGGGGCGAGATCGCAGTGGAACGGAGAGCCCCCGACAAATCGGTTTCGGTTTCGTCTTCGTGTCTTGCGTGCGGGCGAGGCGAAGCTGCGTGGGCGCGCGAGAAGAATGACCCCGCCGTCGCTAGGGCGAGTCGGATGCAGCGGACCGCCCCTCTGCCCCCGATGGGCGTGCGGTGGCCCCGGATGTCCCGCCGTGGTGTCCCGTGGTGTCCCGTTGGTGTCCCGTCGGTGTTCTGTCGGCGGCGGGCGGGCGGTGGCCAGGGGTGTCCCGCCTTGGTACCGATAGTGAAGTCGATAGCGAGATTGAGGATGAGATCATTCGAATGGGATGGAGAGTGAGAATACAGTGAGATCGATAGTGAGGTTGATTGTGACATTGGTTGTGAGATAGGAAGAAAGACGCTAGTGGCATTACATTCGAGGGCGCGTTACCAGCGTCGTCATCATCACACCCATCCCATTGGCCAGCAGTTGGTTCTTTCCCCCCACCCTCCAAACCTCCTCATCACCCGAATGGTGGTCGTATAGGTATATCCGAGAAGATGGGTTGCACCTCGCCGAAGGATTCGTGTTGCTTTCTGCCTGCTGCTGCCAGAGAGCGGCGCAAGGAGCGTCGGCAGATGCGTGTTTCCTGTCCGCGGTGGCTGGGGTGGGCTCCCCCGCGCTTCTGGTAAATGTTTCTTGTCCCCGACGCTGTCGAGTCTCACGGGGGCGCTCAAAGGACAACTTAGGGTTACTTTGACGACACCTTGGTACACCCCGTTTGAGCCTGGGCTTGTTGCTCCTCCTCCACCTCCTGCATCCTCCCTCTGTTTCTCCTCTTCGCTCCGTGCTCCCCCTCGTCCACCGATCTGTTGGGGCGGTCTTCAAGGTTCGGGCCTGCCTTGAAGACGGTTTCTCGACAAGGCATGGTATCCCCCCTTACGCCACGAGCTGGGGGCCGCGGGGGACTTTTGGAGGACGATCTTAGGCAGGAGGAGGTCGGGGAGGAGGAAGGACCAGGAGGCAGGGCGGGAGGAAGACGAGGACGAGGAACAGAAAGGAGGGAGGCGGGACGAGGAGAAGAAGAAGACGAGCATCGAGGAGGAGCAGCAGGTAGTACATCCAGGGGGGAAAGGAGGAGGAGCACGGAGGATCGGCGAAGAGCATCCAGCCGGGTCGCAGGCGGGGTCGGGGACGCGGGGGTACAGGGCTCTTAGGGCCATGTCAGGAGCGACGCTTTGCACGGGAAGCGTGGGGACGCGCGAGACAGGGAAGCTCTGGAGTTGGAGGGGCCTCGATGCTCTGCGTTCCCTGGTCCCGCGTGTAAATGTTGCATCATGCTTGCAAGACGGAAAAGGGGGCCGCAGGTCCGTGGGCGATGTTGGCGGCGCTTCGAGCGACGGCCAACCCCCCCCCACTCCAGATCGCCGCTGATTCCCTCCTGGGAGGTCAAAAGCTTCGGGCCCCGACGGGTCTAGGCCTCCTAGATGGGGTCGGAGTAGATGGGGCCCGAGGATTACGCCGCATCGCTGATGTATCGGCGATGCGGCTCGATGCGGAGCCTGATTTTCTCCACGCCGACATCGCAGATGCGTCGCCAACGTCGGCGATGCATCGCCGATACATTGGCGATGCGGCGCGATCCTCCGCTCCGACCCCAGCTACTCGGATCTTATCCAGGAGGCCTCTAACGAGATCCCGTGCGCTGGCCGTCGTTGGCCATGGAGGGACATGCCGAGCGGACAGACATGATCATTACACCAGTCACCCAGGCATCGTTTACATCTCTCGGGCGGTGTGGCCTCGGCGGGTGAGGAATGGCGCGGAGAGCACCGCTTAGTCCCAGAGGGAGGGTGGACAGCAAAGGACGAGGAGGAAGTGGAGGGATGCGATCCGCAAGCTCCCCCCCTCTCAGATCAGCAGCCGCGACCCAGCCTGCTCTCGGCTTGCTCCCCCTCCCCCCATCCTCCGCTTCCCCCCGTCTCCTCTTCCCTCCCCTGACCTCCTTCCTTCCTCCCCTATCCCTCCCTCATCCTCCTCAGCACCAACATTGCCACCAGGCATCCTCATCCATCACCACCATCAGCACCGCCCTCGTCACAGTCAACACCAACATCACCATCACGATCACCATGAACATCGTTCTCGTCATCAACAGCATCATATTCGCCATCGTCGGCATCGTCGTCATCACGGTGTCATTACCATTACCAGCATCACGATCACACTTTCACAGCAACATTAACATCATCGACAACAGCAGCAACACCATCCTCATCAGCAGCATCACCATCCGTCCTCCTAATCCTCCTTCTCCTCATCCGCTTCCTCTCCCCTCCTCGTCCTCCTACTACCATTACTACGACTACTACTACTACTACTACTACTACTACTACTACTACTACTACGACTACTACTACTACTACTACTACTACTACTACTACTACTACTACTACTACTACTACTACTACTACTACTACTACTACTACTACTACTACTACTACTACTACTACTACTACTACTACTACTACTACTACTACTACTACTACTACTCTACTACTACTACTACTACTACTACTACTACTACTACTACTACTACTACTACTACTACTACTACTACTACTACTACTACTACTACTACTACTACTACTGCTACTACTACTACTGCTACTACTACTTCTACTACTACTACTACTACTACTACTACTACTGCTACTACGACTACTACTACTACTACTACTACTACTACTACTACTACTACTACTACTACTACTACTACTACTACTACTACTACTACTACTACTACTACTACTACTACTACTACTACTACTACTACTACTACTACTACTACTACTACTACTACTACTACTACTACTACTACTACTACTACTACTACTACTACTACTACTACTACTACTACTACTACTACTACTACTACTACTACTACTACTACTACTACTACTGGCGGTCTCGTGCACCACATCACCACGGCTCAACCACCTAGGGAAGAGCGTCCTTGTGGCTGCCTCATTGCCAGTATGTAGCGCGCACCTCTTCTGGGTGAAAGGGCGGGTCTGACATGCTTGCATCGTCCGGCGCTCGCACTGTGGGCAGTTGGACCAACGGCCCAGAGTGAAGCGCCAGCAACGGCACAGCAGCACACGGGGCGACCCCAGTACCGCCACCCAGGCCGACTAGCGCGAGAAGACGCGAGGCAAGGCCTGGATGGCAAGCCAAGGGCGGGTCTGACGTGCATGCAGCAGCAGGCGCCTGGCCGAGGGCAGCTGGTCTCTACAGCAAAAAGTAAGGCGCAGGCGGCGGCATAGCATCACACGGGGCGACCCCAGTACCGCCATCCAGGCCTACAAGCGCAAGGAGGCGCGAGAGGAGGCCAGGATGGCAGGCCAAAATGGCCAGGCGCCTGACGGCGACGCTGCAGTACACGGGGCTGCCCCAGCACCGCCAGCGAGGCCAACGAGCGCAAGTGAGCGTGAGGAGGCCGAGATGGCAAGCCAGTTGGCGAGCCAAGGTGGCTGGGCGCACAGGTAGTCATGCGCCGAGCCGAGGCAAAGGCTACAGGTGCCGCCACGCGAGGGGGGTGCCGCTGTGGGCCCGCCGCACTACAGAGAGTGGCACGTAGACAACTTGGCATGGACTCACGTGGCCTGCCGAGGCCCTGGAACCTGCTGGGCATTATCCTTCAGGCCTGCTGGCCTGCTCCCTGCGCGATGGCAGCGAAGACCTGCGACGGCAGCGCCCGCGCCTCCCCGCCGAGGTCGCCACTGCCCCCCGCCTGCCCTGAGGGCCCAAAGATCTGGCGCTCAAGGTCTTCACCAAGGGCCACGTTCAGGGCTGCAGCGCTTGGGACCTGCTGCGGGAGCAAGTCCGTCTGCGGTGGCGGGTGCGTCGGCGGCGGCGGCGCATCAGGGGGCGCCGTCGGCGGCGGCGGCGGGGGGCCCATGATGGCCGCGGCTTCTGGCGGGACTCCAGCTGGCGGTGGTGGCGGGCCCTGGCTGCCGCGGGCCCCGCTCGCTGGTGGGGCGCTGGCGTTGCGAGCGGGGGCGGCGCGCGGGGCGGCCCCTGTACCACCCCCGCCGCCCGAGAGGTTGCCTTCCTTCAGGTTGTGGCGGCGCTCGTAGAGCGCCAACTCCCTGTGCGCCATCTCCAGGCGCTCCCTCTTGGCTTTGTTCCGCGCCGCCTTGCCGTGGCCCGCCCATTCAGGGTCGTTCAGTCCCCAGGCGACCTGCGCGTAGAGGTCGGTCCACTCGAACGTGGGCAAGCTCTCCCAGGTGAGCCCCTCCATCAGCACATAGTGGCCCTCCCACTGTGCCTGGTGTGGAGCATAGCGCTTGAAGACGGTGCCAACCGCCAGCGACTCAACCTTGGGCAGGTACTTCAGGAGGTCCACCGCGCTGACCACTGAGATCCCCTCCTTCTTGAGCTTGTCGTAGCGCAGCAGGGCCTTCAGGTCGCGGATGTCCTCCTCGGGATGCTCCGCGTGCATGTAGTACGCGTGTGGCGGGTCCGCCTCCTCCTCTATGAACTCGATGCAGACTCCGTAGGAGGTCGAGTAGCGCGCACCGCAGTGGCAGTACCAGCGCTGGCCCGTCTCTCCCGCTGCCTCCTGGGCGCATGAGAGCAGCTGTGACCAGCGATCCGAGCGGACCACCGAGCAGCATCCCCTGGGATTATCCCAGGTCTTGTTGGCCGCGCACTTGTAGTACATGTTGAACGTGAAGCCCTTGCCACGGTAGAACTGGTCCGTGTAGTCGCCCATGCGGCGGTAGGCCTCCTGCGCCGCGGTGTTGCCCTGGCACTCCTCCTTCCAGGCGCGTGCGTGTCCCAGGTGGGCATCTGCGATCCCCGAGGCTTCCAGGAGACCCCTCTTCAGCCTTCCCACGTCCACCCCCGCCTCCTCGTTCAGCGCGTCGAGCCACTTCTGGACTCCGTCCTGCGCCTCGGCGCCCCTCACCACGTCCTCCTTCTTTTCCAGGCTGAGCCCCGGGCCGCCCAGCATGTGGGCGCGCATGGTCTCGAATTTGAGGACGCCATAGGCCCGCGCCATGCGCTTCAGCGACTTCTTGGATAGGCCGAGCCGCAGCAAGGGCTCGACGTCCGTGACCTCCTTCACGGTCTGGACCCCGGTCAGCTGGAGCCCCTGGCCCTCCGCGTCCACGTCGGGCTGAGGGTCGTTCTCCTCATCGCTGGGAGGTTCTTCCTCGAGGGGCGGGGGTGGCGCGCGGGGCGGCCCTGGCACCGCCCCCGCCTCCCTCGCCATCGGGCGGCCCATCTCCCTCGCCACTTCTTCCGTGGCTGGGGGGGCGCCTGTGCTCTCGGGGTCGATGCCCACCCCCGCGCCCTCCGTTGACCTCCGCAGGGCAAGCAAGCCTTCCCCTGAGAGCGCGAACCCCACCAGGACGTCCATGCCCTCCTTGATGTAGTCGAAGCTCGCACGGAACTTCGCCACCCGCTTGGCGGCATGGTCAATGGAGCCTGGGCCCTTGTTCGCGCGCGCAGCGCGCGTCACGGCCTCGTGCTCGGAGATGCCCTGCGTCGTTGCCACGCAGTTCGAGCACATGTACAGCTTGTACTGCCCCTCTTTGCCCCTCCTCAGATCGGGGTATTTCTCGTTGTGCTCTTTGGCCTCCGCATAGCGGCGCATCTCCGCACAGCTGAGCTCGTCCACGTACTCCACCGCCATGATCTTCCAGTCGCCCAGCGCCGTGCACCTCCGACACCAGCCCAGGCGGCGCGGCGGGGCCCAGTATGCGCCCATGCAGTGGACGTAGCCCGCCTCAGCGTAGTCCTCCTCCGTCATCATCTCTACGTCTTCGAGCGCGGCTGGTGCGCCGTCGCTCGACTGGGGGGCCTGGCCGTAGACGGCTTTGTTGCTGCGTCGGCGGTGGCGCTTGCCCCCATGGCCGCTGAGGGCACCCGTGGTCGCAGCACTCGGGGCTTCGCTGGCGGTCCCGTCGTCCACGGCGCGCTCGCCGTCGGCAGTGCTGCGCGCCCCACGGCCGCCACGGCCACCCACAGCATGCTCCCTCAGCTGAAGGTTGTGGAGCGCGAGGGTGAGCGCGTCCAGCCCACGCCGCTGCTCTGTGGCGAAGTCGGCATACGTGGCTGCCGCTGCCAGGGCGGCCGACGTCACTGGCACCACCGCCGATGCAGGCATCGCCGAGGCGCCATCGGAGGCGGCGGCACTGGGGGCGGCCCCCGCACCGCCGCCTCCATCGGCGTCCTCAGCGGGGGTCGCTGATTCCGTGTGCACCGTCGGTGCCGTCCGAAAGGTCGCCGCCTCGGACATCATGTCGTACTCCTCGTCTTCGCTCTCCGACAAGCTTACCTGCTGGACAGGGCGCTGCGTCGGCCTTGCTTTGGAGGTGGTGCCTCCCCCGCGGCGCACGTCTTGGCGGGCCAAGGCATCGGCCACGGGCTTCGAGAACTTGGGCGCCATCACTTGGTCGGGTGGATGGCACGGGAGGTGCAGCTCGAGAGAATGTGCGAGGCAGGTACTCACGAGCCAAACAGCTGACGGGGAGGAGAGGGGAAGGGGAGAGGCTGTACACCGAACCAAAATGGGGCGGCCAACTGCCAAGGCGGGACAAAGGTGGCACAGGAAGACTATGGGCTGAAACCAACGGCTCCAGGTGCGCGGGACCCGTTCATTATGCTGGCGGAAACGGCCTGACCCCCGTTCGGGACCCTGGACGGGCAGGAGAGGGGGGAGGGGGGCGAGGAAACCACGTCGCGGGCGGGCGACAAAGCGGACGGCGGGCCGCCGACGGCCCCAGGACCCGCGGGGCGGCCCCGATCTTCAACGCCTCTTGACGCCTCTTTAGCCAGCGGCCTTGAACAGGTGCTATTGGTTGCATGAAGGCTCATCCCAAATGGGCTGCGGGAGCATCTCATGCCAGAGATAAAGAGCATCAAAAGTGTGACATGCCGAGACCACAACATGCACAAAGCGGGGAGGCAACACAACATGGCGTGCAGAACAAACATGACACTGCAAGAGCGCACTGTGCGCGCGACAAGGGAACTGAGCAATACCGTGCACACTGCAGATGTGACTATTTTTTACGACTGATCAGGGCAGCAGGAAAGGGAGTGGGGAGAGGAGGGTCAGTAATCACACGCAAGTGGGGTGGGGCCACAGCTAGTCAAGACTGGACGCTCGGGGCGGCCCCTGCATCCAGTCCCGCTGCGTCCTCCGTCGCCAGGGCGACCTGCTCCGCAATTTGGCCCTGCAGGGCGTTGGCCACTGCCGAGCGCAGGGCTGCACGTGCCGCGGGCCGTTCGGCCTCAGGCAATTCCCCTACGGCACGGCGCAGCCACGTCTCAGCCTCTGCGCCCCAGCGGCCGTTGACATCTAGAACAAAGGGCACCAGGCCCGAAAATGGGTACCTACGGTGCTTCACTTTCTCTCTGCGCTGCAGGGCTGCCTGGTGTGGCCGCCCCGTCTGGGCCACTGCCACCTCGTCCACCAAGCTGATGTCGAGGCAAACTCGGCCATGGATGCCTCGATGGTAGACCACGTCCAGTGTGGCCGCGCCTTGCTCCTCCGTGTACCACTCTGGGATGACCTGCTCCAGCAGGGCATGGTGGCCCACCCCGCGCAGCCAGGGCGCCACGGCGTCTCGGATGGCATTGTGGCGACGCGTCGGGCCGCCTCCCCTGGGACAGTTGAGCGCATGAGCGCCTCGAACGTCCACCGTGCGGCCGCGCGTCGGGCCGTGCTGCGCCATCGCGCGGGTGGGCGCTGCTGGTCGGTTCAGGCACGTGCACTCGGACTGCAGCAGCGGCAGGTGCATGCGCCTCTTGGCTGCAATGCAGAACGCGTGGTCGGCGAGGGGCGAGACCCCCTCGAAGTTATCCAACCAGGCGCCCGCTGAGCTGCCCGAGGCGCTGTGCACCGCCGCCGCTGCCGTCACTGGCAGCGCGGCCGTGAACGTCTTGGTGACGTGGTCCCGCACGTGCTGGGTGTACGTCTTCTGGTCCTTGCCCTTCCGCCCCTCCAGAAGGCCCTGCCAGCGGTCGCTCTGGGGGCGACGGCCGCCAGCCAGCCGCCCCTGCTCCTCGTCTGCTGCTGAGAGGGCACGGCCAAGGCCTGGCCACCTCCGAAAGAGGCCGATCGTTGTCGACTCTCGGAGCTCCTGGGCTGCCGCGTAAATCCCAGCTTCCCAGGATGCCAGGAGGGCGGCGGGGCCGCGCTGCTCAGCGCTGCCACAGCCCAGACCTCCGTCGCTGACCTTCATGAAGATCTGCTCTCGGGGGGCAGCCGTGACCCCGAGCAGGGCGTTGACGAAGGCGACCACTCCGTCATCCACCCTGCGGCTCCACGCCGCCGCGAGCGGGGGCGCCCGCTGGATGTGGACGCAGGCGCCCCTCGACCATATCCGCATCAACTGGAATGCGTCAGAGGCAGAAAGCCCGTGCCTTCGTAGCGTCAGAAGCTCCTTGAAGTAGCGGTCCTGCTTCTGGAGGAAGGCTTCGCCGCAGGGGGGTGGCGTGGCGGCGCTCGGGGCGGCCCCGGCGCCGCCAGCCTGCCCGTGGCCCCCCTCGTCGAGGTCCTCTGGGACGGCGAAGTCTGTGAGCGGGACGCCCCTCCAGTCGGTGTCCACGTCGTGGTTCGTGTAGGCCAGGATGGGCCCCACCGCTTTGAGCTTCTGGACGCGGTGCTGGGCGTACTCTGCAAACTCGGGCGGCAAGACAGCTTGGGCATCGGGGGACCATATCTGGGTCTTGGACATCTTGAGCTTCATCCCGTGGGCCTCGATGCGGGCTCGCCACGCATCCAGGCCGCGGAGCACAGCGGCCGCGGTGCCCACGAAGTACGTGTCGTCCAGGAAAGCCAAGCAGTCCCCTTCCGTGTCCACCGCGCGCACGGCCATGCGGCCGATGCTGAGAACATCCGCAGTGCCGACCGCGTAGAAGCCTGGGCTCATCGGGCAGCCCTGGTCGAGGCCACGGATCTGGTCGACCAGCTGGGCGGGTTGTGACCCACCCCCCGCCGCGCGGCGTGTTCGGGCGGGGGGCCAGGCTTCCGCCAGCGGGGCCAGCGCAGGCACTTTGGTGCGCACGGCCTCCTTCACCAGGTCGCGGGGGATGTTGCTGAACGCATCCCCGAGGTCCACCGCCACCACCCACTTGCCTGGGCTCGAGTTGGTCATCGTGCATAGGCGCCGATGGAGGGCACCACACCCGTCCTTGGCGAGGCCGAACTGCTGGTCCCCCACCGCCGTCCGCATGTCCTTGTGGTGGACCTTGGCAGCGCTGCGGCCCACCATGCGGCGGGTGACGTTTCCACAGCCCAGGACTCGCACATCCCCAGGGGTTGCCTTGGGGATGCCTGCGAGGCGCGCCGCCGTCAGGGCGGCTAGCGCCTCGGGGGGGAGGTCCCCGATGGCCAGTCGTGCCAGCGTGTTGGCCACCGCCTCTGCCCCATCCTCGTCGCACTTGAGCGGGGCCCAGTGCTCGTAGCGTCCTCCTCCAGGCCCCGCCCCTCCACGGCGGGGGAAACGACCAAACTGACGTTTGAGGTGGTTGGCCACGCGGCGGTGGAGTTCTGCTGCGCCGTCGAGCTCGCGGGGAGCTGCGGCTGGCGGCATCGCCACGTCGGCCCCCGCCCCTGCGGACCCTCTCCCTGGCCCACGCGGGGCGGCCCCAGTGCCAGGGAGAGGGCCCCGCTCGCCTGGGCGAGGCGCCTCGGGCTGCTGGGTGGTGCTGAACTTCCTCACCACCGCCGCTGCGTCCGCCATGTCCCCCTGGGGCCACGCTGCCGCTGCCGCCCGAGACATCTCTCCCGCTCGTGCGAGCTCGGTGACACGGCGTACACGGGCTGCGACGTGATCTTCGCGGCCCTTCGCGGTGACCGTGGTGCGCGTCTGGTCCTCCATGGAAAGCCAGGCGACATCCCACTGGCCGTCCTGGATCCACCGCAGGCGCTCCTGGAGGCGCTCACGCCGTGTCGTCGGGGTCGGGGTCGCATTTTCGCTGAACAGCAGTCCGTCCAACGAAAGGAACACCTTCCACAGCCTCGCCAACGTATTCGACGCCTGAGCATCGTTACCCTGGCGGGCCTGCTCAATTGCCAAACACAGCCGCACCTTCACGTGGCTGACGGCTGCCGCCATGCTGTCGGGGATCATGGCTGTGGTGTGCGCCCCTTGGAGCAGGATGCGGCCCCACCCGATGGCGTCCCACAGTCCAGGCTGACGAAGCCAACCTCGTGGTACGCGTCCTCGCTCGTCACCTGGTCGCCCAGGTAGT
>CAUYUJ010005669.1:569127-684127 GCA_963575745.1 Prorocentrum cordatum | reverse complement strand
AAGCTACCATGATGCAAGACAACATCAATGTAGCGTGGTACGAGATGACATCAATATACCATGACGCAAGACAACATCAAGGTAGCAGACGCGCCAATGAAACTGCCATACGATAGCCATCATATCAACACAACACATCATATTATACAAATAATATCAAAACACCATGACAACACGAAACAACCATATAAAGACAGCGTGGGGTACTATAGCAAACAACATGCCATAACATGGCGCCCATTTCAATACAGCTCAGGTCTCCTGGGGCCTCCTGGGGCCTCCTGGGTGGTTCCTGAGGTCTCCTGGTGCCTCCTGGGGGCCTCCTGGGGTTTCCTGGGGTCTCCTGAAGCCTCTTAGGGCCTCCTGGAGCCTCCTGGGGCCTCCTGGAGCCTTTTGGGGTTTCCTGGGGGCCTCCTGGGGCTTCCTGGGGTCTCCTGAAGCCTCCTGGGGCCTCCTGGTAGCCTCCTAGGGGCCTCCTGGGCCCTCCTGGTGCCTATTGAGGACAGCTGGGATCTTCTGGGACGTCCTGTGGTCTCCTAGACTCTTGGGGCCTCCTGGCGCCTCCGTGGCCTCCCGGTGGCCTCCTGCATCCTGGGGTCTCCTGGGGCCTCCTGGGGCTTCTTGGGGGCCTCATGGCAGACTATAGCGGACGCAGCAATCAAACATTGCAAACCGCATCAGTCGCATCTAACGAACACGGTGTAAGATAGCAGGCGCGTCAAGGAAACATGGCATACGATAGCAATCATAGCAAGACAACATATCATACTATATCACTAATATCAAGACAACCTGGCAACACGAGACACCACTATAGAGACAACAAAGGGTAGCATAGCAAACACATTGCCAGAACATGGCAATCGTATTGATGCAGCTGGGGTCTCCTGGGGCCCCCTGGGCCCTCCTGGTGTCTTGAGGCCTCCTGGGTGCCTCCAGGGTGCCTCCTGGGTTTCCTGATGTCTCTCTCCTGAAGCCTCCTGGGGCCTCTTGGGGCCTCCTGGGAGCCTCCTGGGGCCGCCTGTGCCCTCCTGGGGCATCCTGGCACATCCTTTGAGCCGCCTGATGCCTTCTGGGGGCCCCTTGGGGACCTCCTGGTGCCTCCCGATGCCTCCTGAGGACAGATGTGGTGTTATGATGGTGCGTCCTGGAGTCTCCTAGGGTCTCCTGGCCTTTGGGGCCTCCTGGCACCCCCTGGAGTCTCCTGGGCCTCATGGTGGCCTCCTTCGGTCCCCTGGAGTCTCCTGGGGCCTCCTGAGCATCCTGGGGGTTCCTGGGTGTTCTGGGTCCTCCTGGTGCCTCCTTGGGTCTCCTGGTGCCTCCTGATGTGTCCTCTGGTTTCCTGAGGGCCTCCTGGGGTCTCCTGGGGCCTCTTGTGGCCTCTTGGGGCCTCCTGTGGTTTTCTGATGCCTCCTGGGGCCTCCTGGGGGTTCCTGGGACCTCCTGCGTGCCTTTCGTGGGACGTCCTGAAAACTCTCGCGGCCTCCTGCGAGCTCCTGGACACTCCCGGAACTCCCTGAAACGTCATGGGGCGTCCTGGTGCCTCCTGAAGCATCCTGGGGTCTCCTGGCCTGTTGGGACCTCCTGGCGCCTCCTCAGGCATTCTGGTAGCCTCCTGGTGCCTCCTTGGGTCTCCTGGGGCCGTCTGAGCCTCCTGAGGTTTCCTGGGCGCTTTCTGGGGCATCGTACGGAAATCCTTCGGAAATCGTGCGGCGGCCCAGGCGTGGAGGGCGTGCCGTTGCTACTACTACTACTACTACTACTACTACTACTACTACTACTACTACTACTACTACTACTACTACTACTACTACTACTACTACTACTACTACTACTACTACTACTACTACTACTACTACTACTACTACTACTACTACTACTACTACTACTACTACTACTACTACTACTACTACTACTACTACTACTACTACTACTACTACTGACTACTACTACTACTACTACTACTACTACTACTACTATGACTATACTACACATACTAATACTACTACTACTACTACTACTACTACTTACTACTACTACTACTACTACTACTACTACTACTACTACTACTACTACTACTACTACTACTACTACTACTACTACTGACTACTACTACTACTACTACTACTTACTACTACTACTACTACTACTACTACTACTACTACTACTACTACTACTACTACTACTACTACTACTACTACTACTACTACTACTACTAACTACACTACTTACTACTACTACTACTACTACTACTACTACTACTACTACTACTACTACTACTACTACTACGACTACGACTACTACTACTACTACTACGACGACTACTACTACTACTACTACTACTACTACTTTTACTATTACTATTACTGTTACTACGACTACTACTATTATTACTACTACTACTACTACTACTACTACCACTACTATTACTACTATTACGACTACGACTACGACTACGACTACGACTACGGCTACGACTACGACTACTACTGCCACATTATGGATACCAGCGGACGCCCTCTCCTTCTCCTCCTCCGCCTCCTCCTCCTCCTCCTTCTCCTCCTCGGGGTGACAAGCCGCCCCCGCCCCCTTCCCCCCCAAACAATTACCCTGTGGCGTACCCAACCCATTTATATCATGGGAAACGAGGCGTTGGCCGAAACTTGCACGGACAATCACATTGCAGGATCCGTTGTTTGATATGTAAGCTACTTGGGGCACGCGCCAATGGCATGATGCGCAGGAGAACCATACAAGAACGAGGGGCGACAACTACAGGCTCGAAGAGGACATGGGGAGTCGGGAACGAAGAGCAGGAGAAAGACGTGCGGGCAGCCCACAGTGCTGTGCCCCTCAGCAGCCCTCGAAAGTGGCGAGAGTTTCACAGATCGCAGCCCCCCAGGGATGGCGAGGTCCCATTTGAGTCTGCGGTGAGTACCCACTGTGCTGGGCCCCTCAGCAGCCTTCGAAAGTGGCGAGAGTTTCACAGATCGCAGCCCCCCAAGGATGGCGAGGTCTAGTGAGTCTGCGGTGCGTACCCACTGTGCTGGGTCCCTCAGCAGCTTTCGAAAGTGGCGACGGTTTCACAGATCGCAGCCCCCCAGGGATGGCGAGGTCCCATTTGAGTCTGCGGTGAGTACCCACTCTGCTGGGCCCCCCAGCAGCCTTCGAAGGTGGCGACAGTTTCACAGATCGCAGCCCCCCAGGGATGGCGAGGTCCCATTTGCATCCGCCGTGGGTACCCACTGTGCTGGGCCCCGCAGCAGCCCTCGAAAGTGGCGAGAGTTTCACAGATCGCAGCCCCCCAGGGATGGCGAGGTCCCATTTGAGTCTGCAGTGCGTACCCACTGTGCTGGGCCCCTCAGCAGCCCTCGAAAGTGGCAACAGTTTCACAGATCGCAGCCCCCCAGGGATGGCGAGGTCCCATTTGAATCCGCCGTGGGTGCCCACTGTGCTGGGCCCCCCAGCAGCCCTCGAAAGTGGCGACAGTTTCACAGATCGCAGCCCCACAGGGATGGCGAGGTCCCATTTGAATCCGCCGTGGGTGCCCACTGTGCTGGGCCCCCCAGCAGGCCTCGAAAGTGGCTAGAGTTTCACAGATCGCAGCCCCCCAGGGATGGCGAGGTCCCATTTGCATCCGCCGTGGGTACCCACTGCGGTGGGCCCCCCAGCAGCCCTCGAAACGCAGCGACGAGCCAGGTGAAAGGCAGGAGGGGAGAGAGGGACGGGAAGGTTCGCGCGAGCAGTGCTCAATTCAAAACGAGAACCCAACGCAGGAGGGTTGGGAACAAATCCGAGCGAAGGACCCATCCAGAAGTAGCTTCCAGTATCGCGGCGCAGGTGAGAAGGAGGGGGGGGCCAGGAAAAGAATTGCGACGTTGACTGCGAGGGATTGTACTATTTGGCGTGAGCTCCGTGCGCCGCCAGTTCGCGCACACTCTTTCAATCCTCTCCGTGTTCCCAGCGTGCGGCGTTGCATTCCTGCCCGCCTGGCCCGCGGTGGCCCGAGCCCCGGGCCCCGACGGTTTGGATCCATGCCCTTCTCTCGTGTTTCTCCCCTCCTTGTTCTTGCGTTCCGTTGACCGCGGCTCTGGGCACTGCGCATTGCGGAGTCCCCGCGACGCGCGCCGGTCGCCCCGAAGGAGTCCCGGCGTCGCGCGCGCGAATCGTCCGCGGCACGGAGCAACGAGCAAGGCGTTACGGGGCCACGAGACCTGCGAGGTGTGCCAACATCGATTTGCAGTGGCCGAGGAGCCGCATGCGAACCCTTCCGTTGGGACCTTCGGTGGAGGTCCCTAAAGGGCCGCGAAACGTTTGAGGGGTGTGCTGAAAGGGACATGCGGTGAGCGGGGTGCCGCATGCGAGCCTTGCAATTGGGGCCTTCCGTTGAGATCCCTGTGGGGCCACGCAACGTGTGAGGGGTGTGCCGAAACAGACATGCGGTGGGCGGGGAGCCGCGTGCGAACCTTGCAAATGGGCTTCCAGTGGAGGTCCATCAGGGGCAACGCAACGTGTGAAAGGTGCGCCAGCATAGACATGCGGTGGGCGGGGGCTCGCATGCGAACCTCGCCATTCAGTTCTTCAGCGAAGGTCATTGTGGGGCCACGGAACGTGCGAAGTGTGCCGAAATCGATTTGCGGTGGCCGGGGAGCCGCATGCGAACACTTCCATTGGGGCCTTCGGTGGAGCTCCCCACGGGGCCGCGAAACGTGTGAGGGTGTGCCGAGATGGACATACGGTGGGCGGGGGGCCGCATGCGAACACTGTCACTGGGGCTTCCAGTGGAGGCCCCTTTGGGGCCACGCACCGTGCGACGGGTGTGCCGTAATGGTTGGTCTTCGGGAAGAAAAGGCAATGATGGGACGAGGGAGGAGGGAGACGAGGAGGAGGAAGAAGGGGAGGAGGAGAAGAAGACGCGGGGCGGTTTTTATTCAAAACGACGACCCAGCACCACAGGACGGTTGGGAAAAAGGAAACGCGCGAAGCCAAATATTGGATGCGCTCGAGGAGCTAGCGAGGTGTGCGCTGCACGGCGCTAGTGCCAGTTGAGTCGTGTTCGTGATGACCGCCTCCCCCATCCACCCTCCTCCTCGTCTTCCTCCTCCCCCCCCCCTTCGCCCCCCGCCTCTCTCTCTTTCTCTCTCTCTCTGTCTCTCTCTCTCTCTGAGTCTCTCTTTCCGCACTGCTTTTCCACCCTCGCCACACCTCTGCCTGCCATTTCCCCCTTCGTCCTTGTCTTCCTCCTCGCCCCCCCCCCCCCGGAGCGGAGCGAGGAGGAGGACGGGGGGGAGGGGGAGGAGGAGGAGGGAGGGAGGAGGAGGAGGAGGAGGAGGAGGAGGAGGAAGGAGGAGGAGGAGAGGAGGAGGAGGAGGAGAGGGAGGAGGAGGAGGAGGAGGGAGGAGGAGGAGGAGGAGGAGGAAAAAGGGGAGGAGGCAGAGGACGCGGAGGAGGCGGAGGAAGAGGAAAAGGGGGGGGGGGAAGAGGAAGGTGGAGAAGGCGGAGGAAGAGCAGGAGGAAGAGGAGGAAGAGGAGGAACGAGGAGGAACGAGGAGGAACGAGGAGGAACGAGGAGGAGGAGCAGGAGGAGGAGGAGGAGGGGAAGGACTGTCCCCTTCGTGGGGGAGCCGGCGCGCCACCCCTGACCCGCTCGATTGGGGGCGCGGGCGCGTACGGTTTCGCTCGCCGCCGCCGCCGCCCTCGAGGCCCGGCTAACCGGGGGCCAGGCTGGGGCAGCGCGCGGCGGAGGACCGGAGGGTTCCGCGGGGGGGGTAGGGCAGAGGGGGTCGGGCCGGCCCCCTGTGGTCCCAGACAGGCTCGCGTCGTGTAAAAGTCACGACGGGCGATTTTGGACAATGTTCGCCCTTCAGGAGCCCACGCTGGGCCGCAGGCCTGTCAAAACACAACCCGTGATGAAACACCTGGCCTGAGGGAAGGGGTCAGGACTTCCAGGGACCGCGCATCGAAAGAAGCAAAGCATCGGCACTGGATGTCTGCATGTAACCACCTCTTAGCCTTCGGAAATGGGGGTGCGGTCAGGAACGTATGCCCAGCGTGTCGAACCGTCGGTCTTGGCCCACCGCGCTTCGGCGCGACACGCCAAGCACGTCCCAGTCCCTAGCATCAACCTTCCGAGCGTTTCCCAGCCGCCCACCCCACGAAGTAGAGCGACACGCTGTCCGCTTGCAAGGCATAGCGTGTCGCAGGGGCCGCCGCCGCGACACACAGAGCAGAAGCTCCTGACCGTGAACGCGGGGGGGTCGGCCCAACCCCTCCTGCCTTGCCCCCCATTCCTGGAACCCTCTGGGAGGAGGCCGAAGCCCCCCCGAGCGGCCGTCGGGGCGGGGAGGCCCGCGGGGGGGGGCCTTGCGCGCGCTCTTAGCCAGCACAAATGCGCGCGTGCACCACAAATAGCTCGGAGGTCCGCGCGGACTTCTTGGGTCGGCGATGCCCCCCCCCCCCCCGGCGGCGGCTCCGGCACCGCCCCCGGTGCGCTCCGTCGCGCCGGGTAGGGCGGTCCAGCGCCGACCCAGGAACTCCACCCAGGCTTCCAAAAGGATCTGGTGGTGCCGATGATTGCTACTCTTCTAATCAAGCCTCACAAGCACAACCGCGGTAAGGCGACTTGATGCAAGGCTCTGCATCCTCGACTGTGGCCAGACTTCTGCCTTGCAGAAGTCAAGGCCACGGGTCGCGAGTCATCTATTTCCCTTTGTCATGGGCGAGCCCCCATCTGATAACCTATATTTGTGTGGGCGGCGGCGTGTGCGCCTTCCGTGAAGAAAGATTTGAGTATTCCCCCTCTGGAACCGCCAACCCCGAGTATGTTGCCCCTGCCGTCGGCCAGGCGGCATTCTGAGGCAGCACTCTGAGGCAGCACCCTGGGCCACAACCCAGGCGAGGGCGTCAGGGAGGCCGAGGAAGAAGATAAATCGCTCCAGGACGATCCTGAATTCCTGAACACTCTGGCTGGGACGGCCGCGGCGCCCGATGCACGCCCTCCAGATCCGCTCGCTTTCAGAGATCCCCGAGTTATCTAATGCCGACCGTGTCGTGTTGCTGCCGTCGTCTCAGGTGGCCAGAGGGGGGGCCCGCTGAGGAGGCGCAGCGGCGTCTCGTCGGCAGCGGGCCTGGCGTACTGCCCTCTGGAGCTGGCGGGGGCTTCCTGGGCTCGGGCGTTGCGTTCTGGGGGGGCGGTAACTGTGGGGAAGGAGGGCAAGGCACTTTTTGTGTACCTTGGGCTCGGGCGTTGCGTTCTGGGGGGGCGGTAACTGTGGGGAAGGAGGGCAAGGCACTTTTTGTGTACCTTAGGGGCCCTGGGCACGAGAGGTGCACCCCCCCCCCCCCCCCCCCCCGGCTTATCTCTAGGCCTCCTAGACGGGCTCCGAGCAGATGGGGTCGGAGGATCGCGCCGCATCGCCAATGCATCGCCGATGCGGCTCGATGTGCAGCCCGATTTCCTTCACGCCGACGCCGCCGATGCATCGCCCGCGTCGACGATGCATCGCTGGTGCATCCCCGATGCGAAGCGGCACGATCCTCCGACCCCATCTGTTCGGACCCCATCAGGGAGGCCTCTCTGTCATCGCCCCCCCATGAAGCAACGCCCAATGGGCCCCTGCCCCCTCCGCCCGCGTCGGGCGGGGGAGGCCTTGCGGCGGAGGGTGGCCCCGCGCGCTGGCGGCAGCCACCCAAGGGGATGCCCAGCGCCGACCTCCGACACGTCCGTGCACTCGCGGCGCCCCTCCATCCTTGGAGCAGGCTGGGGGGCTGAGGTGGCCCAGAGCAGGAAGGATGCGGGAGGCGAGGAGAGGTTCGAGGTTTTGGGTTCGGGCAGGCTCTACGTGCCTTTGTCGGTGTCTGGGGGCCGTTTTCGAGCCCCAGGACCGCCAGAAACGGATCCGGAGTGAGAAACTGCACCATATGGACTCCGAGAGAGGTCCAGGGACTGATTTTGAGCGGAGTTACCTTGATCCCCCCGTCTTGACCGATTCTCTGGGGGCCCATCCAGCTCAGACCCCTAGGTCGCCTCCAACACCGACACGTCCGTGCACCTGCGGTGTCCATCCATCTCTTCCATGGGGGCACTCAACACGCACCTGCACAGATCCTGGGCAAGACCATCCTGGGCCCAGGATTTCGCGGGCGGCAGGCATATCCGCATCAACGGCATCGCGGGCTGGGCCCCTGGGCCATGACCCTGTCGACATGGGCTGCGTCTCCTGTGCGTTCAGGTCGTTTCGCACGCAGCGTCTTCCGAACGTCCTCCCCCCCTCCTTCCGCTTCCCCTGTGCGTTCAGGCTCTTTCGCACGCAGCGTCTGCCGAACGCCCTCCCCCCGTCCCTCCCGCTTCCCCTTTGCATTCAGGTTTTTTCGCGCGCAGCGTCTGCCGAACGCCCTCCCCCCGAGAGGGAGAAAAATCATTCGATTTGATTCCTCTCGCTTCGCGGGGTGCACGTCCGGAGCACGTACAGTCCAGCTGTTGTGGGGCCTTTTGGGAGCCTCCTGGGGGGTTCTTGGAGGCCTCTTGGGGGCTTCCTGGGGCCTCTTGGGGGCCTCCTGGGGGCCTCTTGGCGGCCTCTTAGGGGGCGTCTTGGGCCGTCTTGGGCCGTCTTGGGGCGCTTTTGCGCCGTTTGGCCCCTTCGGGGGCCTTCTTGGGGGCCTCTCGCGGCCGCCTTGGGGCCCTCTTGGAGTCCTCTTGGGCCGTCTTGGGGGCCTCTTGGACCGTCTTGGGGGCCTCTTTGGGCCGACTTGGGGCCCTCTGGGGCCGTCTTGGGGCCCCCTTGGGTGCTGCTTGGGTTGTCTTGGGGCCATTTTGGAGGCTGCTTGGGCCGTCATGGGCGTTTGAGAGCCGGAAAAGGCGAGAACGCTAAAATCCTCCAAAAACCTAGGAAAATCTATGTTTTTGGCCTTTGGAGGCGCACTTGTGGGCGCTCTTGGGGGGGTGGGCGTGGGGCCAGCTTGGGGGCTTTTTGAGCCTTCTTGGGGCCATCTTGGGCCGTCTTGGGGCCGTCTTGCCCCGTCTTGAGACCATCTTGAGCCGTCTTCACGCCCTCTTGGACCCCCAAGAGGCCCAAGAAGCCGAAATCATTGATTTTCCATTGGTTTTTGTGGTTTTAGGCCCCGAAGGGGCCCTCCACCTTTGGGTCGACGGAAGTGGCGCGACTCCGGGGGGGGGGGTAGGGGGGGAGACATAATAATGTAACACAGTGCAATATGTGGCAATAATGCAATCATTGGATACATTGGATACGTTGCATTAGGGCTTCCGCTCAGCTGCGCGACCTGCCTCCGGCAACACGTCACTTCCGGACGTGGATTCCTCTCGCTTCGCGGGGTGCACGTCCGGAGCACGTACAGTCACGTCGTCGCGGGGCCTCTTGGGAGCCTCCTGGGGGCCTCCTGGAGGCCTCTTGGGAGCTTCTTTGGGCCTCTTGGGGGCTTCTTTGGGGCTTCTCCCCCCTCCTTTTCATACTCTCTCCCCATCTTCCCTTCCGGCGCCGGCTCTAATCATGGGCGCCGCCGTAACCAACTTCCACCTGGCTGGCGCTGCGCCGCAGTTCGCCCAGGGGGGGGAAAATAACATTACACTCCAGTCGTTGTGTGGCCTTGTGGGGGCTTCTTTGAGGCCTCTTGGGGGCTTCTTGGGGACTTCTTGGAGGCCTCTTGGGTTTTTTTGGGGGCCCCTTGGGGGCCTCTTAGGGCCTCTCGTGGTCTTTTGGGGGCGTCTTGGCCGTCTTGGGGCGTTTTTGCGCCGTTCCGCCCCTTCGGAGGCCGTCTTGGGGGCCTCTCGCGGCCGCCTTGGGGTTCTCTTGGGGTCCTTTTGGGCCGTCTCAGGGTTTTTTTGGACCGCCTTGGGGGCCTTTTTGGGCCGTCTTGGGGCCCTTCTGGGCCGTTTGGGGGCCCTTTGGGGGGCTTATTGGGCCTTTTTGGGGCAATTTTGATGGCTGCTTGGGCGGCCATGGGCTTCTGAGAGTTGAGAAAGGCGAGAACGCTAAAATCATCAGAAAATTATATGAAAATTGACGATTTTGACTTCTGGAGGCACTCTTGGGGGTCGTCTTGGGGCCCTCTTAGGATGTCTTAGGAGTGTCTTGGGCCCTTTTGGGGCCATCATGGACCGTCTTGGAGCCGTCTTCGCCCGTCTTGAAGCCATATGGAGCCGTCTTGAGGCCCTATTGCGCCTCCCAGAGGGCCCAAAGTCCCGAATCATCGATTTTACATAGGTTTTGGTACGTTTTTGAGCCCCAAATGGGGGTGGCCACTTTGGGTCCACGGATGTGGCGTAGCCCCTGGGGGGGGGTAGGGGGGGATACATAGTAATGTAACACAATTCAACATGTTGCAATTATGCAATCGTTGGATACATTGGATACGTTGCATTATCGCCTCCGCAGAAAACGCTGCCGCTGAAATCGCCGGAAAAGGCGAGAACGCTAAAATCTTTCAAAAACCTAAGGGACATCTATGTTTTGGGCCTCTGGAAGCGCTCTGGTGGGCGCTCTTGGGGCCCTGTTGGGCCATCTTGGGGGCGCGTTGGGCCCTTTTGGGGCCATCTTGGGCCGTCTTGCGGCGGTCTAGTCCCGTCTGGAGACCATCTTGAGCCGTCTTCACGCCCTCTTGGACCCCCAGGAGGCCCAAGGAGCCGAAATCATTGAGTTTCCATTGGTTTTTGTTGGTTTTTAGGCCCACAAGGGGCCTTTCACTTTTGGGTCGACGGAAGTGGCGCGACTCCGGGGGGGGTTAGGGGGGAGAGATAACAATGTAACACAATGCAATATGTAGCAATTACGCAATCATTGGATACATGGGATACGTTGCATTAGGGCTTCCGCTCCGCGACCTGCCTTCGGCAACACGTCACTTCCGGACGTGGATTCCATAGGCTTACGCCACATCCGCCGACCCCTTGATGTAGTCGGGGGCCTTATTTTGCTGTCCTGGGGCCTTCTAGTGTCGATGCTCGGGGCCGCAGGGGCGAAAAGGAGGAGGAGGGGCATGTGGAGGTGGAGGAGGAGGAGGGGGTGGTGGAGGAGGAGGAGGAGGAGGAGGAAAAGGTGGAGGAGGACAAGTGAGGATCTGGTTTGTGGGCGTGAGCTTAGGCCTCCGGAGGCTGTTCGGGACGATCCCGGCACCACCAGAACGCATGGTTTCACCTTGGATCTGGAGGCAGTGTGCGGATACCCGGACCGCGAACGGGAGCGTGGGTTTGAGGCTACTGGGATGGCTCATGGGGTCTCGTGGGAGGGCTCTTGGAGGCGTGTTGGACCCAGTTCTGGGGCCTCTGAGGGACCTCCTGGAGAGGTCTTGGAGGCCTTTTGGGGGATCTTGGGGTTCCCCGGGGGCCCCTTGGGGCTTCTTGGGTGTTTCGTGGGACAATCTGGGGGCGTCTTGGGGCCGACGGGTCGAAATTTCCGGTTGGGTTCTGCTTCTGGACCCTTTCTGGGGGCCGTCTTGGGGCAGTCTTCGGCTGGCTTGGGGGTTTCTTTGGCCGTTTGAGGCCGTCTTGGGGATATCTTGGGCCGTCCTGGAGCCCTCGACGCCCTCCCCCCGAGAGGGAGAAAATTCACTCTATTTGACTTGGGGTCTTTCTGCGATAACAACAAGCTATACTTCACAACAGAACTGCACAAATGCGAAACCGCTCACGCAAGCACGCGCAGAAATCTAACTCGCTCGTGCATACATAAACACGTGCACATTCCAACCTACAACGCATATAAGCATGTCCACACAAAAGCACACGTGCGCACACATACGCACACACACACACACACACTGAGTACATGCCATCGGCATTACAAAATCCAGTAGAACACATCGGAGTTCGCAGTGAGTGTTCAATTAGACGTGCCAGTCATTTGTCCCCAAGAGCTTGCACGCGGATTTTATGTGCAAGACATGTCCAGTGGACCTTTGACAGTGGTCGCATGGACCTCTGTGCTTTGTTTGTCTCCACCCGCGGACATCCCACAGAAGAAGAGTGTTGTTTCCCGTATGTGTCTATGGTTGCTAGAGAAGATATGTTCATACGCGTTTCTTCTTGGCGGCAATGGTCGCTAGAACTGCGGTCGACCTGCTGGTGGGTCTCTTCCCCGCCGCTGTCTCGTTCTCGTTGACAGTACCGAGTTGATACTCCACCGAGGAAATAAAGCGCTTGATAATAGTTCCTCTGCGCTGATCTGATACCGAAGAATACCTAATACTACGGAAACATCACGTTTGCTGACAACTACCAAGCCATCATCTGCCGAATGACGAACGAGCGGACTGCAATCTTCATGTGACGTTGAGTCTGATATCGCACATTGGCGAAATAGCTGAAAGTGCGTGCGCTCGTTGGCCGTGGTGCCGTCGCGCACCAACTCGACGTTCGCGGACTTCGTCAGGAAACGGGTGCTGTTTTGAAAATACTCGTACGGGGTGGCAGTTGCCGCATTGCGAAATCACCTCGAAGTTCGGCCCGTCCCGCACGAGCGAATCGTGCTTAACAGCGGTCGCCGCAAGTAATTCCAAATACTCGGAGGGCTTGCGGAAGGGGCTCTCTGGGTCGGCGCTGGCCGATCCAAGCAATGCGCGCGGACCTCTGGGCGATGAAGCGTGCGCGAGGCGCGGTCTTGCGGTCGAGCGCCGTCGCAAGCGTGCGGCAGTGATGGAACGGGGGATGTGCTACGCTATTCGGGGCCCCCAATCTTGCTTTCCGGTCAGGGGGGCCCGCGTCTTTGATTGAGGTTCGACCTCGCCTTCAGTGCCACCCCCAACCCCCAGGGTCCATTCCGATCCGATCGACCCGACTCGGTGTCGGCTCTGACCCGCTCGATTCGATTCGATTCGATGTAGATGCCCGGGCGATCCGACGCAGCCCGATGTTAGCCTGGTGTTGTTTCGCATCCTGACGCGGCCGATCCGATTCGATCTCGACCCCGTGCCGACGCAGGCCGATCCGACGCACATCTCGATCCGATCCGACCTCCCGATCCGATGCCGACGGATCCTGCCCCTCCCTACCCTCCTCACTTTCCCCCCCCCCGTGGGTATCTGGTGGGCTTCGCGGGTGCGCTCGTTTGCCTTTTCATCGTGCTCGTCTTCATCCTGGTGCTGCAGTGGAATGAGGCCGTCAGGCAAGGGGCAAGGTTCAGTGGACCCCCCCCCTTGGGCGCCAGCTCTCTCCGGAGGCCCATCCCCTGCGGCCGCAGGCGCCCTGCGCGGGATGCTGCCTCGGGGCCCCGCGGGGCGGAGCAGGCGGGGTCGTGCCTGCTCTCACCCTCGTGTTCCTCCTGCCCCCCTCCTCGCGAGGAGGGAGAAGGGAAGGAGGGAGGGAGGAAGGGAGGGAGGGAGGGGATATTTTCGCCCGAGTTCCACCCTCGGGTTGCGTTCCAGCAGCGGCGCCTCGCCGGGAGCGTTCCTGGGGCGCCCGAGCGGCCACAGGAGGCCCGAGTTGTGACCCGGAAACCAAGGGGTGGGCGGGGAAGGAAGAGTAGAAGGAGAAGGGGGAGGAGGGAGGGAGGAGGAGGGAACGAGGAGGAGGAGGGTGGAAGAGGAGGAGGAGGAGGAGGAGGTGAAGGTGGAGGAGAGGGCGCGCCGCCTCCTTCCCCCATCGCGAGCCTCTCGCGCCGCTGCTGCTGGTGTTGGTGCTGCCGCTCGTGCTGATGCTGATGCTGCCTTGGTGCTGGTGTCGCAGGAGCTGCTGCTGTGGCGGTTGATGCTGCTGGCGCTGTTTTCTGTTGCGGCTGCGCTGCCAGCGCTGGACGTACTTCGGAAGCCTCGTTGTTGATGGCGGCGTTGTTGCCACAATGCGTTGCTAATCAGTTCTAGCTCAGCAGGCATCACGTTTCTGTTATGTCTGATTGCTGCGGTACGCTGGATTGGAATGACTACGGCGTGCTAGTTGTCTTACTGGCACGAGCACCACGCTTCTTGAATATAATGCAGGGCGTGTGTATGTGTAAGGCGTTGTTGGCATATCAGGCTGCGGTCGGGCGTCAGATCACTGCTCCCGTCAAGCGCAGCTCCCCCACGGAGGACACAGTGGATTCCTCTTTGACTTGTTGACAATTTTCGGGGGGGGCTCTGAAAGTACACCATGTGTTACAGGTCAGATGTCAAACATAGTCTTGCTATTCACCGCCTTGGTTTGCTCATACATGCGCCTGCCCCGCCCCGTGGGTGAACATGGGTCGACTAGCTTAGGCGGTAGATATTGGCTGGAAAGTGCGTACGACGCCGAGCTTGGCCAGGTCAGGCTGCGTCGCACACGTTTGGCTTGGCAATTGGGCACGTCATGCCACAGGCCCCCTGCTATGGTCTCCCTTCCTTCTTGCACATAGCTCTCTTCGTCATGTCACTTGGCTACATTGTCTCGTCGGGGGGACCGACATGGGCACGGAAAGAAGGGGGACGAAGACCAACATCAGTTCTTGTCCATCTTGGATCGTTGTCGATGTCGCCGCGGATGTTGTCCATTTGAGACAGCAGGCCGCCTGCCAAACAGCGGCCGCTGTTGGTTTTGAACAGTATTTGCTGGTGGGCATCGTAACCATTTGTCCCGTGCCCATTTCTGGCGTCCAGATCGTTGCCAGTTGCATGTGATTCGCCCCTTGCGTCACATGTTCGTTCCATCTCTATCCCATGACGAGGTGTCGGCACAGCGCCCTGCGAAGAGGCGAGGGGCGCAGGGCCAAGCTTGAATCTGCTCTGGAGCGGGGGGTATCGTTGTCCATACTGGCAGGGTTAGGGTCTGCGGCGCAAGGAATACGAGCATATTAACAAGTGGCGCGCTGCGCAGAAAGGGCCTTGCCTGCCAGGACCGAAGGAGTTGGCATTGGAATTCGTTGGGGCGAGTTTGAGGGCCTTTTTTCTGGTCGTCTCGGATCGCTGGAAGCCCGAAAAGGCCAGGACGCGAAAATCATTCAACAACCTGAGGCCTATGAACGCGTGTGCCCTCTGAGAGGCTTTTTGTGGGAATGCTCTTGTAGCCCACTTGGGGCGTCTTGGAGCTCTACCGGGCCACATTGAAGGAGCATTCGGCGTCTTCGAGCGTGGTTGGGGTCGTCTGAAGGGACCTTTGGACAGTCTTGGGGCCCTGTTGGGGCCCTCATGGCCCGTTCGGGGATTCTGTGGCCTCCGGAAAGATCGAGCGGGAAGTCGACCAATGCATGCGGGAAACAAAAAAGCATACGACACCCTTGCTTAAAAGGTGAATGGAGCCTTTCTGTCCCTGTAGGGCATTTGCATGCTCAAAAGTGAGGGTTGAGGAACATTTAATGACATGAGGACACTCCACTCAATCCCTTGGCACGGTGGAGAATACGTGCACCAATGTATCATGAACTGTTTGTGGTGTGTGCCAACGTCCCTCGTGCGAATGCACTGACATCCAGCTTGGCTCCGAAGAGTTCGTCTTGCTGCCCTGCAACTACAAGTAACGGTTTACTACCCACGTTGAGTCTCGACTTGCGCTGAAAAGAATAATCGAGTTGACCAACGACCATAGCCCATAGCTCCCGTATTGCATGATATGTGTGCTTACGTTTGTGGCATTCGGTTTGCATCATTGCTGCACTTTGGAAACTGCTGACGCATGCACGCCGTTCGAAATGTCGTCCGAACTTCGTCATTTCCAGTGCGCGTGAGCCGGCGTTTTGGAGGAACGAGCAGATTTTGGCCCGGTTTGGAAACGCCCAGAGGGGCCCGAAATTGTCGTATTCCACTTTGCCGTTGCTCTGGGCGTCGCCGACTTCGATAAGTTCTTCTTGTGGGCACACGTTGCGTGAGCGATCAGGAATCAAGAGCACGCTCACATTAGTTGCACAAAGTTGTTCTACTTCTATTGCACATGTGGTGCAACAGATGGGCTCCATCTCCTGTACATGTGATGCGAGTCCAGGACCCGTACACGTTGCATGATGCAAATGCATGAGCAAATCATTGGTACCCAGCCGATAATGGTGTTGGTGCTGGTGTTGTTTCGACCTGGCCAGAGAAGACTAGATCGTCTTCCATAATATTTCCGTCTGTTGTTGCCACGACTACAGATACGTAAGACGTTGGCTAATATTACGCGTGTCTCTCCCAGTGCCACGAGGACCCATCATTGAACGTGCCCACTGCTTCCAAACAGTGCTTGCACTTAGGGGTTCTTGCTTCCGCTCGAAGGCGCTGGGCATGTCTGCCGCTCTGGCGGCGGCTATGTTGCCACCGTCGCCGCCCCGTCGCTGCCTTTTCGCTGCACGTCGTCTGGGCCTGTCTGCCGGTCTGGCGGTTATGTTGCCGCCATCGCCGCTCCGTCGCCACCGGTCGCCGCCCGTCGTCTAGGCATGTCTGCCGTTTTGGCTGCTATGATGCCGACGTCGCCGCCCCGTCGCCGCCTCGTCGCCGCTCGTCGTCTGGGCCTGACTGTCGGTCTGGCGGCTACCTTGCCGCTGTCGCCGCCCTGTCGCCGCCTAGATTCTTTTTCCTTTCTGAAAAGGGAATAGACTCTCCCCCCCCCCGGGATTAACGACACCCCTTTTCGTAGTGCAATTTATATGGTTCTGCCCCATCGTCCATTTAAGAAATGAACTAGTACCATCCCAGCCAGGCTGGTATCAACCCCCTCCCGTCATCCCTGGGAAAAGATACTATGCGCGCGCACCCGGTTATCAAAAATCATAAGTTTCCAAGAATCCTATGCAAAAATGTGACGAAGTGCACACACGCGGGTCGTCGCGCGCGCATGCCGAAATTTTTAGTTGCGTGAGGATTTCAAGTCGGGTGTCCAAACAGCATATAAAAACGCACGGTTTCGCAACGCTGATTTTCAACAGAACAACGTGCGCGCGCGTTCTTGCGAATTCTTGAGAAGGCCATTGATTTTTCAACATTTCAGAAAATGCTGTCAAACGGGCTTCGCGCGCGCGTGTCGAAATCGTTCGAACACCCTTGCGCGCGTGCCGTCGCAAGAATCCTTTGCAACAAATAGGACGAAGTGCACGCCCGTGCGTCGTCGCTCACGCATGCCGAAATCCGTCAAAAACCTGCGGTGTCGTAGCGATGTCAAACCGAATGTAGAACAAACGTGCAAAAACACATGGTTTCGCAACATCATTTTTCAAACAGCGTGCGTTCGCGTTTTTGCGCATTCTTGAGAAACACATCTGTTTTCCACTTGCCCCATTGAGTTTTCCAAAATCTGGCGCCGCATGCCGACATCATTCGCACGCCCTTGCGCGCGTGTTGGGGGCGCACGGTCCGTGCCAAATTAGATAAATTTGGCCACTCTCGCGCGTCGGCCGCGCGCGCATGTCGAACTCTTTCCAAAACCTTTTCTCACCGACGCGAGGACGCCGTCATCGTCGTCGGCGTGAGCAGCATCGGCGCCCGCACTGGCCGCGCCTTCGCCGGTGTCACCAGCATCGCTGCTATCATCATCGCGTCTACCGTTGCCGACGTTGCCATGATACCGCGCCCGCCCAAGCCGCCGACTCGCAGTAAAGTGGCCGCTGGGATGTGCCCAGCGGTCAGCCCCACCGCGGCCGCGTCGGTGGCGCCAAGCTAGCTGGCCGCTGCGCGCGCGTGCTAGGGTTGACGCGGCCGCAGAGATGCACCAGCCAACGCCAAGCATGCATCGCAGTCGCCACCGCATGGGTTGTGCAAACCAAGTTGCAGGTGAGCAGGTGGGATGTTTGCAGTGGCACTGGGATGTGTCAACTCGCTTGTTAAAATCATTTGCACCATACAGATTGCACCACACGAATTGCATCGCAGCGTTTGCACCATGTATATGCATATATGTGTATATACATATGCATCACATATCTGGATGTATATATACACACATGTACTACACGACATATACTGAACAACTCAGGTTGACCAGCATATAATGTACCACATACATTGGCCCACAAATACTGCAAAGTCTAGATAACACCACGCAGATCGCTCGACATATATTGCATAGCAGTGGCTGCGCCAAGTATGTTGCACCACCTAAATTGTTCCACATAGAATGCACAACATTTTTCTTCTGGGGCACACTGTCGGGAGTCCGCGCTGGTAAACATTGACATCACAGCCGCTAGCATTACGACAAGAATTGGTTTCAGAGCCAAAGCAGCGACCGCTGCTTCGTGAATTAGATGGACTACTGCTTTAGGACTACACAGGCAAGCGGTGTCAAACGATAATGCGAGAAAAGCGGTCAGAGGCAAGGTCCCATAATAGTTTGAGAGGGTTTCTATAGCAGGGGGCATCCACATCGTAAGTGGAATGCGTGTCAGGAAAGCAACGAAGCGATGAAACAAAAACAGATGGCGATGGTGGTAGTAAGAATGATGCGGATGCTCAGTCGCAGTTGCTGTGGCGTTTGCAACGATGGTTTTGATGAGGATAAGGTGGGTGATGAAGTTGATGATTACGTTGATGCTGGCGATGATGGTAATGTTGATGTTGATGCGCACGCTGATGACGACGGCGATAGTAATGGTTGTTATAATGGTGGTGTCGATGGCGTTGGTGGTGACGATGGCGCTGACGATCGATACAGCGAGGAGCAGGGCGAGGACAATGACGAAGGGGACGAGGACGGTGGGGAGGGCCCCATCCTTCGACGTTGCAAGTTTCTCGTGGCGTGGGCCCCCGTGGATCTCGACCCCTTCCCCGGGGCAGATTTTCATCCTCAGCCGCATTCCACCGTCCCAGGACGTGAACGGCCTCCAGACGCCGAAAACGTCGAAGAGATAGCCGTGACAATGTGTTTTGCGGCGCCCTGGTCGGATAAGAGGAGGACGAGGAGGAGAAGAACGAGGAGCAAGAGGAGGATGACGAGGACGACGACGAAGAGCCACTGGCGTCTTCGAGCATTTCAACGACGGAGCCGACGCGAACGTTACTTGTGCTCTACCTCAGAGCCGGGGCGTCGCATTCACCATGCCACAAGGAGGAGGAAGAGGAGAAGGAAGAGAAGGAAGATGGGAAAGAAATGGTGTGGAGGATTGGGAGGATGAAAGAGAGACCAGGGGAAGGAGGAGGAGGAGGAGGAGGAGGAGGAGACGGAGGAGGAGAGGAATGACGAGGCGAGGAGAGGGTGGGGAGGAGGAGGAGGAGGAAGAGGAGGAGGAGGAAGAGGAGGGGGGTAGGGCTGCGTCTATGAAGGTACTAGTGAAGCCCGAATGCTCGTAGGAGGAGAAGGGCAAGGCTGCGCCCCTGGAGGTACTACTAAACCCCAGAGCTCGATCGGCGGCCCGAAGGAGGAGGGGAACGGGGAGGGTTAGGGCTGTGCCCCTGAAAGCACCACTGACGCCCACAGCCACTGAGGCCCGCAGTTCGAGGGCTCGAAGAGGTAGGTGATGATGGGGAGGAGCAGGCTGGTGGAAGAGGAGGCTGGAGGAGGAGGCTATAGTAGGAGGAGGCTGGAGACGGAGGAGGATGAAGAGGAGAAGTAGGCTGGAGGAGGAAAAGCGCGCTGGTGGAGAAGGAGGAGGTTGGAGGAGAAGGTAAGAGGAGGAAGCTGGAGGAGGAAGCTGGAGGAGGAGGCTCGGACGAGGAGGCTCGGACGAGGAGGCTCGGAAGAGGCGCGCGCCCTGCAAAACGCCACGCCGCCAGGTGCCGCTCTCGTCGCCGCGGTCGCCGCGCTGCCCCTCGGCCTCGGGCCCCGCGCACGCCCCGAGGGCTTCGCCGCTCCCCGCGGGCAGCTCGCGCGCCCACCGAGGGCGGCCGGCGGCGCGCAGACGCGCAGCACAACTGGCGGGGAGGAGGGGCCCAGGTCTCCGGCGATTTCGGGAGGGGGGCCCAGATTTCTTCTTCCTGCTCCTCCTCCTCCTCCTCCTCCTCCTCCTCCTCCTCCTCTTCCATTCCTTTTCCTTGTGAGTAACTTCTCCCTGTCGCACCCCGAGGCCAGATTTTAGGGCGGTCCGGGCGTTTCGCCACAGACTTCCTCACCATTTATGACACCGAAGCGTAAATATTGACAACAGTTTCACGGACTGAGGGCGGGTGGTTTTCAGAATGTGGTTCTCGCCGTAGCGCCGCGCGCATTCGTGTTAACCATTTGCACGAGCTTCACGGATTGAGGGCGGGTCGTTTTCAAAATGTGGTTCTCGGTTTACGCCGCGCGCATTCGTTTCTAAAATTGAAAGAGCTTCACGGCTTGAGGGCGGGTGGTTTTCAACACGTGGCTCACGCCTCAGCGCCGCGCACATTTGTTTTAAACATGGTCACCCGGGCTGGGCCAGCGTGGTGCGCGGGGGGCGTGCGTGCGGTACAAAATCAGCAGCAGCATCACCATCATCATCACCATCGTCAGCAGCAGCAGCATCGCTCCTACTCCTCCGCCTCCTCCTTCTCCTACATCCTCCTTCGCCTCCTCAGCCTCCTCCATCTCCTCGTCGAGGGCGACTGTTCTTAGTGTCTTCTTAGTTTTTGTCCGCGAGGTTCCTCGCCACTGCGGCCAGACTCCCATCGAAATTCTTGTCGGAGCGCGCTCCAGGACGGGTCCGGGGGAGACGACGCTTCGGCCCCCGCGCAGATTTGGTTCGCGAGGGTTTTTGCTTGTTCCCCGCGCGGGGGGGGGGAGGGCCTGCCGCATTTTTTATTTTTGCCGGGAGCTGGGCCTCCACCTTGCCAGGTCGATTCGCAAATTACTCGGTTCGGTTCTCGAGAGGCCGTTGCGGCCACAACGTTTGCGGGCCTGCGCCCGCCAGGTCTGGTCCTGGGCCGTTTTCACGACAGCTTGGCATCGCTCGGACGGGTGCGCTTGTCTCGGCGAGGCCAGCGCGAGATAAGTTGGACCATCTGGGAGCATCATGCATCATCTTGCGAACCAAAAATCACGCACGAAGCCGAACAACGCACGGGGAATGGACGCTCGAGCGATGGCAAGCGGCGAAAGGGCGTGTTGCCTCATGCGGTTTTGTCCATCCCGATCCTCTTCCGTCTGCTCCTCCTTGCGACGTTGCTGCTGCTGCTGCTGCTGCTGCTGCGGCTGCTGTTGCTCTCGTTGCGTGGCGTGTGTAACCACAGAGGTTCGCCGAAGTCAAGCACGCCGCGCAACGTCACACGTCTGCCTGCTACCCACTGTCGAAGGCGCAAGCCCGAAAGGGAGACCGCCCAGGTATGTTGCATCCCTTGCGGCGCTTGTGCACAGAGCCGCTGCTTCACCCCCCCCTCACCCTCACCCTTTCCCCCTCCTGACTCTCCCCTGTCCCCCTGCCACCCATCCGCCTCCCTACCCATCCCTCATCTCACTCCTTGTCCCGCCGCACCGTCCATCCTTTTCCCCGTCCCGCCCCCCCTTGCCGTGCCCCGCCCCCCGACCAAGATGGCCCCACCGAGGTGCGGGCCCGAGAGGTCTGCCTCTCCGCGTGCGGACCTCGGGCTCGGGGGAGGGGGGGGGCGTGGCCGCCTCCGGCGGCCACCTCCTGCGCCTGACTCCTGCAGGAGCCGGCCGTGGATAGGTGGCCTCTTGCACCACGCTCCCGCAGGGGCACAGCGAGCTCGTCGAGTCGACCCAGGCTCTACAGGAGCGGACCCAGGAACCCACGAGCCAGCAGGAAATCCTGGCCCAGAGCAGCAGCGCGCCCTCAGCGCCAACGTCCAGGAGATCTTCCGAAAGCTCAGGGCCTCCACGGCGTCTGGGCTTGGCCCGAGGTGGCCCTAGCTGTCTGGCCCATCCGGAAGCCCCATAAGAGCTTCCCAGGTTTCGCGAGGGATGCTTTTGGTGGGCCCTCGGGGCTTCCCTGCGAGGGCCTGGGGCCACCTTGGACTGCGACCACTTTCGGCAACCACTGTGAGAGTGGAGTCTCCCGATGTCCCTCCCCTGCCTCGGTGCCCCCCCCGCCCGAGCAATCGACCCCCCCCCCCCCCGACGGCCCCGACGGCGAGCAGGAGCGCCCCCCGCGCGGAGGCGCGGGCCTCTTGCAGCTGCGTGGGAGCTCGAGCTGCTCCGTCTGCCGGGGGCAGGGCCGCACAGGCTCGCACCTGTGCCACTCCAGGTCGAGCAGCACGACGAGCAGCGCGGCAGAGTTGCGACCGGCAGAGCGCCGCAGCACACACGCGGCCAGCGCGATGTCAGACGCGTTCGTCTCGCCGGTGCACCTGCAGGTGGCGAGGGGCAGAGAGGAGAGGGCGGGAGGACGGGGCGACGGGCGCGCGGCGGTAGAGAAGCATTGCCCCCGCTGCGGAGAGAGGACGAGTCGCCATGCTTGGAGCACGGTGCTTTTTTGGCGGGCCGCCGCCGTCGGGCAGGGGCGGCCTTCGACGAGCGCGCCACAGGAGGAGGCCGCCGGAGGGCGCGGGCTGTACGCCCACGAACAGGTGCGGAGAGGAAGAAGAGGGCGAGGAGGCGTAGGCGCAGAGGAAGGCCAGGAGAGTATTGAGAAAGAGGGGGGAGACGCAGAGGAGTAGTGAGAGAGCTAGACAGGAGGAGGAGGGAGGAATCGAGTATGGAAGCAAGAATGTTCCACGCGTGCGCTGGCGCGAAGTGGCAGGTACGCTATTCAAGCTGTGTGAGCGTGTGCGGCTGAGCCTATCCCGAGCCCGCGCTCATCCGTCAGACGGCGCGTCGGGTGCCATGCGCGTCGCCTTCTGCTGCCCGCACACTGGCCCGCGTGGCACTCGTGGAGCCTTCCAGAGGCCGCCCGGCGCGTGCCCACAAGCTCCGTGGAGCTGATGTGGCTGCTGATGGTCCTCCGTATCATCCGCCTCCTTCTCCCCCCATCCTCGTCCTCCGCTCTCCGCCTCTGCGCTGCTCGAGAAGGAGCGGGGCAGGGTACGGGCAGGGTGTGGGAAGTTGTGCACGGCCAGGCCGTGGAAGCTCGCCGAAGCCGTGGCTCACTTTCAGGGGGTGCGCAGGCTTGCGCGAGCTGCAGGAAGGCCAGCACGCGCAGCTCACGCTGCAACTGAGCAGTGCTCCTTCCTTCGGGTGGCCAATCTGCGCATGCCATGGCATACCGTCTGGCACCGCGGGGCCGTCGGAAGCCTCCCGGAGACCTCCGACGGCCTCGCTCGAGCGAAAACGAGCGACGTCAAAGAGGGGGCTGGCTGAGCCGACGTTCGCGCGCAGGCTGCCCGCGTGAGTCTAGGCGCCCACTCTCCCACGCGGCCTGCCGCGCGGGTGACTCTGCGTGAGTCGCCGCGCGGAGGTCCCTGTGTCCTCACACGTACGGCCCCTTCCCTGTCGCCGCTCCTCCCAGACATCCGATGGCTTGAGGTGTCGGCTTTGGCCTGCTGCCTCGCCGCCTCCGCCGAGGGCGCCCGCGGGCGCGTGCCGATCAAGATCCGCACGGGGAAGCGAGGCCGAGGGTGGCGATCTCCTGGAGCCAACGCCGCAGCGCCGAGCTGTGCGCAACGAGGCCGAAGACCACCGCATGGGGACTGTCCCCAGACATGCGACGTCTTGTTTTCTTCCATACGGGTCCCCGGAAGTCCCGATACTTTCAACGGTATTTTCACCGGGACCAGCTTTTCATCCTGAGTGGTCTTTTGACGGTCACGAGGCCTGGCGAGGGCTCCCAGGGGCCGAAAACGGCCATAAACCTCCAGTTATGATTTCTGTTTGATGACGCGATCATGTCTGGGTCGGGGTCAGCCATTGTTGAGCGCATCGGCGCCCCGCCAACCTCCGCGGCGCCCGGGGCGGGCAGGCGCGGACACCGCCGCCGCCACCGGCAGGGTTGCCGCGCTCGCCGGGCGGCCGAGCTGGGCCCCAGGGCGCGCAGCTGGCGACAGCTCGCGGGCGGGGCGGGCCGGGGGGCCGGGGGGGGGAAGAGGAGAAGGAGGAGGATTTTTTAAACATCAACGGACAGCCGTCACGATACAACTGTGGGGCGGCGAAACCCACAGAGGGCTCTCCTTGGTGCTGCTGACAAAAACAGATTGCCTGATTGTTAGGCCTGTAAAGCCAACTTGCGCTTCCAGAAGCCTTGAAAATGTGCTTCTGGACCCCCCCCCTAAGGATCCTTAGGGGGGGTTTTGTCAAGGACGATTTACGCGCCACCCACGAACTGAAACGGATCTGTGAAGCGCAAAATCGTTGGACAACTAACAAACCTGTTTAATCGGAACCAGACTCTGAACCTTCAGGTCTGCTGTGAGAATTCTGGCCGCTCGACGCGGCGGCCTCCAGCCTGAGTGCCGAAGCGACATTCTGAAGTGCAGAGGCAGTGTCGGGAGAGGGCGGCACTGCACTGGCCTCGAGACTGGCGCCAGGATCGAGCCCAGGGGCAAACGCTGGCACCACAGGCGCATCAAAAATCTTCAGATTCTTGTCTCTGGGATGGAAGCCTGACGAGATCTTGTTGAAATTGGTTTTGCCGTGTCTGCTGAGCTCCGTGAGGCACCTGCCAGCACAGTTGCTCTTCACTAGCGCTCCCTGGTGGAGGCATGCCCCGCAGCTCAGACACAGGAAACAATCGGAGGCGTCCGACACGTGAAAAAGCGCCGGCTTGTGAACGTTAGACTCGGCCGCGTCCATATCATGCTGGCGGGGTCCAGCACACCTCCCTGGCTCAGGCCTCACCACCGACCTGGAGCCCTTCCTACACACAGTGCACCAGCAGACATTTCCGAACCTTTGCCAATCGTGCTGCTCCACTGGCTGCACCTCTTTGGGTGCTCTGGGTGGCGCCTTGAACTCAACCCCATTCAAGTCTAGTCTCGGCCACTTCGGAAGCAGCTTGGCGGCGAGCCTGCACACAGTTTGAGAGATTCGCACCAGTCTGTCAACGGCTTCGTGCTCCTCCGGCGAGGCCTGAGGGTGGAGCAGGGCACCTTCACGCGCAGCTTTGTCAGCGTGATCGTTGCCCTTCCTCCTGAACAGCTCCTCTGGCGACAAATCAGGGTCGTCAACCGAGAGGTGAGCGCGAACTTTCGTGAGCGACTTGAGGCGAGACCCAGGATTTACATATTGACAAATCCATGAATATTTGCGCTTGTACGAAAGCCGCTGAGAAGGTTGTAGGCTGTGGTGTCCCACCACAGCGGCACAGTCAGAGTAAACGTGGCTGTCTCCAACAACCTGCAGTGCAGCCATCCCGAACGCCGAACGCTGAGAACTCAGCAGCAGGGGCCTACTGCGGCAACGGCTGGTGCACTGGGCCGAGGACGGAACAAAGCAGCTCCCCATCTTCCGCAACCTGGCACACACTCCAGCCTGCACGCCCTAAGTCAGTAATCGGATGCTTGAAGAACGAGCCGTCCACAAACAGGCTCCCTTGCAGGTCCCCATCTTCCCCTTCAGGGTAGTTGTTCGATCTGATCACCCGGCCATCGACCGAACGAGGGTTGGGCCAGAACGACTCGGGGTGGGCAAAGATGCCTGGAGTGAACAACACAAGGTCGGAGGGGGAGAGATCGCTCTCGGATTCGGCCCGCACGGAGGCCGTGGCAAGTTCATCTCGCTCATCAGCGCAAGCTTCGCACTGCCACAACCGATGAAAGATGGAGTCCTTCACCTTGCCGCAAAGCTGGCAGAGCTTCTGCTGCTCCGTCAGCTGGTACCCGAGACTGGTCGCTCGTTCAGCTGTCCAGCAGCCGTCGCACGCCAAGCATCGGATGGAGCCGCGCTCCAGAGGCGAATGCTTGCTCGACTTAGCCTGGGCCTTCACAGTATCAAAGCAAGCCCTGCCCCATCCTTCCCCAATCTTGTTTGCCGCCGAGACCTCGAGGAGCCGGATGATGGCTTTCTGGAGGATACCCTTGAGGAGTTGGGGGCTGATGAAAGTGAGCACGACATCGACACCGGTGTGGCCACGAAGCACAGCAAAGCTTGGCATAGTCCACCCAAGTCTTTAAACGGAAAGGAACAGGGCCCCAACAGGGCCGCACACCGCACTCCATTTCGCAGGTTGCCTGTTGGGGTGCTCGAAGGTAGTGGCCCAGGCTTTCCTCAAGTCAGGGAGCGGAGTATAATATAGAAAGGCATGGCGCTGACCTGCCCATATTTCTGTGCTCCAGCGCACAATAGGAGCAACAGCTGCATGCCAACATGGATCGTCGCCACAGATCAACGTCGCAGTAAGCGACTTCCCTCCAGCTGAAGGTCGCATGCATTTCCCCGCCTGCACTCTGAGAAATTCCAACTCCCTGTCACTGGTCCCGTGCACTTCCGCCCAATAAGTGATGCCCGGCAGGGGCCCAGTCGCAAAGTTACGCCGAGCGGACGCTCCCAGAAACTTGCGCTGACGTACAATACGGCGAACACGTGCACGAAGGTGAGCTGTCCGCTTCTTACGCTTGACAGCTCCACCACGAACTCGGACCGGTAGGCCAGCAGTATCATCGATGCCTAAATTGGTGGCAGAAACCGTGAAGCCTTTTCCCCGAGACCTTTCCAAGCCACTCAAGGAGACGTCCGAGTCGAGGGCAGCTAGCGATCAAGCCGGCCTTGTCTGGAGAGATCGCGAAGCCTAAATCCACGGAGAGGGCCCGATACATTGCAACCGCCCCAGATTTCAAACCTTCCAGGACCTGCGAAGGCGCCCCGCGAGCAGCCAGACCCATGTCGTCGATATATAGGTCGAGCTGAACAGCAGGGCTAAGTGGGATCCTCGAGAAAGCCTCCATGTAAAAAGTGCGCATGAAGTTGGTAGCCATATTGCAGCCTGCAATATCACCACGGAGGGCCCCTATGAAAGGCACTGCTAGGAAACCAGCAATATTGATAAATCGAGCTGATCGATAAGTTCCAATGCGCAGCCTAGCGACAACAACCGAGAATCCACGACCGATGCACTTCTGCAAGAGCGATTCGAGGCCGATCAGCTCATAGAACTTGCACATGTCCCACAGCAGGCTGGCGGCCTCATGGCCGGAGGGATGGGCCTGCTCGCTGGCCGAGGCTCGGCGCCAGACCACGCCCGACGCGTTCTTGAAGCCGTGCCCGGCGAAGAAGGACTGGAGGTGGGCCTCTTCCCACGCCGAGGACACGGACCGACGCGCGTTGCCCCGGATGCGGCGGGGGGCCGCGAAAATCCAAATCGGCCTCAGCCCACCAAGGCCCCCCGGGATCATCGCCAGCATAACGAGCCGAATCTGCACAGGCAACGAGGACATGATTTCGCAAACCATGAGAGGCGTCGCGAAAGCACTCAGGGCCCCGTCCGACAGGAAACTGAAGTGCTTCATGTGGAACCCGTCCAACGACGCAGCCGACCTGGCGCCGTAGGACCGACTGGCTGTCCTCGAGCTTCAACCGAGATCCGAGGGAGAGGCTCCAGGGGGACGAAATCCGACGGCTCGGGAAAACACTCGTTGGAATCTTCGGCCAGCCAGAGATCTCGAAACTTCTCGCTTTCTCTCCGCAGCAAGGCGAGCGGGTCGGCAATGGCCCGACCATCAGCAGAAAGAGTGGTTGAGGGTTGCCACGCCTCAACAGGCTTCGTCCAAAGGTGGGCATTGCGCCCCCCCTTGTCCAAAACCTTCTGGAGCCAAGCTTTCCACGACCGCCCCCCCTCCTGCCGGGCTCGACTGGGCCCCAAGTCGAGCACAGTAGCAACCGTTCAAGAAGAGATGCGGCGAGGTCCTGTGAGCAGCCAGAACGCACAGCCCCCTGAACAGAACCGAACAGGGGGGCGTGCTCACTCCGACGCAACTGCTCAACCAAAAACCTACTCGGCCCAAGCAGGACATGGGACCACGAGGAAAGGTCGGCAGCAGCAGGAGGCTCCACGGGCCAAGCACCTCCGGACGCCCCGGCATTGGGCTGCATGTCGGAAGCCGCCGACAGACCAGGCCACTGCGAAGTCGCCCAGACCCGGAAAGAGCGAGCCAGCCACCTCGCAGCATACAAGAGGGGATGTCGGTGAGGCCGACTATCCTTCCTATGAATGTCCACCCGCCACAGCTGCGGATTCTCACCCCTACGCCCGTATTTCGGCAGCTCAACTTGCAACGAGGGCCAAGCTCACGCTCGGCAAGGTTGGCCCAAGAGCGGTAAATATTAGCTAATCCTTTGCGGGCCCGTTTACCCCCCGGCCTGGCGCGCTCCAACATTTCATCTGCGAGCTCGGACACAGAAGACCAATCGGGCGGCTCGGGGCGCGGGCCGATCGGGGCCGAGGGCGGAATAGGGGGGGGTTTCCGAAAGGAGAAGGCCTTGAACTGATACAGGCGGGGGTGGAAACTTAAGACCACTGTGGGGGGGGGGGGGGGGGGGGGGCAATGGGGGCCAGGGCGTCAATATAGATGTTCCGAACGCCTTTGGAGAGCCCGCTGGACACAATGAAGTAGTCGTAGTTGTTTTCCTCCCCTCGGTGGAAGTAGAGGTGCAAGTGCCGAACCCAGCGCCAATCGACTGGGCAGCGAGATCCTCGAGAAACTTATTATAACCTCCTAGAAGCGTTGGTGGCATGGTAAAGTCGCCACCGATGATGCACGACCTGAGACAACTCGAAACCAGACCTCCTATCTTGTAGAGAATGAACATGTTGTGGCCCGACAGGCCCTGGCAATCATGTGGATAACAACTGGCGACCAAGAAGGGGTCCTGCCTAGGAAGGTTCACCCGAGCAGCAATGGCCCGATGCGCAGCAACTTGGGAACCAGTCGAAGGAGCAGCCAGGCCTAAGAAGCAACGGCAAACCACTGCCACCCCGCCTGAGGTGCCGGGGGCCGACGTGAATCTCGCGAGGAGGAGGAGGAGGAGGAGCAGGAGGAGGAGGATGGGGGAGGGGGAGGAGGAGGAGGGGGGGGGGGAGAGGAGGAGGAAGGAGGAGTAGGAGGAGGACGAGGAGGAGGAGGAGGAAGAGGAGGAGGAGGAGGAGGAGGCGGAGGAGGAGGAGGGGGGGGGGGGAGGAGGAGGAAGGGGGAGGAGGAGGATGAAAGAGGAGGAGGAGGAAGAGAGGGGGAGGCGGAGGTTGAGGAGGAGGGAGAGGAGGAGGAGGAGGAGGAGGAGGAGGCCCGTAGCCATTTCGGCTCAAGTAACACATGTCTCAAGGCAGCTGGCCAGGACAGCACGCTTCGAGCACTCGCCCACAGGTGGCTGCCGCTGCCAGGGCGCGTGCAATGGATTGTGCACATTCCACTTGGGCCGCAGTACCATCCCTCAGAGATGGATGGCGCTTTTCTTGTCAAATGCGACAACTGTGGCTGTGCCAAAAACCAGTCGTGGTGGGAGTGGCGCAAGCGCTGCAAAGGGCCGCTGGTGCCAGCTGATAAGCCGCCTGCTCGTCCTCCTCGCCCTGAGCGCGGTGCTCGCTCGCCGGCTGGGCGCCCTAAGCCCCCGTGGAGTCGGCCAGGCGACCAGCAGCCAGCCGCGGGCTCTGCGGCCGAGAGGGCCCCCAGTGGCAGCAGAGGGCGACGGCCGCCTCGGGTCTCCTTCGACATGGGGCCTGAGGTGTTCGGCGGCAGGGACAGTGCACAAGCTGGAGCCAAGGGGGGCCTCAAAAAAGAGCGGCTGACGATGCTGGTCGAGCTCCTCACCCTCTCTGGGGACACGTCGGCCACGGACTCCTACAGGGGCCGAGCTCGAGGAGAACCGCCGCGCCAAGCAGGGCAGCCGCGTCTCCGTCGAGCTGGCTAAGACCAAGTGCGAGCAGGCCGAGGAGCAGCTCCGCCAGTCCATTGCCAAATGCGAGCGCGTGGAACGGCTCCGCGTGGACGCCCGGGCCGAGGTTGAGGCGGACTCCAAAGCCTTGGATGAGGCCAGGGCCAAGTACCAGTCAGCGGTGCGCCACTTGCGCAGGATCGTCATCAACCCAAAACCTGAAGAACGCGGGCCGCCGAAGCTGGACTTGTCCAAGATCTTGGGCGGCGCCGAGTTCCAGCTGGACGACGGGGGGCTCTTTGGCTTGGAGCATGGGCGACGTCGTGGGAGACGAGGGCCGCAGGGGCGCTGCTCGTCGGAAGGAACAGCTCCAGGAGCAGTTCAAGCAGGCTGCGGGCCCCTTGTTCGGCGACCTCCGCACGAAGGCCACGGCTGTCACGCAGGAGCGGGGGGCCCAGGCCAAGCGGCCGGCGGCGAAGAGTGCGCGGACCACGGCCATTGAGGCCTCGGCTGCTGCCGCCAGCGGAGGCCCCGCAGCAGCCGGTGGGGCCCCAGCGCCAGAGGCCGCAGCCCCTGCAGGTGAGGCTGGCCAGTCGGCGGGGGGCACGGGGCCCAAGGCCAAGCCCAAGGCCAAGGCCATGGCCACCAGCGCGACCGCCCAGGCCGCGAAGGCCAAGCTGGGCGCCAAGAAGGGCGCGACTGGCGGAGGCGAGGACCCCCCAACGCGGGTTTAGCAGCCACTCAAGGACGATGGCCGCTGCAACGCACACGCACGCACACACAGACGATCGACATTCGGTTTTGCGAGCGACTCCGTCGAGTGCTTGGAGGATGTGGCCACTCACTTTCGAACGTGAAGCGGGAGTTCGAGGATGGGATGGTGCAGAGCGCGACCATGACCCTCGAGGCGGCCAGCTTCACCTACAACCTGAAGATTCCTCCGCATGGGATCCTGACCCCGTCACCTTCGACTACAACCATGGTCAGGGCGGAGACTACTACTTTCCAATCTTGGCCTCAGGAGGGTGGATGTGGCCTTGCCCCGAGTTCGGGGGGGGGGTGGCGGACGCCTCCCTAGGGCTCGGACATCGAGGACCAGTCAGCGGGCGCGACCTCCTGGACTTCGTGTTCGGCAGCGCCGCCAGCAGCGACGCGGGGGTGGTCTAAGTGGCCAGCGGCAGCGGCTTTCTGGGCATGGGGGTTCAGCAGCGCAGCCACCTACGATGCGTGGGCAGCCACCAGTGCTTGAGGTACCAGTCCCGAGGAGCAGCCCAGCACCTGGGCGAGCATCATGTACTCCACCTTCCTTCTCGGCACGATGATGACGCTGGTGGTGCAGCGCGCGGCGCTGGGGGGGGGCCATCTCGGCAGCCGCCCGCGCCGCCCGCCCCGCGGCAGCCTGCCGCCAGCCGGCTGCCGCGCGCCGCTGAGCCCGAGGCGGCCCGCCTGCGTCGGGATCGCCAGGCTAGGGGCTGCAAAGGGGTTGAATGGAGGTTTCTCTCCGTCAATCCTGACTCCTGGTCGTCTTTCCATGGCGTGCGCGAGTGGCAGCTGGCCCAAGGGGCCCGTATGGTTCAGTTCTGGGGGGCCCAGGAGACCCGTCTTGAAGCTGCCCAAGCTTCAAGGGCCCCACGATGACCCACGCAGCGGGGCCTCCGCGGGGCATTCACGCCAGCCAATAGAACGGGAGACCATGATCTGTCTACCAGTGCTGGGACCGTGGCCGCCGCTGCCCATCATGTCAGGAGTCGAGGCCTCACCTTCAAGGAAATGGGGCTGAAGGGCTCCGCTGCAGGTCGCATCTCGGCGCCCAAGATTGACGCCGTCGTCCCGTAGGGGATCATCTGGGTCACCATTGACGGCCATGTGGAGCTTGAGTGCGCTGGGGGGAATAATATGTTGCTTCTGGAAAGCGTTGGGGCCGACTTGCAGGGGCGCGGGCGCCCCTGGACCATCGGGGGAGATTCAACATGGGGCCCGACAGCCAGAGCCTCATTCGCTGGAGCCAACCTCTAGGAGCGAGCGTGGCTGCCCCGTCGTCCGCTACGTTCGCAGGAGGGAGTGGGCTGCCGCGCTGTCTAGACTCCTGCGTGCTCTCGAGGGGGCTTGAGACGTGCGTCGCCGACCTGTCCGCGCTGCGCTGTGCACCGCGCGGACCGCGCACTCCTGTCCAGCTCGCCCTTCGGGGTCTCTCGCTCCGAACCACTGTCAATGTTCGGGTGGTCTGGGGAGCTCTCCCCACAAAGCCGCCCGTGGGCCTTGTGAGGGGGCCTATCCAGCATGCTTGGACCTGGGACGCGGGAGCAGATGTGTCAGGCCGGCCCCTGGAATCCGCGCGGAGCGAATGGTTAGGCCATGTGGAGGACGAACTGCGCAGTAGGTTCGACCTAGTTGATGGAACCGGCGACCCATGCCGTGGGAGGGCAGGTGGTTTTCGCAGACAGCTGGTCCAACTCCAGACGCTGCTGGCTCGGCGCTTGGAAGAGGGCACTTCTCCCTAGGCCAGGGCCTGGAGGGGCCTGCATTCGATCTTCCACAGGGTCCAGGGGCTCTGGGGGCATCCTGAATCCGAACGTTTTTGGAGTTCCCTAGATGGCTACTTCAAGGGGATACTGAATCTGGACACGTCGGTCTTGGGGTCCGATCTGGCAGCCGTGGGAGATGCGCCTCGGCCGCTGGATGCAGCGGCGCTTGGTGGCGCGCCGTTCGACCAGGCAGTCGAAGAGATTGATCGAGTGGCCGCGCGCGTTGCTCGCGAAGCTGCCCGCCTTCGTTTTCAGAAATGGCGGGCCTGGGCCCGCGACGCCGTGGCGAATGGGGGAAAGCAGCGCGCGAGTCTGCCGAGGACCAGGCCCCCCCTGCGCCAGCCCGTCGGCGATGACGGCCCCCCTCTGCAAGGGGATCGGGCGGTGGAGCACTTGTTGAGGGACTGGAAGCAGTTCTGGAGTGACGAGAAATCCACAATTTCCCCTGGCTGGCAGAGGGCTGCCTTGGGAGCGACCTAACCAGTGCCCACGGATGATCAGCTTACTTAAGGAAGCGCTGAAACGATTTCGCCACGACGTCGGCTTCGGAGTAGACGGGGTGAATCCTCGCAGCTGGCTCTTGCTTGACGTTTCGTTCCTCCTTCGCGTCGTCGATATCCTCCTCGTCTGGGAAGATCAGCCTGAGCTACCCGAGAATTGGCCGAGCATCATAATCTTTACTGGGAAGGCAGACGGCGATGGGGCTTCGACCGATAGCGTTGATATGTTGCCTGATGAGAGTCTGGTCCAGGGTCCGTCAGGATTGAGCGAAGTCTTAGGAAGCCGAACATGCATTGCCAGGTTTCTGGGGAGTAAGAGGTAAGACGTGTGAGCGAGTGGGGTGGGAGCACAACGCGCACGTATACTTGGCTGACACCTCCTCCTTCCCCAATGGCACGTTGTCCACTGACTTCTCTAAGTTTTACGAGAGGGTTTCTCGCAAGCAGTTGATTGCATAGTCTTTTTGCTACGGCCATGCCCATGCGCTTGGCTTATGCGGCCTGTCAGCTGCACCGTGGGCCGAGAGTGCGGAGCTTCCAAAATTGTGTCAGTGACATCTCTGAGGCTGTCGGCACCATCTTAGCGGGGTGCTCGCCGGCGACAACGCTGGCGAAGGACATGCTCTTCCGTCTGCTTAGCCAGTTGCACGCAGAGCACCCCGCGGTGCACCTTCGAAATGTCGTTGGTGATGTGCATGCCCAGTATATAAGAACCGAGAAGCACATTGCCCAGGAGCTCGGGGCGGTCGGCGAGAACGTGGTCCAGGGTTATGAAAAACTGGAGTTGGTCCTGGCTGACAGTAAGTCCGACTTCCTGGCCCCCACCCCATCCCTCTGTGGAAAGCCCCAGGAGGCCTGGGGCCGTCTAGGGTTCAAGTGGCAAAGAGTGACCAGGAACCCTGGGTCCGATGCGACCTGTGCTCGAGTTCGCCGCGCAGGAACCCTTGCAGCTCGCCTTCGCCAGGGGCTGAAGCGCAGCTGGCGGCTTCGCCGGCTTCGGGGCCCCGCTCAGGTCCATGGAGATCAACGCGCGGGCCCTCCAGCCTGCGCCCTCTGGGGGGCCTCCGTCACGGGCATCAAGGGTAGCAGTTTGCACGCGCACAGGGTAGCAGCTGTAGGTTCGTTACGCCCTGTCAAAGGTGACGGCCTCAGTAGGCCCCCGCCTCTATTCTTCCAGGGCTGGCCAGAAGATGGACCCCCGGGCCATCTATCACAAGGACGTCCTCCTCTTCTGGGCCCAGGCCATCTGGGAGGGTAGGCCCAGTTCAAGCATCATGCAGCGTGTCCTTGAGTCGGCCTTCGAGGGACTCGCCCGTCGGAAGATATATTTTGGGGCCGCTCGGTCGCCGGCTCACGTTTTCTATGTTAGCGCTCAGGGATCTCGGTAGGCGCACTGAGAATGCTCGGTCTTCGCGTTCGGAGACGGGCACGCCGATCGACCTGCTGGCGTTGGCCCCCGTGCAGGTTGGATGGCTGGCTCAGCGTGCCTCTCGTTGTCGGTCCGATAATGTGGCTCTCCAGGCGCGTTCGGGTTCCCAGACTTGGTGCAGGCCCGTCATGTGGAAACCTCTCCTGGGTCTGCTGGAAGGGCCCAAGGAGGCCGCGGCCGGCACGACGGCGCCCTGGGAACCTCACAACCAGGAGTCTTTAAGGAGTTGCGTCTGTCAGTGCCGCTGGCCTCAAGAGAGATTGCACAGGCACGGGCATGTGGGCTCACCGCTGTGCAAGCAGTGTTGAGCTGCGCCTGGCACCTTGTTTCACAGGCGGTATCGATGTGATGCGAGTCAGGCCCAGCGTACTACATGCTGTAGTCAGCTCCTCATGCGCTGCATGGCTAACCTCGAAGCCTGGAACCAGGACCTGGACAGGGCCGCTGCTGGCCTCTTCCCCCATCGCCCCTGAGCTGCCCCCCCCCCTTCCGGTCAGCAGCCAGACTGGAGTGTTCTGGGTCAACCGCCCTGAGGATGGTGGGTTTTCAGGCAACATGTGCACCGACGGCTCGGCCCTCGACCCATCCAATCCGCTGATCACGCGTGCTGGGTGGGGGCTGGCCATGGTGGGCGATAGCGTTTTTTTTCTTCGCGGGTTGCTATGGGGCCGCCCCGTGGGAGATGGCCCCGTGGCAGGCGACCAAGGATGGGGAGGACTATGCCATGTATATGGCCGCCCTAGGATGTGCGACGGGGCCCGCGACGTATCACGTTGACTGCGCAGCCACTGTGAGCGCGGTAAGATCCCCCAGGTTAGCGGTCAGTACCGCTTGTAGTCGTGCTCATGCGTGGCCTCGCTTCTTCCACTTCCACGACGGGGAGTCTCCCCCTGCGGTGAAAGTCCGAGCTCATTCGTCGCGGGTCGGTGTCCAGCGTATGCTTCCGACCCCATTCCATAGGCGCGGCTCGGATGAGGCCGATATGTTGGCCAGGCTCGGCGCCAGTTGTCACCCTCCGACGACGCAGGCCGCGCTGAAGCTTCGGGTCCTGGAGTCTGCAGTTCGTCAGGCTGCCCGCTGGGCTGGTGAGCACGAGGCCTGGGGGGAGCGGATAGAGAGCTGCGAGACTGCGATGATCGCTCGGGGCCCGATGGGGTCGGCAAGGGCCGAGCCCGTCCCCAGCAGCTGGCCTTGCCGAGGATTCGGAGTGGGGCCCGTCCGTTTGTCTTGCCCGATCCGCAGCATAATGACTTGGTCGCCCTCATCGACATGCTCGGTCATGCGCTGCGCAAAGCCACGGCGTTTGGGCCTGACGGCGAGCGTGTCGTTGGTGAGGGGACCGTTCTGGTGTGCACTAAGTGCGGGGGTTACAGTTGGGAGGTGGTTGAATCCCTGAGCCGCCTCTGCGCCCCACCCACGGTTGCCCTGAAGAGGCAGTTGCACCGCGACGAAAAGGGTATGTTTCCACATTGGGCCCCACAATATAAGGGGTGGGCGATATGCCCACTGTGGCTTGCCACCCGTCTTCGGCCGATCTCCTCTTGGGCGGTGGGAGGTGGGGGTCGCGGTCGCCGTCGTCGTGGGGTGAGCGGCGGAGTGAGGTTGAGTGCGCGGCGCGGTTCGGCCTCACGCCTGAACAGTTGGCGGAGGAGGCTGACCGCCTCCGCAGGGGGGATGAGGAGACCAAGGAAGCGAAGCGGGCGGCCATGCAGGCCCGCCGCTGACGCTCCTCGGGTGGCTCTCTCTCTCTCTCTCTCTCTCTCTCTCTCTCTTTCTCTCTCTCTCTCTCTCTCTCTCTCTCTCTCTCTCTCTCTCTTTCTCTCTCTCTCTCTCTCTCTCTCTCTCTCTCTCTCTCTCTCTCTCTCTCTCTCTCTCTCTCTCTCTCTCTCTCTCTCTCTCTCTCTCTCTCTCTCTCTCTCTCTCTCTCTCTCTCTCTCTCTCTCTCTCTCTCTCTCTCTCTCTAGTCTCGGCTCGAGAGTGCTCTGCACTCAGACCGCAGCTACGACGCGAAGCGCCCCGCCTCGGAGTCAGACTCCCAGGCCTCGCGAGACCGGAGGGGTCCCAGCAGGACCCTACTGATTCGCGTCACCTCTCCGCACCAGAGTGCCCGCAGCAATGGCCCCCAAGAAGCCGGAGCGCCGTCACTCTTCAAAGCAGCCTCCGAGCTCCCGTCCCACGCGCCCTGCTGCTGAAGGGTCCCTCCTTCAACGCAAGCAGGACTGCATCGCAGCGTTCAGGCAAGCGGGGTCTGACCGCCCCACGGCCGCCTATAACGGGCTAGCCGAACTGAACGCGGACGAGCTCCAGGCAAAGTACGACATGCACAAGTCCAACACGAAGAAGCTTGGCAGCGCCCTTATCCGCATGTGCGCCGCCAACCAGATCAGCTACACGCTCGACCACTACCAGCGCAGCAAGCCTAAGCGCACTGGCGGTGACACATCGCACCCACCATCGGGCTCCGCACGTCTTCAGGCTGCGGACACCCAATTCATCGCCTTGGACCCTGCCTTTTGGAAGGTCCCTGTTCTTGCCGAACCCACCTCGCCTGACGACGGCAAGACGTACAAGCCCAGCATCAGCCTCCACGACTTCGAGAGTGGCGAACGGCTGCTGCAACACCACCTCGGGCAGGGCAAGCGAGCCACGGGCCAGCTCGCGATTGCTGTCATGGGCCCGAAAAACGACAACTACGTCGGTACCGAGCTCGCCGTCCCCGTCCTGAAGCGCCACCCCAAGGCGCCCAAAGTGGTCCACACGCACGTCCCCGTGATCGTGTACCAGCTGGGCACCAAGGAGGTCGCCTGCACGGAAAAGGTAGCCGTCGCCACCATCGACCCCGCCGACCACGTCTGCTGGATTCGGGCGACCATACACGAGACCGAGGCCATTGCCACAGTCCCCTCCATGCACCAGGCCTTCGAGGACCAGTTCTCGGGAGGTGCCCCCGTGAACGGTGGTCCACGCGCCAAGGGCCCTTTTCGAGGCGACTCCGCTCCACAGGACAAGGCGCGCCAAAAGCACAAGGAGTCCAAGAAAGACGCTCGCCGCCAGGAGCTCGATGGCCAGCTCCAGGACACCTTCAAGGCCCTCTTCCACGGCAACTTTAAAGCCGTCACCATCCTCGAACCCTGCAAAAGCCTAGGCAGGTTTGGATCGGGCGTCGGAAAGAGGTCCCTGGCTGCCACCTTCGGCGTCAGTCTCCAAGCGGTCGACAAGGTCCTGGCGGGATCAGGGCAACTCGGTGCCACCTACGACCTCAGCAACGTAGGTGCAGACGAGCCCACCGCCGACAAGTATCAGACCGTGTGGTTCCCTGAGGACCAGCCCATCACGATGGCAGACGCGTTCCAGAAGTCGGTGGAGCTCAAGGCCCTGGGAGTCGTCAGGCACGGCAAGTCAGGCCTGCTGGGGATCCGTGTTCCGCGGGGGTCTGACGTCGCCAAGGCCGCTGCTGTCAGCATCCGCGGCTGCGAGGCCACCCTCGCCAAGACGCGCTACCGCATCACTGGCATTGCGTCACGCCACGCCACGCTGACCCAGCTCGCCAAGACTCTCACGGGCCCGTCCGTCAAATGGGACTGTGAGGTCTACCACACCGCCTGGGACCCAGCCACTGCGGCCCAGTTTGCCCTAGTGCGCGCCCATCGGCCCCCACTCACCTATACGGTGCAGGTCGCGGGGTGCTCCATCCCGTGGAGCATCGCCGAGGCCCCGCTGGCTGAGGTGGCGCCGAAGCGGGACAACGTTACCATCGTCACGCCTACCACCATCACAGAGCCTGCGACGCCGCCAGCCGGTGGTGGCGGCTTCAGCCCCGCCACCGGCACACTCCTCACCAAAGCGGCCCAGAGCCCCTACCTCCACGACCTCATGACTGCCACGCCCAAAGGCAAGGGCGTCGCACCGCTCCTGACCCCCAAGGAGGAGCCTTTAGCCAAGCGCCACCGCTCCTCCAGCGGGAAACGTGACGCCACGCCGCCCGCAAGGCCACCCCGCGCCCCAGGCCGCAGCTCTTCTGCGCCCCCTCACGGCACGGACGGAGCCGCTGAACCGACGGCCGCCCCAGGACCAGGTGGCCACGACCCCTGGCTTGGCACGGCGGCGGCGGAAGGAGGGGGCCACGCCGAAGGCGCCGCTGCCACAGCCGCCGAAGTACCAGGTGACGTCGTTGACGTCGAGATCCTCTCATCAGGCGATGAATACAGCGTGGCCTCCCACGAACTCAACACCTTCGGCGAGCGCTTCGCATCGGCCTCTAAACCGCCCGATGCTGCCACGACCCGCATCCAGCACATGGAACAGCAGCACGAGCTACTAGCCACCACGGTGGATAACATGCAGATGCAGCTTGCGGGCGTTCTCTCCTCCCAGGCCACACTCACGGAGCACGTTTCAGGGCTGGAACGGGGGCTTGCCACCGTCGTCACCCAGCAACAGACGGCAACCGCCGACGCCGCTGCACTGCGCGGCGACATCCAGACCCTCCTCGGGCACCTCACGGGAGGCACCATCCACCTGCCACAAGCGGCCACTCTGGAAGCTAAGAAGGAGGAAGCCGCAGCGGCCGCCGAGCCCGCGGCAGCCTGCAGTGCGACCGACCAGCCAGGCCAGGCCACCCCAGGGACGGGGCCCCCAGGGGCCGACAAAGGCAAGGACAAGGGTCGGGCCACCCAGGACCCGTATTGAAGGTGCCTCAGAGAGCCCGCCTCAGCCCTCCGAGGAAGCGCCTTCAGAGGCACCGCTCCCCTCTTCGCGTCGTATCTCTTTCTTGTTACCTCATGTCTGTTTTGGCAGCAGCACGCGCAAGCTCTCTGGTGTAGGGACACCCGTAGTCTTGCAGGGGGCGTGATTGTAGCGATGTACATGAGCATCCAGGGGTGTATGAGGACGTGTGCTGCCACGCAGCTTTCGGCTCATCGCTCGCGCCGCCCGCCAGGCCTCGCCATCATGCGGCGCCTCGCCTGCGGCCTGGCCCTCCCCTCGCTGGCTGGAGCACACCCGTCTTCAGGCGGTGCGCCCCAGCACGGAGGAGAGGCTTTCCTGCGACATGCGGAGCGTAGGACGTTCTTCTACCTTTACGATGACAGCATCTACAAATACGATCACAGCGCCATTTTGGACCCGATCGTGAACAGCACCGCCGCCGCTGGTCCGTGCGGCACCGGGCTGCTGGGCGCCCCCGCGAGCGCCTGGCCTGAGCAGCACCAGGGGCCCTGCCCCACGCGCTGCCCCCCTGGGACTTCGACGGCTACTACTATGCCTACGCCGAGTACCAGCACGTCTCCTACGAGCACGCCCTCGTCAACTACGACACATGCATCGCAGTCGACCGCCGATTTTGCCGCAGCTGAGCTGACTCCTGCGTCCTCCGGCCACGCCTCGCACCGCATGCAAGTTCAGCTACGAGGGCTACCATCACTCAATACGACGCCTGCGGTCGACCGTCGTACAGCATATCCTCGATGGCACCCTGTCTTCAGCTTGTCCTCGACCGTCGTGCAGCATATCCTCGACAGGGCCGCTGGCAAGGCCCAGGCACGCAGTGGCGGCTTCAGCCCCGCTGCAGTGCCCTGGCTGCCACCGCCCCCGCATGAGGCAACGCACGCCGCGCACGACCACCTGCGAGAGTTACCACCGACCACGACGCCTGCCGCCGTACGTCGCACCGTGTACCCTCCAGAGTGTCGCACCCCCACAGCGTGCCGACCTGACAGCTTCGACATTACTGACAGCGGTGGGCCGTGCCACGCTGGAAACCACGCCGCTGAGCCAGCGCCGCAGACGGCTCCACCGTGGCCCCCGCAGACCACAGGCGCCTCGCTGCGAGCCATCTGGCTCCTCGTGCCCTACCTGTGCATCACCGTGGAGCCCAACACGCTATGTGGGCTGCTAATTATGGCCGTGCTTAGCACCCACGCACACGGCCTGACTACCAGCAACACAGCGAGTCCCGCTTCCCCTCTGTGCGCCAGGGGTGAACCTGATGAGGACCCCGCCTTCTGGCACCTGATGAACATCCGAGCACGGCTCATCCCGTGCGCCGCGGCGTGGGCACCAGGTGAGGACCATCAGGGACGTTTACTGGGCATGGCTCGAGGACTGCGTCCCGCACGTCCTGGCGACGCTCCATCTGCCACAGTACGACCACCTTTTCCAGGAGGACTCCGCGGAGAAAAACGACGCCCTGCGCCACCGCACCGCGGTCGACATGTGCGAGGATATCTGGCACAGAGCGGGCCCCGACAGACAGCGCACCAACCGCAACCTCACTCGTATTCAGGGCAGCCACGAGTACCCCACCCGTTACCTTGGCCTCCTTCTGGAATACCAGTGCGCTCGTGCCCAGCTCGTCGGCCCTGAGGCTTTCGCGGCACCACTGCCGCCATACCTCTCACGGGCCCACGCCTTGCTGCCAAGAGGCCTCCCTCCGCCCGACCAAGACGCCCTGGCGTATCTCGTGGATGCGATCCCGCACCACCCGCCAGACCTGCAGCCGCTTGTCGAGGCGGAGCTCGCCGCGGCACCGATGGAACCGCTAAACCTACCACCGCCCGCTGGCCCCCCCGCCCAAAACGCCACGTGTGACCAGCCCGCGGCCGACGCTGAACCGCTTCTGCTCCAGCACGCAGCTGCCAGCGATATCAGCAACATATCCCTGGACTCGTTCCACGTGTCGGACGATAGCCAGAACGACTCCATCCACGACACGGAAACCCAGGACCCCGACGGCACGTCACCGCCAAGTGACGCTGCCCAGCGCGACCCTGACAGCGATCCCCACACAGAGCGCTCCCTGTCGCGCAGCAGTGCGCCCAACAACTCGGCCCAGGCCGACCCCAGCGCACAGCTCAGCGACGCCGAAGGTGCCACCGCCGCCGACGAGCCAGGCCATGCCACCGCACCGCCAGCTCCCACCAGCCCGCGCAGTGGCGGCTTCAGCCCCGCTGCAGCACTGGCTGGACCTGGGCGTCTTCAGACCTCAGGTGGCAGGACCCCGTCCCGCACCCTTGTCCGCCGAGCTAACTCGACTGACTCCAACTCCAGCGCCGTCGACCACTGGCAGGCTGGCCTCGACAACGATCCCATCGAGGACGCGGACCCCGACGCCAGCGGCTCCCATGAGGCCCCGCACAGCGCAGCGGCCTCTCGACGCTGCGGCTGTCTCACCTGCCTCTTCGTGGTCACGTACGCCATCTTGGTAGCCATGCCGTACCAGGGACGACGCCGTGAAGCTGCGGCACCAGGCCCATCCGTGTCCACTACGCCCCGACGCACAATAGCATACGACGCCGCGCCCGCCTTGTGGGGTCTTCTCAAGTGGACCAGCGCCAAACTCAGAGACATTGTCTCGGGCGGAGCCAGCGCAGTCGGGTCTGGCCTCTGGGGCGCCCTGAAATGGGCCAGCGGCAAACTCGGAGCTATCGCCACAGGCGGAGTGGTTTGCGGTCTCCTCCTGGTCGGCGCCAAACTTCTCGCTCAAGGAGCCGTCGGACACGTAGGAGCCCGCATCTGTGCGCGCGTCCTGGACTCACCCACGGCCCAGTGGTGCCTCCGCTGTTGCCAACCGATCAGGAGCCCGCGCGATGAGGCCCCACACACGCTTCCGCGCACGCATCCCGACGACCCCGAGAGCCAGCACGTGCATCCCCTTCGACACCCGCTGCTACAGGAACACTACGCCGCTGCAGTTGCCGCCGCAGTCGCCGATGTCACCACCGCCACCACCGCCGCCATCGTTGAAGTCACTGCCGCGGTATCGCGAGCCTCGTCTGTCACGCCACGGTCGACCAGCCCGTCCCCGCGAGACGGCCCCACAAGCGGCGCGGCCTCTGGCAACCCGCCGACTCACGAAGCCGCCGCAGCTCAGGCCACCGACGCCGAGGCAAGTGAAGCACGTGAGCGCACCCTCGACGGCGACGGCGTGCACGGAGCGCCCGACGACGAAGCGGATGCAAGCAACGCCCGTGGTTCCTCTTCCGACATGGACACCCAACCACCACGACGGCGAGCACGCCACGCATCACCCGCCAGGCCCCAGGCGCCTTCAGGCCCTGGTACGCCCCACCCAGCCCTCTGGCCACCGACGCGCAACTTACGCAGCACCATCCAGCGCGACCCAGCGGTCCCCGTGCCGCCGACGAGCATCCTCACCTTCCTGTACCAGAACGGCTTTGCGCTTGGTAACAGTGGCGTGACTACGGAGGACATCGAAGACGCCCTGCGACTCTACGACCATCCTCGATTCACCCATGACCCAACGCTCCAAGCGTTGGCGCCGTGGACTGACATCATGCAGAGGCCCCCGAACCGACTCATTTGGGTGCTGGAAGACTCGGGCGGGAACTCAGGCGAGACGATCTTCCCCTACCTCACGTGGGACCTCCGTGCTCCTACCACTGACACGCCCACGGTCTTCTGGCACGGGACCCGCGGCGACCTTGCGGCCCGTCTCGCTTTCAACGGAGGTCACCTCCTGCCGGGCCCCCGCCGTGAAGCGAAGGGCCGAACCGCCACAAATGTCGGCCGCACGTACGTGGGTGTGCACCCGTCGCTGGCCGCGTGGTACGCGGTGCCGCCTCACCCGCCCCGCAGCCTCGAAGACGACACCCTCGCCTGGGGACCCATCGCGCTCTGGATGTGCGAGGCTACCAAACCGCCGCGCGGTGAGAACTGGCACAACTTCGTGAACGGGGAGGCTCACGGAGCGCGCCTCATCTACCCACGGGTCCTGGGCCTCCTCATCCGCATGGACTGGTGTGCCCCCACCGAAGCTGCCTCCAGGTGCCGTGCCCTCCCGCACACCTGTGGCATGGGCGACTGCACGCACGCCCTCCACATTGCCGGCTTCGATCACCCAGACCTCCGCGAGGCGGCAGAAGCCCGCGACCAGGAGGCAAAGATCTGGCGCCGGCTGGACACCGCGGCAGCGTGGCCACCGCCGCAGGCATTATACTCGCCAGAGGCAGCGCGAGCATGGGCTACACAGCACTACGACACCGAAGCAGCCACCAGGGCCGACCCCAACCAGCCCCGTCCGCGTGCCTCGCTTCGCAAGCTCCAGCTGGACCCGCAGCCACTGATCGACCTGGTGTACACTGCCACGGCGCAGGCTGTACCCGAGCGGTGGCAGTCTGACGTACGAGCGCCGCGCCCCAGCGGCTCCAGCCCTGGGGCCGCGTCTGGCCCATCGCACACCTCTCAGCCAGGTGCCGCCTCGGGACACAGTCCAGACCGCTCACCGACGGCATCGGGAGCCGACGACCGCCGTACGCCGTCCCTTATCAGCGCGGCCGCCGCCCTCGCCCGAGGCCATGCTCGCTCACGGCGCTCCGCCTCACGTTCGTCACGGCAGAGCGGCGGCAACTCCGCCTCTGACAGCAGCGACATCGACACGTGGGAGCACATCGAGACGGAAGAGGAGCCGACCGCCTACCACGTCCTCGCCTTCCACGTCCGCGATGTGCGGTCCCGTGTGAACGCCCCTGGCGTCGAGGTCTGGCTCGACCCAGGCGAGCATCACGATGGCGCCTACCTACCGTGGGGGGCGACCGTTGTGGGCCACCGCGTTACTGACCCTGCGGTTGCGGGTCGCGATGGCTGGGTCATCCTTCACCACGACCACGGCGACACCACCACCAGGCTCTGGGCACCGACCCAAGTCCACGTCAAGGCGGACGACACTTGGCGCACGGTCATGATCGCAGCGGACCTGGGGCCCCAGTGGATCGAGCGCCATGCTGACGACGCTCGCCTCCCCGCGGAGGCGGTCCGCACTACAGGCCAGTCCTGGTTCGCCGACGTCTGGCCTTTGTGGGATCGACCCCGACCCCACCCAGACGACGCAGTCACCGACGAGCAAGCGTTCCCGCCCCTACCAGGACGCTGGATTTGCCTACAGTGCCGATTCCAATGCTGCCAGTATTGTGCTGCCCGCCGCAACACGCAGCTCGGCACCTCGGGCCAACCGACGTGCCCGGACTGCTCCCTCAGCGGACTGCGTGCACCTATGGACTGGTCCACGGACTACTCTTGCAACAGCTGGACGTGCGTGTACAGCACCGACGACAGGGCCGCCGACACATGCTGCCTCTCCAGCAGATGCCCGCATCCGCCTCGTCCGCACAGCCTGTTCGACGTCCGTGCCACAGGGATGCCTCCGCACATCCTCGCCCGCCAATACGGCAACGCGCCAGCCCAGCACGACCTCATGGAGCCCCCCCGAGCGCCTTCAGGCCCCGGGGGGGAGCCTCCGCAACCAGGCCAAGCAGGATACCAGGGCCAATGGTATCTACCACCGAGGCCGCGTCGCGTCCCCAAGCAGGGATTGCCCGACGGCACGAGGCGGCCACCAGGGTTCACAGGGACGGGGATGCCTGAAGACCCGTCTCCCGACCAACCGCTGTGGAAGGAAGGCTACGTGCTCTTCGGCCCGCACCAGGCCCTCAAGGAGGATTTCATCTTCAACAAAGCGGTGCGCCGACCTTACTCCCTAGCCATCACCAACATGCACAGGGATCGTGTCACAGTCAGGACCGTCTGCGAGTCTATCGCCGAGCGCATCCACACTACCCGCACGCGCTGGCGGGATGTGGTACTGTACTGGGATGCCGAGGGCGGCCCTGGGCCTCAAGCTCTCGACTACGACATGCGCCTCTGTGACGCCATGGTGAGTCGTGCCACGACCGAAGCCGAGTTGAACCACGACCGCAGCAACCGTGGTAGCTTCTGTCTCTATGGACCAGCGCACCAGCGGGCTGTGAACATCACGGTGCTCCCCGAGCCGCAGAACATTGACTTCGTGGAGCATGTACGGCGCTACTCACCTGACGGGGAGACTTACCCAGACCATGCCTTCGAGCACGTCTACCAGGGCTGGCGGCGGCCCGACGTGCCGCCCATCCTCCCCGACACCCGCCCGCTCTCGAGAGCCGACCAGCAGCGCTACCAGCAGCACCAGCAGCGCACCCAGCAGCGCGACCAACGCGACGCAGGTCAGCCGAGCACGCCACGCAACCGCTCTCCCGCGCGCGTCCCGACAGGCGACAGAGCGGTGTACGGCGGGGGCGCCGCCTACCACCGTGGCCCCATTGGTGCCATGCCCGCGGCGGCAGGGGCAGCCGCCTCCAGCTACGGCCACGTCCCCCACGCCAGGGTGCACCCAGCGGTCGTCGGCTACCCGCGCGCACTCGGGCAGGCTCCCCCACGGGCCACCTCGCCCGCGCCAGGGTCCACGCGTGCCTGGGGCCATTACCCAGGCCGCCACGACAGCACCGCCAGCAACCAGTCCGCAGCGGCACCCCCTGCGGCTTCAGCCCAGGGGGCTGCACCAAGCCGCGGCAGGACAGGGCGCCCCGCAGGATGGCGCGAGGCGAACGTGCGCGCCTGGCAACCGCGCCAACACACGCCCCCGCCAAACGTGGCCGCAGCGCAGCGCCCTGCCCAGGCAAAGCCCGCCCCCCCTGAGCGCGAGCGGCAGCCGCTCGTCCCGCTCGTCCTCACGCACACCCAGGCACACCACAGCGCCTCCCCGCGGCACAGCGAGGGTAGTGCCCACCGCGTCAGCCCCCGGCCTGACGCCGCCGACCCTGACCAGGCTGCAGCCTCGGCGGCGGGCGGCACAGGCGGCTCCCGCCCGCCCAGCCCAGCACCCAGCGCAGCGCCGATCCGCTCCCCGAGCAGGGCGGACTCTGCGCGCGCCAACGCCCAGGCGGCCTCGCCACGTGACCGCCACACGGGCGGGCGCGTCCCGTGCAGCCGGCCCAGCAGCCGCCACCGCTCGCGCAAGCCCCCTGGGAGTTCCACGAGCTCGCCGCCCCGCGAGACTCAGGCTGACGCCCAAGCCCCCGAGGTGGTGCCACGTTTCGGTGCCGGCGCCAAAGACCCTAGCGAGGTCGACCTCGAGCCGACGCCGTCCACGGACCAGGAGCTGCCACCGCCCACCCGCGTCGTCGCCCCCGACGAGGCGCCGACCTTCGACCCCTTCAAGCACAAGTACTCCGTCAAGGACCTCGCGGCGGGCTTCGGCGGCGGCTCACCGCTGTCTCCTCAGAGCCACGGCGGCGCCCCCGCCACCTCTGCCGCTGCCGCGGCAGCGGCGGCCCCGCGTGGAGTCAGCCCTGTCCGCAACGCGAGCCTCACGGCAGCGGGCATGGACGAGGCTCAGCGCCAGGCCACCGACCGCGCCGCTCGCCACGCCCAGCTAGTGGCTGACGCGCTGGCAGGGCGTGCGCCGCCGCAGCCACAGGGCCCACCGCCCGAGGCGAGCGCGGAGGGCGCACACGAACAAGCTGTTCCAGCTGATGCTGCTCATCACGGCACTGACGGGGCGGGCGCGCCGCCGCAGGACGGACCAGCGGTGTCGCGTGCGCAGTATTCGCGCGCGCGCTGCGCCGCTGCCGCGCCGCGCTGCCGCCGCTGGTTTGCTTTTGCTCTTGCGCTCGGCAGGATGGATCGAGGAGTCGCCTCCCTCTCCCCCTGCTGCCGTCTCACCTTTCCTCCCTCCGTCCCCCACGGTACAGGAGTGAGGAGGTTTTTTCGAGGCAGTTTTGCCGATGTTTATGAACCCCCCCCGGCGCAGCGTCGACCATGCCTTGCCTACACTTTTGGCCCGACGGCGGCTTCAGCCCCGTCCAAGCCAATCTGCTGCGACGCCATGAGCTCCTACTGTGGCCAAGCCTCCTACCTGGGTGACGGCCAGGCCGCCCTCCACCGTGCGGGGCGTGCTAACCCCAGCTCCACCGACGGAGATGGGCCAGGTCGCTCCATCCACCTCGTCAGCCTCAACATCACGAGTCTTCCAGCGAACTGGCCAACCATTACCGCCCTAGGTGTCGACCACAACGCCGCAGTCATAGCGCTGCAGGAGACCCGTCATGCCAAGCCTACCAGGCAAGCCATCGTCACCAACGCCGCCAATCCACACCACGGAGGATACCAGGCCAGTCTGGGACCTGACCTGGACCTGGCGCGTGCCCAGCGCAAAGCTGCTCACGGTGGCACGGACCACACGGTCGAGGGCAACACCGGCGCCTCGGGCGGGGTTGCCATCCTCTCTAAGGACGCCATCGTCGACTCCACCGTCGACGACATTGCGACCTGTATCGCCACCCTCAAGGCCAAGAAACGATGGCACGAGGCCTTCCTCCCGCTCTGCACCCAGCACCGCCGCAGGCGGCGACGAAACAACCACGGTCCCGCTGGGATCTACATTGCGAGCCTCTACGGGGTCGCTGGAGGGGACAGCACCGATATATTTCGGCTTGCTGATTGCGCCGCCGCGAGGGTCGGCTCAGCCCCGTATTTCATTTGTATGGACGCCAACACGAACATCGACGACAATCCACACCTGCTGCACATGATGCAGCACGGATGGTCCAACGTCGCTGAAGGCACACCAGACCACACCATGCACACATATGGCAATATCCCTGACTGGGACCGCGTCACCAAGTGCCCCCGCACTTCGCGCATCGACTATGTCATCGCCAACCAAGCTGCGCGATCCCTTGTCACCGACTTCTGCTATCTGCGTGACTTGCCAGCGAAGTCCCATGTTGGCCTGCAGGTCACACTCGACCTAAGCCGCCTCGATCACACGGCCCCACGCCTTTTGGCCCCCACGCCATACCCTCCAAACGACGGAGCTCATGAGGACCACGAACTCCAGGCACTAGGGACCCACATCGCCGGACGATACCACGACCGCATGGAGCAGGCTGACGCACGCGACGATGGAACGCATGTTCGCCCTGCCAGTCATGAGTACCATCTCACCCGGCTGCGGGACCTGCCGCCCCCACCGCCAGACCACCCAAAAAAGAAGGCCCCTACCATGCACGGGCTCACACCCACGTTCGAGGAGCGACCCGCCGTCCCCCGCGCCTTTCCCACCTACGGAGCTTCCACGATTCACATGAACCGCCTTCGCAAGCTCCATCGGCAACTTTGCGAGCTTCGCTTCATCGGACTGCACCATCATATAGACTGCCGTGCTATCCCGCCGCACCTGGCGCAACGCATCGACTGCACGTGGGCCGCGGCCCGCCTTCTCTGCCACAAGCTGCGCCCCACGGCCCTCCTGGCTTTTCCTGACGCCTGGACCCCCGACGTGCCAGCGCCACGCGGAGAGCAGCTCGATCGTCTGATCCAAAATCTAGACTCGGAGCTGGCGCGACGTGCAAACCGAGCCAAAGCTGAACGCATCAAGATCTGGTCTGAGGGCGTCCGCGAGCCAAGCGGGCGAAAGGCGGCCATATACGCACGGGCTGCCGACTGCTCGCCCACGGCGTATCTCCGCACGCCTACCACTCCCGACGATGCACAGCTCCACTGCGACATCACCGCCTTCAACCCTGACCAAGCTAGCACGGACGACAGTGACGCCGACACCGACGCCGGCGGCTTCAGCCCCGGCGACGGTAGCTCGCCCGACACGGACAACGACGACGGCCCCATTCGTGGCCCACTACCAGCCCAGGTTCCCGACGCCCTCCCCGCCAACGCTATCGTTGCCAACACCAAAGACATGCTCAAGCTCATGGTCGACACCTGGGAGCCCATCCTGGGCACGTACCGCGCTCGCGCGGGCCATGACGCCGAAGCTATGCCGACGTGGGCGGACTTCTACGACGAATACCGCCAAGAGCTGCCTACGCCATCACCAGCAGCCCCCTTCCACCTTACCGACGACCAACTCATCCACTTCATTCGCACCCGTTCACCGCGCCGCGCGGGGGGACTCGACGGCTGGACGACCAAGGAGGCAAAGGAGTTACCCGACGACATCCTTCGCCTCTTCGCCAGCGTCTTACGTGCTATGCAACGCACTGGCACCATCCCCGAGCCCCTCCTGCACGTGCCAAACCCGTGCCTCCGAAAAGGCCGAGGGGAACTCCCGACGGACCAACGGCTTCTCTCGGTTCTTTCCGTGTGGATGTATGCGTGGGAGGCGCCGGCCTACCGTAGCCTCACGACCTGGCGGCAAGGATGGACCCATGCCACGAGCTTCGGCGCCGTTCCCAAAGCCACCATTGGGGATGTCAGCACTTCTCTCGCCCTGCGCATCGAACACGCCAGGACTTTACTCCTCCCCTTAGCTGGAGCAGCCCTTGACCGACAGAAGTGCTTCGACTACCTCATCACGGACATCTGTCTAAACCTTGCGCTGCACGCGGGGTGCCCACAAGACATCGTTACTGTCCGCCGAAACTTCTACAGACACCACAAACGCTACATCCGCATGAACGGAGCGTACTCCAGGGACCTGGCCAGGACAAACGGTCACCTCCAGGGCAGCTCGTGGTCCCTGGATGACATCAAGCTGCTCATGTGCGTGTGGACAAAGAGGCAGCACCGATACGTTCCTCGATCACTCAGCACTACCTTCGTTGACGACAGCAACTCCACTACCCACACCGCTCCTGAGCTGCAGAAATCTCTCGACGAAACCGCCAAGTTTGACCGATTCTCCGGTCAACGCATTCACCCTGGTAAAGTGGCAGGGTGGGCGCTCACCGATGAGCTGCACGCCGCCGTCACCCAGCTCACACTGGCGGATCGCCCCCTCCGAGTGGTCGATTCCTTCAAGCTCGTCGGGAGTTACATCAACGCCGAGGCAGCGCCGGCTCCAGCCGCGCTTAACCTCACGGCCACCGCAGACGCCCGTGTGCGGAGGGCGACTATCCGCCTGCCGCGCATTGGCAAGCTCCCGTCGCCGATGCTTATCAAGGCGCGGCACGCCCGATCCCTGGCCGCCAGCGTCTGCACCACGGGCACCGACATCCAAGCACCATCAGGCCCAGCCAAGACTGCCTACAACCACGCCCTCAAGGCGGCTATCCGCCCCAAGGGGAACAAGTGGGTCGAGTTCTGGACTCTCATGGCCGTGTGCGTGCCGGGACACGCCCTTGAGATCGACGCCATCACGCAGCGTGAAGCATTCCTGTGCCTGCGGCGTCAGGTTAACCGCGACGTCACACTCTGCGGGCTCGCCAGAGACCTCCAACACCACGTCCAGACCCTGTTTGGTGGAGGACCCGTCGGGCGACTCGTCCAGTCGCTCCAGCAGCTCCGATGGACCTGGCCCACATTTGGCATCATGTACGATGACTGGGGCTGCCCGATCAGCTGGCTGAATCTACCCCAAAACGCCTTCCTGCACATGCTGCGGGCCTCACAACGCAGGGCATTTCTGCGGAAGATCAAGCCACGGCGACACGACCTTGGCTACCTCGCCTCGGTCAGACAGGGCCTTGACCTCTTCGCCAGCACGTGGCTCGCGCGAACCAAAGGAGCAGCCAAATGCACTGCCTGGCAGCTGGCGCTCCTCCTGAACTACCTGTCGGGCGGGGACCACACCCAACAGCGACGATCCCGATCCAACACGTCGGCAGACCCCAGCCCCATGTGCCGCTACTGCGACGAGGAAGAGGAAACTCAGGAGCACACTGTCCGCGACTGTAAGTGCTGGGCCCGAGAAAGAGTTCCTCTCACCACCCTCATCAGTGACGACCAGTGGGCCCGTCTTCCGCCGCACACAAGACACTGCGGGCTCTTCGACGAAGACCCAGCCCTCCTCGACCTGCAGGCCGACCTCGCGAGGGACCCGCTGCCACAGCCCATCCCGCGGCCCCCCCCTGAGGGTGATCCTGCGGCTTCAGCCCAGGACACCTACACCACCTACCTTGACAACGACACTGGATGGACATGGGTCTATGCTGCCACGGACGGTGCGTGCACCAACCAAGCCATCCCACTCCTAGCACGAGCGGGCTACGGCGTCTACTACGGCATCGACCACCGCATGAACTACAGTGCACGCGTTCACGGCCTAACGCAGAACGCCCAGGTTGCGGAGACCCTTGCCATCGTCCACCTTACGGCGTGTGCCGAACGGCCCGTGCACGTCTTCGTGGACAACCAGGCGGTGGTCGATGGGTTCCAAAGCATCATCGACGGACATCCAGCGCCGCAGGGCACGCACGCGGAGCTCTGGGCAATGATTCACCGATGTGTCATGGCCAAGCCCGACATGTTTCGCGTCGAAAAAGTCGCCAGCCACCTGGGAGACCTGGGCATCGACCTTGGGCTCATCGGGCCCATCGCGGAGGAGTTCAACCGTCAGGCCGACGCCCTTGCCACAGCGGCGGCACGCACGCACAACCTCCCCGACGACATCGTTGAAGCTGCCAAAACACGACATCGCCAAGCGACCGTGCTTCACGGGGTCGCTGTCGCCATCTACGAGCGCAGACACCGTACTCTGCCGCTCCCACACCGCAGGGCTGGGTTTACAGCGGCTGAACTCAGCAAAATGGAACCGAACCCCCTGCTGTCGGACCAGGCACCACCCGCGGCTGGACCAGACATCCCGCAGAACCCGGACGAGCTCTGGGCCGAGGCCCAACGGGCGATGTACGACGAACAGGAGGACGACCCGTTCGGCTTCGGCGGGGGACTAGACTTCCTGGACGACGGGCCAGCCAGCGCCAACCTTGCCCCGTCGGGCATCCGCACGACGCCCACCTCGACTCCGCCACCGAGAGCGGCACCGCACCCACATGATGACGTCGCTCACCTCCAAGACGCCGACGAGGACTTTTATGATCCCCTCGGATTGGGTGGCAGCATAGACGACGTCCCGCCGACACCCCACGCTGCCGACGATGCCGCTTCATCGAGTCGCCACCCGGTCACGCGGCCGACCTCTGAGCCCTCGCACGGCATCATGATTGGTCCCTCCGTGCCACCAACCCCGTCCCCCCACCAGCGCCAGCCCGCGGGGGCGGCTTCAGCCCCCCCGCAGGGCACTGAGCCAGTCAGGCCGTCGCGCCCCGTCCACGCTCCTACTGTTGCAGGCTGCGAGGCTGCGGCTCCTCCGTCCTCATGGGGCGTGGCCCCAGCGGCTTCAGCCCTGGGACCGCGCGACGCCCTCCAGTCGCCTCGCCACGGCGACGGCCGCCAGCGCACGGACCGCCGCACCGCGCTGGTCCACCACCTGGCCAGGCGCACCGATGACCTCGTCCCCGCCGCGAGGCCCGCGGCCGCGGGCACAGAGCAGCCGCCCCGCACCGACCGCGAAGCCGAGCTGTCCCAGTCTACGGCCGCTCTCCAGCAGAGGTGCGCAGCTCTCGCCGCCGACCTTGCCGCTGCCCAAGCCCGTCAAGGCCCTTTGCTCCAGCGCCTCCACCGCGCCGGTCGTGCCTTCGCCGAGCTGCTTACACCCCCGCCCGATGGTGCTGCGCCGCCACTCACCCTCCATGCTATGCTGTCATCGCTCCGCGGCGCTCCGCCTGGAGCCCCGCGCTAATCTCCGCCATTCTGCCTGCCCGTGTGCACGCGTGGCCCCGCGTCCACGGTGTCAGGGCGTGGGGGCGGGGGGTGCCCCGTCCCTGCGCGCCGCGCTGCGGCCAAGCGCCCAACTGGCGGTCTGCCAAGCCGCCTAGCCACGTGTCCGCACGTCGCCTTTCTTGTTGGGGCCTTCTTCGTCACGCGGTCTGACACGTGAGATCTTCACAGTCTGTCCGCCGTCCGTAGCTTCAGACGCAATGCGCCGGGGGAGGGGGTCTGTTGCCCGCCCTCGTATCTTAAGGCTGCACCGCCGCTAATAGTGTTTTGCGGGTTGTCGCACCGCAGTGCGCCTCGCGGACGGACCCTGGTCCGCCTACTTGTCCGGTCTCTCTCTCTCTCTCTCTCTCTCTCTCTCTCTCTCTCTCTCTCTCTCTCTCTCTGTATATATATATATATATATATATCACACTCTCCCCTTCTCTCTCTACCCCCCCCCCCCCCTCCCCAGCTGGCGGCGCAAGTGGCTGGCGCCCCCGAGACCGCCACCCTGCGGGAGGGGTCATCTTTTCTGCGCTGGCTGTGGCGCGTCACTGACCCCCTCCGCCCTGGGAAGCAGAAATATAGATAGAGGAGGAGGAGAACGATGGGGAGGAGGAGGAGAAGGGAGAGGAGGAGGAGGAGGAAGATGAGGAGGAGGAGGACGAAGACGGGGAGGAGGAGAAGGAGGAGGAGGAGGAGGAGGGGGGGGGGGGGAGGAGGAGGAGGAAGAGGATGAGGAAGGGGAGGAGGAGGAACGGCAAGAGGAGGAGGAAGGAGGATGAGGAAGAAGGAGGAGAGGAGGAGGAGGAGGAGGAGGAGGAGGGGGAGGAGGAGGAGGAGGGGAGGAGGAGGAGGAGGAGGAGGAGAGAGAGGGAGGAGGGGGAGGAGAAGGAGGAGGAGGAGGAGGTGGAGGAGGAGGGGGAATAGGAATAGGAGGAGGAGGAGGAGGAGGAGGAGGAGGAGGAGGAGGAGGAGGAAGAGGAGGAGGAGGAGGAGGGGGGAGGAGGAGGAGGAGGAGGAAGAGGGGGAGGGGGAGGGGGAGGAGGGGGAGGATGAGGAGGAGGAGGAGGAGGAGGAGGGGGAGGATGGGGAGGAGACGGAGGAGGAGGGGGGGGGGCGGAGAGGAGGCGGAGGAGTAGGAAGAGGGGGAGGAGGAGGAGGAGGAAGAGGAGGAGGAGGAGGAGGAAGAGGAGGAGGAGGAGGAGGAGGAGGAGGAGGACGAGGGGGACGAGGAGGAGGAGGAGGAAGGGGGAAGGGGGGGGGGGGAGGAGGAGGGGGAGGAGGAGGAGGAGGGGGGGGGGGGGGGGGCTCGCACGTGCGCGGCGACTGCGCCCGCCCTGCCCCGCGGCGGCCCGCCCGCCGTGCGATGGCCCCCAGCCCCGCGGAGGGGCGACGCAGCGAGCGCTCGCGCTCGCCCGCCTGGCACCGCAGGGGGCGGCGCCGACGCCAGGAGGCCCGCTGCGTCCTCAGGTGCCACGCGGCGAGGCAACTGCTGCAGCGCCACCACGGCAGTCAGCCGCCAGCCGACCAGAGCCCTTCCCCTGTGATGGATGGGGCCCTTCTGGTCAAGTGCGACCAGTGCGGATGCGCGAAGGATCAGTCGTGGTGGACATGGTGCAAGCACTGCAAGGGGCCGCTGGTGCCAGTGGAGAAGCCCCTTGTTCGCGCTCCTCGCCCTGCTCGGGGGGGGCGCTCGCCTGCTGGGCGGCCTAAGCCCCCTTGGAGGCAGCCGGGGGCAGGCGGCCAACAGGCTGCTGCAGCGGGGTCGGCGGCTGAGAGGGCGGCCAGCGGCAGCAGAGGGCGACGCGGCGCTCTGCGGGTCAGCTTCGACCTGGCTCCAGAGCCCGTCGGGCAGGACGCCGAGGAGGAGCGCCTGGCCAAGCTGGTCGAGCTGCTCACCCTCTCTGGGGACACCACGGCGGCCGACTGCTACAGCGCCAAGCTGGAGGAGCACCGCCGCGCCAAGCAGGACAGCGACGTCTCGGTCGAGCTGGCCAAGGCGCAGTGTGAACAAGCGGAGGAGCGACTCCGCCAGTCCATCGGCAAGTGCGAGCGTGTGGAGCAGCTCCTGGTGGGCGCGCAGGCCGAGGTCGAGCAACACTCCAAGGCCCTGGGTGAAGCCAGAGCCAAATGCCAGTCGGCAGTCCGCCGCTTGCACACCATCGCCATCGACCCTGAGCCTGAGGTACGAGGACCCCCCAAGCTGGACCTGTCCAAGATCTTGGATGGGGCCCAATTCGAGCTGGACGACGGGGGGCTCTTCGGCCTGGAGCAGCTGTGCAACGTGGTGGGGGGCGAGGGCCGTAGGGAGGCGGCGCGCCGACGAGAGATGCTACAGGAACAGTTCAAGCAGGCTGCGGACTCGTTGTTCGGCGACCTCCGTACCAAGGCCTCGGCGATCAAGCAGGAGCAGGGGGCCCAGGCCAAGAGGATCGCAGCGAAGAGGGCCCGCACGGCGGCCCCCGAGGCCGCGACAACCGAGGCCACTGGCGCTGCAGCGAAGGCCAGCGAGGTCGAACCTTCGCGGGATGCCGAGGCCTCAGCCCCCGCCCCAGAGGCCAGCCCGTCGGCCGAGGGCGAGGCCACCAGCGCCACCAGCCAGGCGGCGAAGGCCAAGCTCGACGCCAAGAAGAGTGCTGCAGGCGGCGGTGAGGCGCTACCGCCGCCTGCAGCATTCTTCTTGGCGTCGAGCTTGGGTAGCAGCACAAAACACAACCTTGACTCGCGTGATCGTCATCCAGTTTTGCGAGCTACTCCGTCGAGTGCTTGGTGGATGAGGTCACCCGATTTTGAATAAGGCTAGGTAGCTGGTGGATGGGATGGTGTATTTGACGACCATGGGGCACGTGGCAGCCAGTCATACATTGCTACAGAGGATTTCCCTGCACGGGGTGCTGACCAAGTCACGTTCGACTACAACCATGGTCAGGGCAGGGGCTACGGCGCTGCAGACATCCACAACGGGGAGCACGAGCTGCTCAGGAGATGGATCGCCAACCCTGAACCTGAAGGCGAGCCACCGCCGACAGGGCCACCCGGCCGACGTCGAGGAGGCCGCAGGGCGCGGGCGAGCCGAGCTCGAGTGCAGGTGGAGGCCCAGGCGCGGCGCCGTCCTCACCTACCCGACGGTGGCGAAGGTGCTGCAGACCGCCGCGCTGAGGGTGGTCTACCTCGGCAGCCGCCCGCGCCGCGGGCCCCGCAGGCGCCGCCAGCCAGCCGGCTGCAGGGCGCGGCCGAGCCCGAGGCGCCCCGCCCGCGGCGTGCTCGCCAGGCCAGGGGTTGCAAAGGAGTGGAGTGGAGGTTTCTCTCGGTCAATCCCAACACCTGGTCGTCGTTTCTGGATGTGCGTGAGTGGCAGCTGGCCCAAGGGGCCCGTCAGGCCCAGTTCTGGGGGGTCCAGGAGACCCGACTGGAGGCCGCCAGGCTTCGGGGGCGGCCCGATGGCTCTCCCAGCGAGGGCTGAGAGGGGTCTTCACGCCCGCCAATAGAACGGGGGAGCATGAATTGGCGACCAGTGCTGGGACAATGGCAGCAGCTGCAAATCGCGCCCGAAGTCGCGGCCTCACTTTCAAGGAGATGGGGCTGAAGGGCTCCGCTGCAGGTCGCATTTCGGCGCTCGTGATCGATGCTATCGTCCCGTCGGGGATCGTCTGGGTCACCATATACGGGCATGTTGGGCGTGAGTGCACTGGAGAAAATCTGTTACTTCTGGAATGTTTGGGAGCCTATTTGCAGGGGTGCGGACGCCCTTGGGCCATCGGGGGCGATTTCAACATGGGGCCCGACAACCAGAGCTTCATACGCTTGACCCAACTACTAGGAGCAAGTGTGGTGGCCCCGCCTTGTGCTACCTTCTCTGGTGGAAGTGGCCTGCCACGCTGCCTGGACTTCTTCGTGCTCTCGAGGGGGCTTGAGACGTGCATCGCTGGCCTCTCCGCGCTGCATGCTGCCCCCTGTGGGCCACGTACCCCTGTCCAGCTCACCCTCCGCGGCCTCTCGCTCCGCACCACGGTCAACATCAGGGTGACTTGGAAAGCGTTTCCCACGAAGACCCCTGCGGGCCCCGCCAGGGGGCCCATCAGGCATACCTTGACCTGGGACGTTAGGGCGTGCTTGGAAGACCGGCCCCTTGAAGCTTCATGGAGCGAGTGGCTCGGCCACGCGGAGGACGAACTGCGCAGTGGGTTCGACTTAGCTGACGGGGCAGACGACCCCTACCGCGGTAGGGCAGGAGGCTTTCGCAGGCAGCAGGCCCAACTACAGACGCTGCTGGCTCGACGCTGGGAAGAGGGCGCTTCTCCCAAAGCCAGGGCCTGGAGGGGCCCCCAGTCGATCTCCCACAAGGCCCAAGGGCTCTGGGGACACCCTGAATCAGACAAGTTTTGGAGTTCCCTGGATGGCTACTTCAAGGGGATCTTGAATCTGGACACGGCTGTCTTGGGGGCCGACCTGGCAGTTGTGGGAGATGCGCCCTGGCTTCTGCATGTTGCGGCTGTCGGCGGTGCCCCGCTTGAGCAAGCAATCGAAGATATCAATCGAGTAGCCGCGCGCGTTGCTCGCGAAGCTGCCCGACTTCGTTTTCAGAAATGGCGAGCCTGGGCCCGCGACGCCGTGGCGAAAGGGGGGAAGGAAGCCCGCAGGTATGCCGCGGACCAGGCCCCCCTTCCCCAACCCGTTGGTCCTGGCGGCCTTCCTCTCCAGGGGGATCGGGCGGTGGAGCACTTATTGAACGAATGGCAGCAGTTTTGGAGGGACGGCAAATCCACGATCTCCCCTGGCCTGCGGAGGGCTGCATCGAGGTCAACGCTGCCACCGCCTACCCTTGATCAGCTCAAGGGGCGCTGAAGCGGTTTCGCCACGACGTCGGCCTGGGGGTAGACGGGGTTAACCCTGGGAGTTGGCTCTTGCTCGATGACTCTTTCCTCCTCCGCATCATCGATATCCTCCTCGTCTGGGAAGCTCGGCCTGAAATGCCCGAGAAATGGCCGAGCATCATCGTCTTTACGGGGAAGGCAGAAGGGGATGGGCTCAGACCTATTGCGTTGATATGCAGCCGCATGAGGGTTTGGGCCAGGGCCGGGCAGGATTTGGCGAAGTCTTGGGAGGCCGAGCGCTCCTTGCCAGCATTCTGGGGCGTGAAAGGGGAGACGTGTGAGCGTGCGGGGTGGGGGCACAATGCATATGCATACCTGGCCGACAGATCCTCCTTCCTCAGTGGCACGTCGCTCACAGATCTCTCCAAGTTTTACGAGCGAGTATCCCACAAGCAGCTCATTTCAGAGGCCTATGCTACTGCCATGCCCATGCGCTTGGTATTCGCGGCCTGCCGGCTGCACAGTGCTCCGAGGGTGCTGTGCTTCCAAAAGAGTGTCAGTGACATCTTTCGGGCGGTGGGCGCCATCCTCGCGGGGTGCTCGCTGGCGACTACGCTGGCGAAGGTCATGCTCTACCGCCTTCTCAGTCACATACACGCCGACCATCCCACAGTACACCTGCGCAATGTGGTTGATGATGCGCATGCCCAGTGCATTGGGCCCGAGAGGCACATGGCCCAGGAGCTTGCCCAGCCCTCAGCGCAAAGCTCCAGGACGCTTGGGGTCGTCTCGGGTTCAGGTGGCAACAGGTGACCAGGAACCTAGGGTCCGGTGCGACCTGTGCTCGAGTCCGCCGTGCAGGAACGCTCGCAGCTCGCCTCCGCAAAGGACTCAAGCGCAGCTGGCGACTTCGGGGGCCCGCCCAGGCCCATGGATTTCAACGTGCGGGCCCTCAAGCCTGCGCCCTCTGGGGAGCCTCCGTCACGGGCATCAGGGGTAGTAGCCTGCGTAGGCTTAGGGGTGCCGCAGTAGGTTCTTTGCACCCTGTCAAGGGGACGGCCTCGGTAGGCCTTCGTCTCTACTCTTCCAGTGCCGGCCAGAAGATGGACCCCCAGGCCATCTACCACAAGGATGTGGTCCTCTTCTGGGCCCAGGCCATTTTGGAGGGAAGGCCGAGTTTAAGCATTATGCAGCGTGTCTTAGAGGCGGCGTACGGTGAGCTCGTCCGACGTATGTTCTCGCGGGGAGCTGCCCGATCGCCTGTCCACGTTTTTGTTTTGACCCTCAGGGGCCTCGGCCGGAGCATCGACAATGCTAGGTCCCTCAGGTCCGAAACTGGTATGCCAATAGATTTGCTCGCGCTGGTCCCCATGCAGGTTGGTTGGCTGGCCCAGCGTGCCTCGCGCTTCCGCTCGGACAATGTGGCCCTCCAGGCTCGGTCGGGGTCCCAGAGTTGGTCCAGGCCCGTCATGTGGAAGCCTCCCCTGGATCTCTTGGATGGGCCCAAGGAGGCCGCGGGTCCCTCGGCCTCCTGGGGCCCACGCAGGCAGGGAGCTTTAAGGAGTTGTGTCTCACAATGCCATTGGCCGCAAGAGAGACTGCACAGGCACGGCTATGTCAGCTCGCCTCCCTCCAAGCAATGCGGAGCGGCTCCAGGCACCCTGTTTCGCAGGTGCTTCAGATGTGACGCGAGCCAGGCCCTGCGTTCGACGTGCTGCAGTCCGCTCCTCATGCGTTGCATGGCCAACCTGGAGGCCTGGAACCAGGACCTGGACAAGGCCGCTGCTGGCCTCTTCCCCCTCGCCCCTGAGCTTGTCCCCCCCCCCCCCTCTGGTCAGCAGCCAGGCTGGGGTGTCCTGGGTCAACCGCCCTGTCGAAGGGGGCTTGTCTGGCAACATGTTCACCGATGGCTCAGCTCTCGACCCATCCAATCCTTTGTGTACGAGGGCGGGGGTGGGGGCTGGCCATGGTAGACGATGACGGTTTTTCCTCGCGGGTTGCTACGGGGCCGCCCCATGGGAGATGGCCTTGGCAGGCGGCCGGAGACGGAGAGGACTATGCTATGTATATGACTGCCCTCGGATGTGTGACGGGGCCCGCGACTTACTATGTTGACTGTGCTGCCACTATCAGGGCGGCTAGGTCACCCACGTTTGCGGGCAGTGCTGCGCGCAGCCGTGCCCATGTGTGGACTCGGTTCTTCCATTTCCATGATGGGGAGCCGCCGCCAGTTGTGAAGGTCCGAGCTCATTCGTCGCGGGTCGATGTTGAGCGGGGGCTACCGACCCCATTCCACAAGCGAGGCTCGGACGAGGCTGATAAGCTAGCGAGGCTTGGGGCGCAATGCCATCCGTCTACGGCCCAGGCTGCGCCGAAGCTCCGCGTGCTTGAATCGGTTGCGCGCCAAGCTGGCCATTGGGCTGGCGAGCATGAGGCCTGGAGGGCCGACACAGAGCTGCGTGACTGTGATGATCTTGTGGGCCCCGAGGGGGTCGGTCGGGGCCGTGCCGTTCCCCAGCAGCTGACCTTGCCGAGAGTTCGTTTCGGGGGCCAGCATTTCGTCCTGTCTGATCCGCAGCATAATGAATTGGTCGCCCTCATCAACATGCTTGGTCACTCGCTACGCAAGGCCACAGTGTTTGGCCCTGACGGTGAGCGTGTGATTCGAGGGGGCACCGTCCTTGTGTGCACTTAAGTGTGGGGGTTACAGTTGGGGGGCGGTAAAGGCCCTGAACCGCCCCTGCGCCCCACCCACGGTGGCCCTGAAAAGGCAGTTGAACCGTGTTGAGAAGGGCGTTTTTCCGTTTTGGGCTCCTCAGTATAAGGGGTGGACGATCGGCCCAACGAGGCCAGCCACCCCAGCGGATGTGGCCATCCTGGCCACCACGTCTTCGGCCGATCTCTCCCTGGGCGGTGGGAGGTGGGGGACGTGGTCGCCGTCGTCGTGGGGGGAGCGGTGGAGTGAAGCGGAGTGTGCTGCTCGGTTCGGCCTCACGCCCGACCAGCTGGCGGAGGAGGCGGACCGTCTCCGCAGGGGGGATGAGGAGTCCGAGGAGGCGAGGCGGGCGGCCAGGCGCCGCTGACGCCCCTCGGGGCTGCCTCTCCCCCCTCTCTTCCGCCCTCCTTCCCCCCCGCTGGTGGCGAAAGTGGCTGGCGCCCCCGAGAGCGCCACCCAGCGGGAGGGATTTCCTCTCTTGGTGGGCTGAGGTGTGTCACTGACCTCCTCCGCCATGGGAAATAGAAATAGAATTGAGGAGGAGGAGGAGGAGGAGGAGGAGGAGGAGGAGGAGGAGGAGGAGGAGGAGGAGGAGGGAGAGGAGGAGGAGGAGGAGGAGCCGTTGGCGGCCGCGGCGGGTGCGGGCAGTGCAGGGGCGGCGGGGGCACTTCATGGGCAGTCCAGATGCCGCCGAACAAAAAAAAACATTGACATCATTTCTCGGAGCTCCGCGCGGTTTCCGCTGGGGAAGAGATACCAACCTCTCGATCACTCGAAGGCGAGATCATATCCCCAGACGAGCAGAAACAAACGGCATACATATCATGTCTCTGAACTCCGCGACCGGGCCCCCCTGGCGCCGCCAGGGGGACCCAGCGCAGATCCACGAAGCCCGCGCGGAACTCAGAGGCATCATGCGTGTGTGCCGGCTGTTTCTAGTCCTGTACTCCTGTAAGACAGGGCCTCGCCTTCGAATGATCGAGAGATCGGCATCTCTTCCCCAGCAGAAGCCAGCGGAATCAAAAACGAGGGCGGCGGAAGCCGGCAGAAGTTGGCGAAAGTAAGGGCTGCACCCCAAAAAGGTGACAATTGCTCTAGATCCAGGGTTTACGGAACCCGCCACATGTACGGTAGGTTCGTGTCGTGTCGACGCGATTGCGACCCTAACGCGGCCGTCCAAGGTTGAGCGCCGCCAATGGCCAAGAATCGGCCAACATGGAACGACCTGGCGACCGAAAAACCGCCGTTCAAGGTTGAGCGATCCACGCGGTGTCAGAACCCCACGCTGGGGTCGTCACGACACGGGCTTGCCGCAGTGCTTCCGCCCCTGGAATGTCCACCCCGTGGTGTTTCCGCTGAGGCAGGGGCAGCCCTTCCCCGCTCCTATGCCCTCTGCAGCAAGCGGGTCCAGAGGCGCGCCCCTCAAGCGGCATATAGGCACCCTCCTCGGCCACGGGAAGCGTCCAGAGGTCTTCCTCGGAGACGAAAGAATCCGCGGGGAGGGGTGAGGAGGTCGAGCGAGAGGTCGAAGGAGAGTCGCCTGCACGAACGAGCCAAAGGGCGAGCATGTGCACGCACTCGGCGCCACGTCGAAGGGAGCTTCAGGCAACCGAGAACGACATTCGTTGCATTGACGCACCCCTGTGCTTCGCCACGGTGGGGGCGTTGGTGAAGGAATGCTCCTGGGAGGCTTCGGACCCTCGGGGATCCTTTGCTTGATGAGGGCGGCAGTGATATCCATGGCCAATCCACGATTCGAACTCCACCGGCTTCCAGACCATGGATTCCTCATCCAATGGTTCCTCATGCATTCAACGCCCTCACCGTGCACGCGGCTGGCTACATCTCCCACAGCTCCAGCCGCCCGCCCTGTCCCGTGCCCGCCCGCCACCGCATCCTGCAGGGCCCCGCGCTCTGCTGGCTCTGCTCGGTGCTGGGTCCCTCTGGCAGTGCGTAAGTACGGCGCGGTCGTCACCGGCCTCGTCGAGGTCGCTCCTGGACTTGGCGTCTCTGGTGGAGTCGGCTCGGAGGAGGAGCAGGAGGAGATCAGAGGAGGAGGAGGAGGAGGAGAAGGAGGAGGACGGTAGGCCCGGGTGGTATGTTCGTTCCCGATTCAGGAATCCCTTGCAAAAAGTTGGACGAAGTGCACACGCGCGCGTCGTCGCGCTCGCATGCCGAAATCCTCCAAAAACCTTTTGTGTCGGAAGGATTTCGCAATCGAGGTTCCAAAAAACACAGGGTTTCGCAACACTGATTTGCTAAACAAGCTTACGCGCGAGCTCTTGCGAAATCTTAAGAAAACCATGGGTTTTTCAACATCTTCACGAAATTCTACCAAACGGGCTTCGCGCGCGCATGTCAAAATCTATCAAACGCCCTTACACGTGTGCCGTCACACGAATCCTCTGCAAACAATGGGACGAAGTGCAGACGCGCGCGTCGTCGCGCGCGTACGCCGAAATCCTTCAAAACCCATCGGCTTCGGAAGGATTTCAACATCGTGTGTCCAAAAAACCTACAACAAACACAAGGTTTCGCAACACGGATTTTCAACAAAAGCGTGCGCGCGCGCTCTTGCGTCGTCGTCGTCGTCGCCGTCCTCCCTCCTCCCGCGTCGTCGTCGCCGTCGTTGCCTACGTCGTCCTCTGTCTTTCCTCGTGTTCGTCGTCGTCGTCCTCTTTGGCGTCGTGGTCGTTTCCGTCGTCGTTGTCGCCGTGGTCGTCCTTCCTCCTCCTCCCTCGTCGTCGTCGTCGTCCGTCGTCGGCGTCTCGTCGTCGTCTCTCCTATTTCGTCGCCGTAGTCGTCGTTGTCGTCGTCGTCTTCCCTCCTCCCTCGTCGTTGTCGTCGTCGGCGTCGCCGTCCTTCCTCTTTCTTCGTCGTCGCTGTCCTCCCTCCTCCTTCGTCGTTGTCGTCGTTGTCGTCGTTGTCGCCGTCGTCGTCCTCCCTCCTCCCTCGTCGTCGTCTTCGTTGGCGACGTCGTCGTCGTCTTCGTCGTCGTCGTTGGCGTCGGCGTCGTCGTCGTCTTCGTCGTCGTCGACGTCGGCGTCGTCGTCGTCGTCGCCGCCGTCGTTGTCGTCGTCGTCGGCGTCGTTGATGTCGTCGTCGTCGTCGGTGTCGTCGTTGTCGTCGTCGGCGTCGTCGTCGGCGTCGTCGTCGGCGTCGTCATCGTCGTCGTTGTCGTTGTCGTCGAAGTCGTGGGAGTCGTCGTCGGTGTCATCGTAGCCGGCGTCGGCGTAGTCGTCGTCGTCGTCGTTGACGCTGTCGTCGTCGGCGTTGGTGTCGCTGCCAAGCGGAATTTGGTACCTACCGTCACGGTCTTAAGAGGTCTTGCGACCAAGTTGCGGGTGGGGGGTGGGTGGGATGTTTGCACGAGCAGTGGAGAGGACAGCTTCAAGACAGGCAAAGTGAATTGAACCACACATGTTCTCCTGTCCAAGAAGAATTCGGATCTACCACCCCCCTTCAGAATTATCGGTACACCGCGGGGATCTGCAATTTACATCCCAGCCAAGGCGGGTCCGACCCCCCACCACCACCACCTTGCAACAAACATTGCGCGCGCGCATTCATTGATCAAGAATCATGAGTTCCCAAAACCCCATTGGAACAAAAGGAGCGAAGTGCACACCCGCGCGTCGTCGTGCGCGCGCATGCCGAAATCTTCAAAACAAATCAAATACGTGTCGTACGGGTTTACGGATTTTTGTTGATCGAGTGTCCCGAAAACATACAAACACATACATGAGTTTACATAATGTCTTGTTCAGAACAGGTTTGCGCGCGCGCTCTTGCGAATTTCCCTGAAAACCTTTAGTTGCTCAACATGCTCATCCAGGGCGACCAAACGGGCCTCTCGCGGGCGCATGTCGAAAGCATTCGAACACCCTTGCGTGCGTGCGTTGGGGCACGATCCCTGTCACATATACGAGGCGAGCCACTCGCGCCCGTCGGCCGCGCGCGCATGTCGAATTCAATCCAAAATGTTCATCTCCGACACGTGGACACCACCACCGTCATCAGCATCAGGCGCCGTCATTGGCCTTGCCGTCATCATCGTCATCGTCGTCACCAGCATCGCTACTATCATCATCGTGTAGGCTGTTGCCGACGACGCCATGATACCGTGCCCGCCCGAGTCACCGACTCACATTGAAGTGCCCACGCTTTAGCGCGGCCTGCGAGACGCGCTGCGGAGCGCCCAGCGGTCAGCGCCGCCGCGTCCGCGTCGGTCGCGCCAGACTAGTTGGCCCCTCTGCGCGCGAGCCTGCGCGCTAGCGCGGCCGCAGCGATGCACCAGCCAGCGCCAAGCAGCCAGCGCAATCGCCGCCGCATGGGTTTTGCAAACCAATTTGTGGGCGGGTGGGTGGGGTGATTGCGCGAGCAGTGGAGTTGACAACTTCAAGTTCGGCAGGGTGAATTCTCTTTTCTTAAAAGAGAATAGACTCTACCGCCCCCCCGGACTTAACGCTTCCCCCTGGGATAGTATAGTTTCATATATATATATATATAGTCAACACATTCGTCCGTCCTAAATATGAAATCAGAGCATCCCAGCCAAACCGGTATCCCCCCTCTGAGTTCCCTTAAAAACACACTATGCGGTGACATTGTTTGTTCTAACGTAACACTTCTTCACGAATCCTTTTGCACAAAAAGAGACGACGTTCACACGCGCGCGTCGTCGCGCGCGCATGCCGAAATCCTTCAAAATCCTTCGGTGCGGGAAGGATTTCGCAATCGAGTTTCCAAAAAACATACAAAAACACAAGGTTTCGCAACACGGATCTGCTAAAACAGCTTCCGCGCGAGCTCTTGCGAAATGTCAAGAAAACCATAGGTTTTTCAATATTTTCATAGCATGTTAGCAAACGGGCGTCGCGCGCGCATGTCGAAATCTGTCGAACGCCCTTGCGCGTGTGCCGTCGCGAGAAATCCTCCTGCAAAAAAACGGGACGCAGTGCAGACGCGCGCGTCGTCGCGCGCGTATGCCGAAATCCTTCAAAACCCATCGGTTTCGGAAGGATTTCGAAATCGCGCGTCCGAAAAAACCCACAAAACACAAGGTTTCGCAACACGGATTTTCAACAAAAGCGTGCGCGCGCGCTCTTGCGTCGTCGTCGTCGTCGTCGTCGTCGTCGCCGTCCTCCCTCCTCCCGCGTCGTCGTCGTCGTCGTCGCCTACGTCGTCCTCTGCCTTTTCTCGTGTTCGTCGTCGTCGTCCTCTTTGGCGTCGTGGTCGTTTCCGTCGTCGTTGTCGCCGTGGTCGTCCTTCCTCCTCCTCCCACGTCGTCGTCGTCGTCCGTCGTCGGCGTCTCGTCGTCGTCCCTCCTATTTCGTCGCCGTCGTCGTCGTCGTCGTTGTCGTCGTCGTCTTCCTTCCTCCCCCGTCGTTGTCGTCGTCGGCGTCGCCGTCCTTCCGCCTTCGTCGTCGCCGTCCTCCCTCCTCCCTCGTCGTTGTCGTCGTTGTCGTCGTTGTCGCCGTCGTCGTCCTTCCTCCTCCCTCGTCGTCGCCTTCGTTGGCGTCGTCGTCGTCTTCGTCATCGTCGGCGTCGGCGTCGGTGTCATCGTCGAAGTCGTCGGAGACGTCGTCGGCGTCGTCCTAGTCGTTGCCGTCGGTGTCGTCGTAGTCGGTCTTAAGAGGTTTTGCAAACCAAGTTGCGGGTGGGTGGGTGGGATGTTTGCGCGAGCAGTGGAGATGACGATTTCAAGACAGTCAAAGTGGATAGCACCAAATAGATTCTCCTTTCTAAAAAGAGAACAGACTCTACCCCCCCGGACCTTTCGCTTCCCCCTGGGATAGTATAGTTTCATCTACATTCTGCACACTCGTCCACCCTAAATATGAAATCAGATCATCCCAACCAAACCGGTATCCCCCCTGAGGTTCCCTTGTAGAAAACATAGTGCGGTGACATTTTTTGTTCTAACATAACACTTCTTCACGCGCGCACGTCGTCGCGCGCGCATGCCGAAATCCTTCAAACAAAAACTTCGGTGCAGGAAGGATTTCGCAATCGAGTTCCCACAAAACATACAAAAACACATGGTTTCGCAACACAGAGTTGCTAAAACAGTTTCCGCGAAAGCTCTTGCCGGTTTTTCAAGATTTTCACAAAATGCTACCTAACGGGCTTCGCGCACGCTCATGTCGAAATCTGTCGAACGCCCTTGCGCGTGTGCCGTCGCGAGAAATCCTCCTGCAAAAAAAAAACGGGACGAAGTGCAGCGCGCGTCGTCGCGCGCGTATGCCAAAAACGTTCAAAACCCACCGGTTTCGGCAGGATTTCAAAATCGTGTGTCCAAAAAATTTACAAAAACACAGTGTTTCGCAACACGGATGTTCAACAAAAGCGTGCGCGCGCGCTCTTGCGTCGTCGTCGTCGTCTTCGTCGCCGTCCTGCCTCCTTCCGCCTCGTTGTCGTCGTCGTCGTCGCCTACGTCGTCCTCTGTCTTTCCTCGTGTTCGTCGTCGTCGTCCTCTTTGGCGTCTTGGTCGTTTCCGTCGTCGTTGTCGCCGTGGTCGTCCTTCCTCCTCCTCCCTCGTCGTCGTCGTCGTCCGTCGTCGGCGTCTCGTCGTCGTCCCTCCTATTTCGTCGCCGTCGTCGTCGTGGTCGTATTCCCTCCTCTCTCGTCGTTGTCGTCGTCGGCGTCGCCGTCCTCCATCCTTCTTCGTCGTTCGCGTCGTCGCCGTCCTCCCTCCTCTCTCGTCGTTGTCGTTGTCGCCGTCGTCGTCCTCCCTCCTCACTCATCGTCGTCGTCGTCTTCGTCAGTGACGTCGTCGTCGTCTTCGTCGTCGGCGTCGTCGTCGTCGTCGCCGTCGGCGTCGTCGTCGTCCGCGTCGTCGTCGTCGTCCTCGTCGTCGGCGTCGTCGTCGCCGTCGTCGTCGTCGGCTTCGTCATCGTCGTCGTCGTCGGCGTCGGCGTCGTCGTCGTCGGCGTCGTCATTGTCGTCGTCGGTGTCGCCGCCGTCGTCGTCGTCGTCGTCGTCGTCATCGTCGGCGGCGTCGTCGCCGTCGTCGTCGTCGGCGTCGTCATCGTCGTCGGCGTCGTCGTCGCCGTGGTCGTCGGCGTCGTCATCGTCGTCGTCGTCGGCGTCGGCGTCGTCGTCGTCGTCGGCGTCGTCATTGTCGTCGTCGGTGTCGCCGCCGTCGTCGTCGTCGTCATCGTCGTCGTCGAAGTCGTCGGAGCCGTCGTCGTTGTCGTCGTAGTCGTCGTCGGCGACGTTTTCGTCGTCGTTGTTGTCGCTGTCGTCGTCGGCGTCGCTGTCGTCGCCAAGAGCCATTTGGTATCCACCGTCGCGGTCTGAAGATGTCTTGCGACCAAGTTGCGGGTGGGAGGGTGGGATGTTTGCACGAGCAGTGGAGAGGACAGCTTCAAGACAGTCGAAGTGGATTGCCACCACATAGATTGCACCACACAGAGTGTTTGGGACCCGCGACGGCTAACATGTTCTGTTACCGCTGGCATCGTCGGTTGCTCCATGGCCACCTCTGGGGCCGCCGCTGCCGCCCTCTTCACCCCTGCCATGAGCGGCACGACGATGGGGTGCTTAATGATGTCTGACGCCCCGAGAGGAGAGCGGAGGGAGAGGAGGAGGAAGAGGAGGAGGAGGAGGAGGACAAGGAGGAGGAGGAGGAGGAGAACGAGGGGGAGGATGGGCCCCCACCGCGAGAGGGCACGTCCGGCCTCCCGGGGAAAAACTCCCGCTAACCCTATCCACCCGCCGGGGCCTGAGATCCCAGGCCCCGACGGCTCGGTGCAATACTTCCCCGGACATGATCGCGTCGTGAAAGAATCACGACGGGCAGTTGTTCGCCATTTTCGGCCTCTGGGGGCCCTTGAACCAGGCGTCGGTGCCATCAAGACACGACTCAAGATGAAAAGCTCGCCCCGGGGAAAGGGTCGGGACTTCCAGAGACCGCGCATTGACAGATCAGGACGTCGCATGTCTGGGTTTGAGTCTGAGGGCGCAGGGCCTCTCGACCCCGTGCTTGGGACTGGTTTGTTCATAGTGAGCCGTCTTCGGGGCGCACGTACGGAGCTCAGCCAGAGCGCCAGATCTTGCAGGATCCTGCAAGGCTGGATTTGGGCTGAGCCAGGTTCGGGAGCCGCTCGCGGCCCCGGAGGTGGACTTACATGCTGGTCGAGATTGGTTCGGGAAGCCCCACAAGAACAACAACAACAACAACAACAACAACAACAACAACAACAACAACAACAACAACAACAACAATTACTAGCACGTGGGGACACTCCGTTCTCACCAGTGCCAGGGTTTTCATAGGAGGCGGGCAATACCCCCACTTTGTGGGGGGGCCGGTTCAAGCTCTACCAAATTTCCAAACGACTCTTCGCCACCACCCACACCCAGCTTCCCGCCCTATGACGTTCGGACACTTCACTTCGTGGCATGCGGACGACCGTGGCTACTATTCAGGGCCCCGCGGCCGACGACGACGGCGTGCGCGCGCGAAGAAAAAACGAATGTGTCCCGCATGGTATTATTTGACAGGGATGATGGCCCTGGCAGGTGCGCAACCGTTGTTGCAGAAGTTCGAAAAAGTTGCTCGCAAAAGCCCGTTTGACAGAAATGTTTAAAAAGTGTTGGGTGTCCTACGAATCCGCAAGAGCGCGCGGGATGAAATTTTGACATTTTTTTTGAAAAACCATTGGTTCTTTGATGTTTTAATGTTAAAATCGCTACGAAAACTAAGGTTTTGGAAGGATTTCGTCTTGCGCGCGCGAGTGTCCATTTTATCATTTTTTTTGCAAGGGATTCTTGAAGTTTGGATCTGTTAGAACAAGAAATGTCCACTTTAGTTCGTTTTTTGCAAGGGAAAACCGATCGTAACAACACAACCGGATCCGGACCAACCCGTTTTGCCTGAGACTTCTTCACGAAAATGATGAAAACGTGGCTGCGGCCTAGGCGCGGCGGGGGGGTCGTGCACCAGGGGTCCCAACAATAATTATTCTTTAGAAGTAATAATATTCAACAACAACAACCAACAACCAACAACCAACAACCAACAACCAACAACCAACAACCAACAACCAACAACCAACAACCAACAACCACCACCACCAACAACAACAAAAACAAAAACAAAAACAGCAGCTGATTGCTTCGAATATTCTAACATAGGTTTGCGCTGAGCCTGGGTAGTCGACGCCCGACGGTACGGTTTCCGACATTCTCTGGGCCCGCCAAAGGCCTCCAGGGGCCAGCGGTCGAAAATTGTTGCTTCGCCTGTCGTGCCGTCTGTTCTGGCCCACCACGAGTCGGCGCGACGCGCGAACCACGTCCCAGTCCCCAAGCGTGAACGTCTCGAGCTTTTCCCAGCTTCCCGCCCCGTGGAGCGGAGCGACACGCTGTCCGCTCGCAAGACATCGCGTGCCGCTGGGGCCGCCGCCACGGCACGAGGCGCAGCAGTCCCAGACCATATGAGACAGCAGGCCCCAGCGCTCGATGTTCTCGAGTCTGGGCAGGCCTGGGATGTCCACCTCAGTATCCCCCAGAGTGGCTGGAGGCGCCGCTGCAAGCGCTGCCGCCGGTGCTTGCGGCCGCGGCAGCCCGCGTGGCGGCGCGCCCGTTCTTCTACGGACTGTTCGTGTTCCCGAACATGCTGTCGCTGCTAGGCCGGGCCTGGCGTCGTTTTCGGGGCGCGTCGGGGAGGGTTCGAGTCTAATCTAGAGTAGTGGGTCTAGTGCAGAGGGGTCGGCAGTGGGAGGCGCAATCGCTTGGTGTTATTATTTCGTCGCGTGCAACAGTGTGCAGTTACTGGGGGGCACGAACTATTGCACGGGCAACAGCTCTTGCATGTGAAAACAGATACATAACTGCATCCACGCGAAACTGCGGAATCCAGCGCGCAAACTGTTGCATCAAAGCGCAAACTGATGAAATAGCTGTTGCGCCTCCCCCCGCGGACTCATCTGCGCCAGACCCACTACTCTGCCTTACAGGGGGTGGTGGGGGGAGGAGGAACAGGGTTGCACACTGGCTCCCCACCCACGGGTCTCTGTGCATGAGTCCTCCTCAAACCTTGGGGGGCCTCATGCCCCCCCTTGCCTGCGTGTACACTACGCATACTGCTCGCCCAGGCACTGCCCTGCGCCCACTTGGCCCTGTCTCTGGCCACTCGAAGGGGGGACAGGGCGGGAGGGTCAGACAGCGGAGGGATGCGGAGGGACCCGGGGAGAAGGGTGCCATAGGCTGGTTGCCGCCAGGCCAGGCCAACCAGACCAGAAGTTCTTGTAGCAGAGGCCAACTCAGAAGAGCCACTCAGGACAGACGATCCTCCAACCCCCTCCTCGGCGAAAGCACTGCGACGCCGTCCTCCTCTTAGTCTGTCTTCGAGCGCGCCATCCCCCGGGCAAGAGTGCCCCCTGATCAACGATTGACCCGTTAGCTTGCTTGCTTTGCCCAGCGTTTGCCAGAGCACTCCGCCCAAGCGATTGCCAGCACCTTATGTAGTGGTGGAGGGAGGGGCATCGTGTTGAGGGGCTGTCGAAAAACGCTTCATACTTCGGTGCCCATGCAGCCCAGCGGCAGTATCTCATTGGCCCTCCTCACGCTTGCATTGCTTGCGAGCCAGCCACTTTTAACACCGTTCATATCCGTGAGCAGATACCGATCAAGATGAGGGAGAGGTTAAGAGGCTGGGGGTGGGGGTACGATGATGAAGTAACAAGTCACCGCAGTTGCACGTATACTGGTGGCTAACCTTGTTCAGCGCCAAAGTCTACAATCCCATCTGTGTATTGCTGCACTGGAACGAGCAAGACTGATTTATACGAATCCGTTTTGATGACCAACCGAACCATACACAGTCGGATCCGCCGTCCCACTCACTATTACATTTCCTAGCGCCATCCATGTGATGTTGGTCAGGTAATGAGATGGATGGAGATGGGAGAATCTGGGGTAGAAGGAATGAGCGCCAACACTTCTCTGGTGTCCATGCCCACCGCTTCGTACACAAATCCTCTGCAGCGCTAAGTCCACCCGAGGCATTGGGGGCCCTTCGGCTGAGAGGCATCCACCCTCCTACGCGCCGCCCACAATACAAAAGCACAGCCATCCTCACAATCAGCCGTAGACACCGCCTCGTCGCGGCAAGCGGGCATGGCCCTGGCAGTCCATCCTGGCGTGGAGACGCGAAGTGTGCAATCTGCCGTGCAGGTCTGCCCCCCGTGGGAGTCCCAGGCGGGTGATTCGTGCGCTCTGTTCCCGGACATGTTCGCGTCGTGGAAAAATCACAACGAACGGCTTCAGGCACCAGTATCGAGAAAAAGCGACTCGGGATCAAGAACCGGTCCCCGGGAACAGGCGCAGACCTCTGCATTGGGAGCCACGTTGTGATCGACTACGCGTCTACGGGTAAAAGTGACCTTTCGCCAGAGTGACCTCCTCTGTCTGGTGTGGGCCCATTGGGGGCCCCCGATCGCCGAACGCGATGCGATGGTAGCGTCTTGCGCGCTACTGTTTGGTCCCCCCACGGCCACCAAAAAGCCGTGCACCAAAGGTCGCTATTACCCATTTCCCAGGGTCACTCTTGCGAGCAGCCGATGTAAGTCACGACGTCGGATGTCCTGGGGTTTTCCGATCCACCCTGCAGGCCTGGTCATGGTGTACCTGGGGCGCAAGGAGGGCATACAGGACGGCGACGCCATGCAGGACATCTGGGGCGCGCGCCAGTGGGCAGACAGTGCGTGCACGCGGGGTTTCATTGTCCCGGTATCGCGTCTCGCCTACGGGCTCGGCCTGGCCCCACGAGTCGACTAGACTTAAGAGCGACCCTTCGCCGGAGTGGCCTTTGGTGCGGGCCCAGGGGGGTCCCCCTATCGCTGAGCGCGAAGCGGTAGCAGCGGCTTGCGCGCCCAGGTTTGGCCACACGGCGTCCCCCGTTACGCCTCGCACAAAAGGTCACTCTTGCCTACGTTCACCCTTGCGTATAGCCGATCGAGGCATGCCGTGATTTGGGGCCGGGGGCTGGATTTCTTCCGACATCTCTGAGGATCGAGGCCTTGCCCTCAGCGAGGAAAGCCATTGTCAGGATGCCCTGTTTCCTGTCATCCGTCGCCAAAACAATCACCAATCACATGAATTCTCCCTCCGTCCTCGCAGATCGTGGGGGACAGTGCGAAGGGGGGCATGGAGCAGGGACGGAGGGGGCGGGCTTGCCTTTGGATTCGGAGGACGGAGGGGGAGCCCCGAGGGGGAGAACGACGAGGGAAGAGGTAGGAGGAGGAGGAGGAGGACGAGGACGAGGACGAGGACGAAGACGAGGACAAGGAGGAGGACGAGGAGAATGTTCTACCCCCGCGCCCTCCCCCTCCCCTCCCTCCTCTATATCTGCCTGCCTCCTGCTCCTGGCCCGTCCTCCCTTCCTCCCTCCTCCCGTCCGCTTCGTCTCCCTCTCCTTCCCTCCACCGATTCGGCGCAATCGTTGGCGATGCTGCGCGCGTGCGCTGCCTGGCCTCCGGCTTCCCAGCGAGGGTCCGGCCAAGGAGAAGGAGAAGGAGGAGGAGGTTGAGTAGGACGACGACGACGACGACGAAGACGACAGGACGAGGAGGACGAGGACGAGGACGAGGAGAAGGGAGAGGGCAAGAAGGAGGACAAGGAGAAGGACGAGGAGGAGCAAGAAGAGAAGGACGCCACTGACGACGGTGGCGTTGACAAAGTCCACGAGCACGAGGAGGAGGAGGAGGAGAAGGAGGAGAAGAAAGAAGGAGGACGAGGAGCAGGAGGACAGGGTTGACGACGACGAGGATGAAGGCGAGGAAGAGGACAAGGGGAGGCGAGGAGGCGGGAGTGGAAAACACAAGGAGGCGAGGATGCAAGAGGAGGCGAGGGGAATGACAAGGAGGAGAAAGGAGGAGGAGGGTAAGGAGGAGGGACGAGGAGAGCGACGAGGAGAGGAGGAAGGAGGTTCAGAAGATAGATACTAATGATTACAAGAAGGAGGCTGATGAGGAGGAGGAGTAGGAACACGATGAGTGAGGGCCAGGCCGCAATTGCTTGGTCTTCTGTTGAGAAAACTCAAATCTCCCTTTTGCTCAGAGTTCTCTGCAGTAGCTTCCATGAAGCTGGCCCAGTTGTTGGACCCCCGGCCACCCACGGAGGCGTAGTTGCTCACAAGGTTGGCCAAGCGTTTGGTCAAGACGTTGGCAGAAAGTTTGCCCTGATATCTTGTGGTAACATTTTTCTATAATGTGCTGCAGTTCCCTCTTCTCTTCCATCGCCATCCCGGCTGCGACAAGGATATGGTCGACAAGTTGGGGCAAGAGTGTGTGTCGGTCGTTTGGTACTTGCGAAGAGGAAGTAAAGGGTGAGTACGGGCAGGAGACATGAGGAGTGAGCCTCGCTGCCCACATCACTGGAACTCGCAAGCCTATCGATGCACCCGGTTGTGACACTGCTGCTTGCTCTCGGCCTTCCCTGGCCGTTCGGCAGGCCCCTCTCCTTGCCACAATTGCACCGAATGATAAAGTTGAGTGTTTCGCCCCCGTGTCATCCAAGGAGAAGTGGGCCAACTTTGCCAACAAGCCTATTGTCCGCGCCATGGCGCTGACGGCTGGAATGATTCGTTTTGGCACCATGGCGAGAGGGCGGGGGTCGTGCGCTCCAGGAAGAGGTTGCCTCAAGTGTCTCATCGCATGTTCAGATGATACAGCACTTGAAGCTGGCCGCGACCAGGGCATTCTGGTTTGATCACCGCTTCGCATCCGATTTCATCCAGCAAAGCACATGTGTCCAGATCCCCCCGCTGCATGAGGCCATTTGACAATCCGCGCATTCGGCGACTGTGCGTACATATTGTCTGTTCAGCATGGACCCTGCAGGTGACAAGCCAGCGCAATGAGAGGGCCACTCGTCAAATGATCCATCGTTGCTCTTTGGTGCTTCCTGAACTCAGGCACGCTCACGGATCCTCTCATGGTCCTCTCTCGTTGGCGGCGCTCCAGACGCATCCCCCGCTCCGCCCCCCCCCCTCCTCTCGCTTCCCCAATGGACTCGCCGCCGATTCTCCAAGGCGCAGTGGCAGCGTGTGCGGCGGGGCCAGGTGGGGGGGGGGTTCTGGGGGGCAACCTCAGCGCGCGAGAGAGGCACGCGTCGGCCAGCGCCAACCTCATTCCGGAGGTGGGGGGTGGTCGTCGAGGGGAGGAGAGGCTCAGGAGGGGAAAGAACACAGACACAATGAATCGTCAATTCCCAAGATGATATGGGAAAAGATGGACAATGAGGGGGGAAGACGAAAACCCAGAAAATACATGAAAACATAGTGAATCCTAGGATTTGTGTGCATGTGTTTGTGTGTCCCTGGGCCCCTTTAAAGGAGGAGGGCTCGAGGCTCGAAGGGCCGAGGGTTATGCCTTGGCCTCTTTGCCTGGGGGCGCAGATGTAGTGCATCGCGCTCCGCGCGATGCGCGGCTGGGGGTCCGCGCGGCCGCCTCTCTTCAAGGAGGCGGCGCGGGGGCTATTAGGGCTATTCGGGCGATAGGGCTACAGGGCTATTGGGCTATAGGGCTATAGGGCTATAGGGCTACCAGGCACCCGGGCACCCGGAGGCGCACATCGCGGGGAGCGAGGCGCGAAGTCGGGTGATTCTGTCGTCGACGGCTGCTGGCTTTCGGGTCCTGGCGCATGCCCCCAGGGGCCGCCCTCGGGGCGATGCGTGCACCCCCCGGGAAGCCCTCGACGCGACGCGGCTGCCAGAGATCACTCCGAGGCGAGAAGACCCCCAAAGGCCAACGAGAATGCCCCCCCCCTGCTCCTCTCTTCGATGACGAAGCTGTCCTCGCGATCGTTGGCCTCCTTGGCCTGTGGCCCCCCGCTGCCCCGGGAGGCCCTGCGGCAGAAGCTGGCGCGCGACCCCAAGAAGAAGTCGGAGCTGGCCCGGGCGGCCGGCAGGCGCGCGGTCACCGAGCTGGTGAGCGCGCCCCGCGCGCGGCCGCCTGCCCTTGCGAACAGAGGGGGGGTCAGCAGGGCGAAGGATCCAAGACACCTAGTTTTTCCTCCTCCTCCTCCTCCTCCTCCTTCTCCCCCTCCTCCTCGTTTTCCTCCTCCTCCTCCCCTTCCTCCTCCTCCTCCTCTTCCTCCTCCTTAATTCCCTGCCACCGCGGCCAAGCGGTGCAGCCTGGGCGCCGTGTGGCACCTCCTGAATGAGGTGTACTGCCGATGATCCCTGTGGGCTGTGGCATGTCCCCTCCCCTTCCACCCTTCCCTTTCTAAGAGCGATCGCTGTCATGGCGTGAGCCAGGAGGACCCTCCGTTCCCCTCCCATTCGGACCCCTGTGAAAGGAAAGGCGGCACGGCCCCAGGGTCAAAAAACCCAGGGGTGGACGTTGTGCGCACCTTAGGCCAAAGAGTGGCCTTCCCCCCCTCCACCCCGTTTCCAGCCCCTCCCGGGTCCTCGCAGCCAGGTTTGAGCCTTGGTTGTTGGGTCCTTCGCCTCCTCCCTGTGGCACCTCCAGGTTGAGGTTGGCGACAGTGGTCCGTCCGCCTCCGTTGCCCGTTCCTCTCCCCTTCTTCGGGGGTGATGGAAGGGCAACGTGAGGTGCTGAGGTGCTGCTGGGAAGGCTCGCCTGGCCCCAGCAGCACATCAGTACGGAGTCAATTTTCGTTGATCTTTGAGGTGTACCGCGGATGACGCTATGGAGGCGGGGCCCGCGGCATAAGGCCTTCAACCACCTTGGTCGGACCGCTCATCGCCGCAGGCTAAATGGCAGAAGCGACGCGGGGTGCTGCTAAGGGCTACCGGCTCTATTTCTTTCGGGGTCCCAGGTTCCAGCTTGCCGGGTCAGGCCCAAGGAGGCAATTTGCTGGTCAGAGGTTCGAGCCCTCTGCTTCCCCGCTAAGGATCGTGTAATGCTTAGTTTCGTGGGTGTTATGCGGCATGTTTGTGTTTTGGGGCAATCTTCGTGCCAGCCAAGCACAGGCAGCAGCCTAGGGTTTAGATTGCCTTCTTGAGAGTAGATGGTCCCTAATTGTGCCTGTGGCCCCAATGGTTCGTGCCTGCGGCCTGATATGACGCTGCGCGTCATGGCGCTGTGCGCCTGTGGTGTTTGTTGGCCCTAGTTTTGGTGCTGTGCACCCCCCTCGGGTCCTTTTTCATTCATTCATGTACTCCTCCTCATTTTCCTCCTCCTCCTCCTGTTACTCCAACGGTAGGTCACCTCTTCCTTGAGCATGCTAGCAGGGCCGTATTGTTGCGCATGTTGGGTGCGGGAAGGTTTGTCTCTTGCTGCGGTTTGGGCTCAAGTGATCCCCCGCCGCGCCCGCTATAGCACGTTTGATACAAGACGAGTTGCTTTGCACCCTTCCGTTAGAGAGCAGAGTGTTCATCGCTCTACATCTTAGTTGGTCGCGGAGTATTTTGTCCACCAGCACACTCGCCGCCATGGCCCGCGCGGCAAGGCCTCGCGCCCTTAGCGACCGCTCAACAGGATACTCAACGTGCACCCGCTCTACACGCTCTACATGGCGCCGCGGTTTCTGCAGCGCGTTAGCCATCGTGAAGCTCCACAAGATCGTCGAGGCCGGGAACAACTCTCCCGGGAGTGTCGGGGCACCAGCCGCCCACCCGCCAGGAACCACGACTGGGCAAGAACACGAATACATCTACATAGGCACTTACAACAAGGACAGCGGCCCCCGCGCCTTCCCCCCAAACCTTTTCGAATTGTGGTCGAGATGTTCGGGGGCCTCTCGTCGTCCCAGCACTCGCCTGGAAGCGCCGCCGTCAGCGTCAGACCGTCGAGCGATCCGATTTCCACGCTCACGGCATCGGCCCAGAGCCACGAGCAATTCGCAACTGTGCCGCGGAAGCCCGTGGGGAAGAGGAAAAGGACGCATCGACGCCATTGCTTCCGCATGTGGGTGTAGCCGACTTTGTCAAGCGGTCGTTCGACCCGACACTCACATCGTCGGCGTTTGTGGAACGTTCCGAGTCATCCGCAACTGCGTCGCGGAAGCCGGGAGAGGCGCGAGCAGGCAAGAGCGGGAATACAAAAGAGGGTCGGGAAATTGCGCTGCCATCATCCCAGGGGGCCGTTACACAAACTTGGGGCTATTCGCTGTCGTTTCTCCGGGACATCACCTTCAATGCCACCCACGCTCCTCCTCTTTCCTGGCAGACCTGGAACTCTACGCAGACTCCTCTTGACTACCTCACCGGCGGCAGTGCGCAGAACAGAGACAACAGGATGCATGACGAGTTCTCTCGCCACTATGCGGCAGGGTGCTACGCGTGCAATCCGCACGCCAATCGACGGAGGAGAAGACCCACTACGCTGATGAAGAGGAGCACGCCAGGAACAGAAACCCACGACGGCTTCGAGGGGAGTTCCCTATGGGGTCACGAAGCGTGTGAGGGGTGTGCCGACATGGGTGGTGCGGACGTACGTGGGCACCGCCAAGGAGGCTTTCGGTTGAGTTCCCTATGGGTCCACGAAGCGTGTGAGGGGTGCGCCGACATTGGTGGCGCGGACGGGGCGTTCGGTGGAACTCCCGATTGGGCCACGACGCGTGTAAGGGGTGTGCCATGCGGACACCGCCATTGGGGCCGTCGGTGGAGTTCCCGATGGGGCCACGAAGCGTGTGAGGGGTGCACAGACTGGGTGGCGCGGACGTATGTGAACACCGCCAGACGGCTTTCGGTGGAGCTCCCGATGGGGCCATACAGACGCCGCCATTGGAGCCGCCGGTGGAGCTCCCTATGGGGTCACGAAGCGTGTGAGGGGTGTGCCGACATGGGTGGTGCGGACGTACGTGGGCACCGCCAAGGAGGCTTTCGGTTGAGTTCCCTATGGGTCCACGAAGCGTGTGAGGGGTGCGCCGACATTGGTGGCGCGGACGGGGCGTTCGGTGGAACTCCCGATTGGGCCACGACGCGTGTAAGGGGTGTGCCATGCGGACACCGCCATTGGGGCCGTCGGTGGAGTTCCCGATGGGGCCACGAAGCGTGTGAGGGGTGCACAGACTGGGTGGCGCGGACGTATGTGAACACCGCCAGACGGCTTTCGGTGGAGCTCCCGATGGGGCCATACAGACGCCGCCATTGGAGCCGCCGGTGGAGCTCCCTATGGGGTCACGAAGCGTGTGAGGGGTGTGCCGACATGGGTGGTGCGGACGTACGTGGGCACCGCCAAGGAGGCTTTCGGTTGAGTTCCCTATGGGTCCACGAAGCGTGTGAGGGGTGCGCCGACATTGGTGGCGCGGACGGGGCGTTCGGTGGAACTCCCGATTGGGCCACGACACGTGTAAGGGGTGTGCCATGCGGACACCGCCATTGGGGCCGTCGGTGGAGTTCCCGATGGGGCCACGAAGCGTGTGAGGGGTGCACAAACTGGGTGGCGCGGGCGTATGTGGACACCGCCAGACGGCCTTCGGTGGAGCTCCCGATGGGGCCATACAGACGCCGCCATTGGAGCCGTCGGTGGAGTCCCGATGGGGCCACGAAGCGTGTGAGGGGTGTGCCGACATGGGTGGCGCGGACGCATGTGGACACCGCCATTGGGGCCTTCGGTTGAGTTAATTATAGGGCACGAAATGTGCGAGGGGTGTGCCGACATGGGTGGCGCGGGCGCGTGTGGATATTGCCACTAGGGCCTTCGATCAAGCTCCCCAGTGGGCCACGAAGCGTGTGAGGGGTGTGCCGACATGGGTGGCGCGGACGCATGTGGGCACCGCCATTGGGGGTTTCGGTGGAGCTCCCCATGGGGTCACGAAGCGTGTCAGGGGTGTGCCGACACTGGTGGCGCACACGATGTGGACACTGCCGGTGGGGCTTTCGGTGGAATTCCTTACGGGGCCACGAAGCGTGCGAGCGATGTGCAGACATGGGTGGCGGAGACGCAGGTGGACAAAGCCACTTGGGCTTTCGGTGGAGCTCCTTATGGGGCCACGAAGCGTGTGAGGGAGGTGTCGAAATGGGCGGCGCGGACGCATGCGGACACCGCCACCGGGGCTTTCGGTGGAGCCCCGTATGGGCCACGAAGCGTGTGAAAGGTGTGGCGACGTGGGCGGCGCGGATCCATGTGGACACCGCTATTGGGGCTTTCGGTGAAGCTCCCTATGGGACCACGAAACGTGCGAGGGGTGTGCCAAGGGTAATGGCGATGATGGTGATGGTGACGGCGATGATGACGACGATGATGGTGATGATGACGATGGTGATGACGATGGTAACGATGGTGATGATGACGACGATAATGATAATGATGTTGATGATGATGATGACGATGACGATGCTGATGGTGGAAGGAAGGAGGAGAGGGAGGAGGAGTGAACGCGGGGCGCTGTCTGTCCAAAACGAGGACAAAACACCACAGGAAGGTTGGGATAAAATATTAGCCTGCCAGCACGTGTCTTTCGGAGGTTCCCAGAGCGCGTCAGCGGACGAGAAGCTGTATAAGCCAAACTTGTCCGTCGCGGAGGGCGCCTGCCACGGCGGCTGGAGAGCTCATGCCCTGACGTGTAGGGGTGTAACTTTTCCAGCCGCCCTGCGGCAGCCGTCCCCATCGACGGAAAAAAGTTTGTTTCATACGGTTGCTCGTCCGCCAGCGCGTGCTGTAGAACGTGCGCAGCCAAATGTGACCTCATGGCATTCTGGACTGCACTCTCTCCTGCAGCGGCCCACCAGCCGTGGCAACGGGGCGCAGTGCCAGCAGACGGCGTTTTCTTTCTGAGCGGTGACACTTCGAAGAAGACACATCGGCATAAACGAACATTCGGAGGTCCGTGCGGACCTCCGGAAGTTCATGCTCATGCTACATGTTCGGCAGAGGCGAAAGGTTGCCCCAGTCAGTTTGTGCCTGCATTGCCGTGCAGCTGGGCCGGAGTCTACAAGATCACCCTCTTAAGCTGGAGCCGTCGCTCTCGCTGGTGCGGCGGGCCCTGCAGCAATCAGGCTGCAGATCCCCCAATCTGACCCGCGCCCTGGCCGGCGTCCCGTCCCTCCCCCTTTCTTCGTTTGTTCCCTTATCCTCTTCCTCCTCCTCCTCCTCCTCCTCCTCCTCCTCCTCTTCCTCCTTCTCGTGATCGGCACCTGAGCCTCGGCGAGAGCGAGGGTCTCGCATCTGGTCGATCTGCTGCCACATCTTTTTCTATTCATCTGCTTGGCGGTCTTGTTCTCTACGTGTGCGTGCGACGACATCATGAAGTGTGTCAACTCGGCGTTCAGTGGCTTGGACTTGCTGTGCGAGAAGTTGGCGAAAGCTTTCGCGTGATTCATTGAGCAATTGGCTGGCTTGAGCTTGGAAAGTACTGGCAGCGTGTGCAACTTGAGCTTGCATGAGATCTTGGAGAGCTTTGTCGAGTTCTGGGTCCAGCCCTGGAAGGCGAGCAGGTTCGCCTGGAGTGGCAGTCTCGGTATCGGCGGTGGTTCCGATGGCGGCAGCTCCTCCAGCGGCAGCTGCCCCTCCAGCGCGCCATGGGTCAGCAGCCCTGAGTGGGTCATGATGTAGTGCTTCACCAAGTAGCTGAGACGGCGGTTCGGTCCACTCACCTGCTTGAAATTGGCGTGCTGCGGTGTCGGCGGCGGCACGTGCTGAGTCTGCGGTTTCCTCTTCTCCAGTGTCCATGGCGAAGTGGGGCGGCTGCTGGTATGTACGAGCTGAAGACCGACAGGAGCGAGCGGCGTGTCCAGATGCACGCCCCGAACGTGGCGCCGATTGAGTAGCGGAGTCAGCGTCGCCGAGCGAGTCCATAGTGGCGCGCACTGCTCGACCACTTTTATCAGCACGATCTGGGTAACCTCGAGCAGCGCGATCTTGGTCGTGACGTTCGCGGTCTCGTCGGCGATCTTTCCTTCTGCGGCTGGCAAATGTGGCACTGCGCGAGGTAGAGCGTCCTTCGCTGGAGGATGACATGTCTGCGACTGTGGGCTGCTGTCGAACAGGCTGCTGTTCTGCTTCAGGAAGTTGGAGGTGAGGGCGCCAGGCTCCAGGGCCTTCGCGATGCCACCACGTGGCGACTGCTGCTGCTGGGTAACGAGTGGGTCGACGTCCAGCTGGTTATGGAGGCGGAAGACGGCGACGTGAGACGGGCCGAAGTCCAGCTGGCTCGCGGCGACGGAAGTCGGTCCGCTCGACAGCGCGATATGGATGGCAGCCTGCAATGCCAGAACAGTAAGCAGGAGCGGGCGGCCGCAAACCCCTGGATGTGGCGGCAGAAAGCTTGGGTGCCAGCACACCCCTGGTTGTGGCTGGAAACTGTTGGAGACTGGAAACTGTTGGAAACTGCGGGGTCGCGAGATCGACCCCGCGATCTTCACCGTCGGGGCGCAGCGGCTCATCGCGCCCGACGCGCTCCTCAACGACCTGCAGGAGTGGATCGCCTCTGCCAACTTGGGCTCCGACGCTGTCGAACTTCATGGAGACGAACCTGCGCGCAGATGTGTGCGATAAGCTAAAGGCGGACGCGACGTGGCCATCCCGCGTGCGCTGGCGCTCACCCGTGCCCCACGCGACGCTGGAGGCAAATGGAAGCGCTTCACATCCGTCGACACCTCGGGCACGCCGACGGACATCTACCCCAACCCCGACAAGTCGCCAAAGCAGATCCGCACCGAGATCCAATGTAAGAAATTCCTCCAGCTCCTTCAACACCGCCACCCTCGAAAGTCATGGAAAGCATGCCGAGCCAAAGGCGAGATCCACTGCAACGCCATGCCTGTCGCGCGCCCGGGCGTCAAGGGGCAAGCCGACCCCGCCATCCTCGAGTGGAACGAGAAGGCGTTCGAGCTCGCCGCCTTCCGCGACATCGATCGCGGCGCCATCCTCGCGTCGTTCCAGGCGCTCTTCGCCGACACAGCGGAGGCCACGTGGCGGGTTTAGCCACCCCTGGTCGCCGCGGAAGCCCGTCGAGGACGATAGGCCCAGCTTATTCATCACGTGGAACGCCAGGGCCCTCATGTGCCACAAGCGCTCCAGGCGCCATCGCAAGCAGGCGGCCCTGCAGCAGTACATGCGGAAGGGCGCCGTCATCGCCCTGCAGGAGGTCCACGGTGCGGAGGCGCTCCTCCGCACTTGGGTCGACACGCAGCCGTATCCGCACAAGCTCTTCTTCCCCCAGTTCGTTGCGGCAGATGGCGACGAGGCCCTCGCTGGCGCGGGCGGCGTTGCTCTACTCATACCGTGGCTCTCACACGCGCAGCTCGAGCTCTTGCAACCCGAGCAGCTCCCTATCCTCAGCCACGAGGGGATCGTCAAGGGGCGCGTCCAGGCGGTCGCCATCACCAACGCCACCTCGCGCAACTCCATGGCCATCATGAACGTCCACAATCACGAGATAGACGCGCGGGGTCGCGAGCGCATTCAGCGCTCATGGCAGATGCACCGCGCGCTGGCGGATGCCAACTACCAGCACCGTACCTTCCTCGCGCTGAGTGACTTCAACACGGCCAGCCGCCCACCGAACAGCTTTTTCCAACCGCAACCACAGCGTGCACGCCTGGCACTGGGCAGTAGCGCACGGCAGCAGCAGCCCTTTTGGAAGGCCCTCTTCGAGAGCATGCTCGAGATCGAATCTGACCTCCCGACGCGCTTCAACAAGGCTGACTACTCCGCGTCGGCCATCGACAGGATCTTCATCCGCTTGTCGTCGCACGCGATGCTCGAGCTCACTTCCTGCCTCACCATCGCACGCGACGCTGCCATTCTTCCGGATCGCCTCCTCAGTGACCACGCCATCGTCTCGTACTCCATCGGCATCAAGCCGAAGACACCGATCGAGGAGCAGGCGATCCCGCCCGCGATCTTCCGCGACCCATCGTACGCCAAGTACCTCCAGCAGCTGCCAGACCACACCGTCACGCGCCACGGGGCGATCGAGAACCGCTGGCGCGCACACAAGACCCTCATGGTCGAGGCCGCGAGGCTCGTCCGTGATGATTGGGTCAGCCGCGCTGCCGGCGAGATCGGCAAGTCAAACCACTCCGACGGCCAGGTGGTCACGGCGCGCTCGATCTCGCGCGCGGTCTGGCGCCAGGACGTTCGCCTTGCTCGACGCCTGCAGTCCACCACTGAGCTTGGCACCAAGTTTCTCACAATCGACGACGGACACATCGCGCTCGCGGATGCTGCCGAGTTCGCCATGAAGTCTGCCGCGCTGCACCGCGACTTCGAGGCTCGGCAGCGCTCTCTGGGCCAGCGTGCAGCCCAGCTGCCGCGAGGCCCCCCAGGAGCCATCGACCCCGAGAAGCTCAGAAAAATCACCCGTTCCTCCCGGCGCAGGGCCCAGCTTTGGGCCCCTTGGAAGCGCCGCCTGCTCCTCCAGGGAATCAAGACCACCGATCCCGAGGGCCGCCCAGGGATAGCCAGAGAGAGCTGTGCGGTGGCGGATGCCCTCCGCGCCCACTGGCGCTCCGTCTTGGAGCGCAAGCACGTCGACGTCGCCAAGGTCCAGCAGCACATTGCCCAGCACATGCCCAACCATCCCATCATCGACGTCGGCGCGCCCACCATGGCGCACATCAGAGGCTTTCTGCTTCGCACTGCGCCGTCTGCGCCTGGGCCCGACCTCTTGCCGTGCCGCGCCTGGCTTGCCGCGGGCGCGTCTCTGGACCTGCTGGAGGACCTCGCATGGCACCTCTGCTCCAGCTCCGACTTCATCCACGACCTGACCGACTCAGACTTCGCGTTCCTGCCGAAGGGCGACAAACTCACGGGCGAGCTTGCCGCGGTCCGCTTGCCTGAGGACACGCGCCCGCTGCCTCTCAAGAACACAGACATCAAGGCCATCGCAGGTGCGGCCAACTTCCTCATCAAATCCGCTGTGGCCGAGCGGACTCATTACTCGCAGCAGGGCTTTGTCGTGGGCCGCAGCTTCACCAAGCACATCGTCAACCTCGACGCCGAGATGCGCCGCGCTGGAGTTCGCCCAGATGCCGACACGCACAAGCCCGTCTTAACCAGCTTCGACTTCGCGGCGGCGTTCCCGTCGCTAGGACGCGCATGGCTCTTCGCGTCGCTGGAGCGCTTCGGTGCCCCCGAGGGCCTTCTGAGCCTCTTTCGCCAGCTGTGCCACGCCCCCAACAGCTTCCTCAAGGTCGACGGCGTTCGCCACTTCATGTTCCCGATTGAGTCTGGTGTGGCTCAGGGCTGCCCTGCGAGCGGCTCGGCGCGGGCGATCGCCATGGGCCCGCTCGTTCGCCACGTCGCCTCGTTCGTCGAGTCCGCCGACGGCATGCCTGACTACGACAATGGCTACTTGGGCGTCTGCGCGGACGACACTGGCCTCCTCACGTTCTCGTTCAACACGCTGCGCGCTGCCTCTGAGCCCTTTGCCGCAGCTGAGGAGCTTGCGCTCCTCTCCCTGAAGCCCCGCAAGTGTGTCATCGTCCCGCTTTGGGCGAAGTCGTCGCCTGCCACCATCGCTCAAACGAAAGCGCTCCTGGCCGAGCTCTGTCCTCCCTGGGGCGGCTTTTCGGTTTCGGGGCGAGCCAAGCACCTCGGGGCCTTCCTCGGACCTGCGGCCACCCTCGCTCACCAATGGCCCGCCCCTGGGCAGAAACGGTGGCAGTGCGGGAATAGTTCACAGCTTGTGCAGGGTGGCAGTGGCGCCACCGTTCGCCTCCATAACAGCTCAGTTGTTTCTACGCTCAGCTATGCCTCGCAGTTTTTCCCGCTCGATCAGAAGATTGCCCGTCGGGAACATTACATTTTCCACGAGGTGCCCAGCCTGCCGCCAAACACATTCCGCAACATAGACCTCATCGCCATGGCGGAGTGGTGTCCGCCTCCTGTCCCTCGCCCAGCTCAGACTTCAACTGTCGCTGCCGCCATTTGTTCTGCCACCTTCACGCTCCGAGGGGAATGGGAATCATTCCGCACTCGCCTGCAGGACACCGCTTGGGAGGAGAGTACGGCTCACTCCTTCCATCGGTGGGTTCAAGGACAGTGGTCCCCGCCTTTCTGGGAAGAACCCACGGCCGTCGTTCAATTCTACCATGCTTTATTGCGCGGCAAGAGTGCCGCCCCGTTCTCAGCAGCTGCCGCGGCCGCGGCGAACCGCGCAGCTGCCCGCGACATTCGCGAGGCCCCGAGTGCTGAGCCACCGCGCCGCCCCAAGGTACAGCGCGCGGTCGCGCTCACACTGCAGCGGGCCTACTTCTCTTCGCCCTTCACAGTCACGCTTGAGAAGCGCATCGCAGCCTGGGGCGTTCCTCAACCACCACCGCCCCCAGAGCTCGCGACGCGCTGGGCTGCTCTGACGAATGCCCTGCGCACCGTCCGCCCGAGCTGGCGCTGGGCGGCATGCGAGACCCTCGCAGGCGGATGGGCAACGACCCACCGCATGCACGTTCTCCAGCAGAAGCCGCGTGCGTTCGGGTGCCCAGCGGCACCCGATTCATTCCCTCACTACCTCTCCTGCTCGGTCCCCCCGAGCCTCCTCTGGTCCCCCGACTCGCCCCCCCTCCGCAGCACGCTTGCACATTGGGGCCTGGGCCCCGCTGCAGCATATCCGTCTGGACCCGCGAACGAGCTCTCGTTGACGCGGACGATTCAGTGGATCGTGCTCGCCTTTCACCTCTATAACAAAATTAAACACGCCGCGCTGACCCCAGCCACGATTGCTGAAGGGTTGAGCGCCGCCAAAGCCCTGCTCTGGAAGTAGACGCGCGGTGGACGGCCTGGAGCGGACGGACATCTTGCCCTCGTGTCGCTTCGTGTCCGCTTGCCCTCGTCTCTTCCTCTTGGAGTACGTGCGCTCCTCTTCCTCCTTCTCTTCGCCTTCCACCCCCAACTCCCTTCCCCTTCCATCACATCATACGTACGCCATCGTTTCCTGCCTCCCTCCAGCCCGAGCTCCTCCTTTAGTTCAATGTTTCGGAACGGGCAGAATGGATACCAAGGGAGGTGAAGGACAAGAGTGGATCTTTCAATGCGCACGATGGTTCGATGACATAGCTTGGAGTTCCCAGGCCCCGAAGCATAAAGCGCTCCCGAGTTCATGACTGGCAGTGCCAGGACCACTTTGGAAAGTCTTTCTATCTTTCTCTCTCTCTCTCTCTCTCTCTCTCTCTCTCCAGGCCCACGTGTTTCTGCGTCACCCGTGTCCCCATACCGCTGGCCACCGGTTGTTGCCCGCGCGTGCAGCATAGATCTGCTTGCGCAAAGGTGCGGTTGGGCCCCAGCTACGTGAAGATCGGGCAGATCATCTCCAGCCGCCCAGACAAGGTGCCAGAAGAGTACATCGAGGAGTGTCCCCGGCACCGTTTCCGCTGCTCCTGCGCGTTCCCTGCGCTGGCCTTCCCGCGTGCACGATATGACAGTGGCAGATACTGGACGCGCTCCTTCGAGCAGTGGCGAAACGTCCTCGCTTGCCTTTTGGCCCACCAAAGACTGTTCTAAGAACCTCTTATGGTCTGCCCGAAATGTTCTCCGGACATGCCTGGCCGAGACCCTTTTGCTTTGACACATCGGGATTATATGTTCTACGAACATTGTTTTTGTTATTGGAACAGTTCTGGGTTGGTGGGCCTATGGAATGCTGGGACGGCCGTTCCCTGCGCAACTCCTTGCATCTGCGGCACGCAATTTTTACCTTTGGTCAGGTTTCGAACGGAAGTAAGGGCGCAGTGCAGTGCAGGTTTCGCTTCCTTCTCTCGCCCCAGGCTTCTGCAATTGGAGGTGGCTCGTAGCGAGGCTGTGAGCTGGTCCGTGCCCAGGAGCTCAAGTGCCTGCAGGATAACGTGCCCGCCTTCAGCGGCAGGCGTGGACCGGACGCCCAGTATGGCATGGCATGGCATGAGGAGCAGGGCTGATGAAGCATGTTGATGCGACCCTCCTGCGCCCTGATCCGTGACCTCGACACTTGCTCGCGTCTGATTGGAAGGCCTGGCGCCAGCTGGCACCAGGATCGAGGAACGCAGGCATTGCGAAGCCATCGGTCAAAGACTGCTGCATGAGGTGAAGCCACTGCGACACTCCATGTGTGAGATATGGCGGTGCCCGACCATGCTTGCCCACTCAGCTTGGGAAAAGTTTGTTTGGCGAAGACCCCAACCATTTGCTGTTGTGAGTATCTCAATTGTGAGTACGATCTGAGGTGAAACTCCCCATGGGGCAACGCCCGCATGCGGGCTGTGCCGCTGGGGCCTTCGGTGGAGCTCCCTATGTGGCCACGAAACGTGTGAGGGGTGTGCCGAAACAGGAGTGCCGCCCAAATGTGGACTGCGACACTGGGGCCGTAGATGGAGCTCCCTGTGAGGCCACGAAACGTGTGGTGAGGGATGCGGTGGTAAAAGGGAGTGTCGCCCACATGCGGGCTGCGCCACTAGGGCCTTCGGTGGAACTCCCTGTGGGGCCACCACACGTGTGAGGGGTTTGCCGAAGCTGGGGTGTCGTCCACATGCGAATCATGCTCCACCGAAGGCTCCAGTGCCACCGCCCGCATGCGTCCCACACCCATTTCGGCACACCCCTCACACGCTTCGTGGCCCCATAGGGAGCTCCACCGAAGGCTCCAGTGCCACCGCCCGCGTGCGTCCCCCACACACGCATTTCGGCATACCCCTCACAGGGTTCGTGGCTCCATAGGGAGCGCCACCGAAGACGATATTCACAATTGCGGTACCCACAGATGCATACTTTTCGGGTCCTTCGCCGGGCTATTTCTTTGCCGCGGCTTGTTTTTAGGTTCTCTGTGGTCGAAAGAGAGCTTTTCCTTATGGGATTGCGTTTGGGTCGTTTCATTAGTGTTATACCAACCGTCCGTGCTTGGTAGATGTTTCCCAACCATCCTGTGGTATTGGGTCCTTGTTTTGGAAGGACAGCGCCCCGCGATCCTCCCTTCCTCCTCCCCCCCTCCTCCCATCATAGTCGCCATCGCCATCGTCATCGCCGTCATCATCATCATCATCATCATCATCATCATCATCATTATCATCATCATCATCATATCTGGTCCTGGAAAGCACCAGCCGAGAAGCTTCGCAGTCGCTGTCATCACATTCGTTCGCTTAACCTCGGGCTCGTCAGGAACATTGCTGCATATAACCTGATTGGCCACACCGTCCTTTGCCACATCCAACAGTTCTTCATGCCCACGCCTGCCGTCTTTAAAACAATACGTGAAAGTGTACAGCTGCTGACAGCCGCACCGCGATTTGCAATTACTAGTCAGATGCTGGAAAGTGCAGAGCTCATAGGTCTTCCTCAACTACGTCGTCTCGAGGTCGAAAGGCGCGCTGCAGTGTTTCGTTGTGCCCAGAAGTCCGCCATGTATCATCACTTTGTTGAAAGGCTGGAGGATATCCGTGACGACCCCCAGCACCGTGTGGCATTCGAACATCACCCCTTATTTAAACACTATATCTTCCATCAACTCTATAGCAATTATAATCATATTTGTTGCCTGCCCAGTTTTCATCGTCGCATTCCTGATGTAGCTAGGCTTGATATCCAAAGGCTCATTTCTTGCTTCTTGCGTGCGTCTTTCCCTGCCCCCTCGCTCTTGCCTCCTCTCTTCCGTCGTATTATCCACCTGCTTCCTGATGCTAACCTGCATGACGCTGATGTGTGTGCAATTCGGTTAGGCGTGATAAGTCAGCATCTCCCGACTTTCGTAACTTGCGCCGTGCTCAGAAGTTTGTGTAACGCTTGGTGCACATCCCGCAGATTGCGGCAGGGATGTCAAACGTGCAGAGCTGGATGCAATGCAGTTGGCGGAAATGACCTTCGCCACTACATGGTCTGTCCTATATTAGCCTCCGCTGCCGCCAATCATCTGCGCTCATTGCCTCTGTCGCGGTCCGAATTCTCGGCTGAATCTCGTATTGTTCTCTCTCGAGCGCCAGTGTCTGCAACTGATTGTCTCCTCTCCATTGCCATCTTTCACGATCTCACGCTCGCTGCTTTTAATCAAATTAGAACTGCAGCTGCCGTCTCGGCAACTGCGGCGCGGCGCGCCGTCGATGCCAGAGCCCGTCTGCTCGCAAAGCGCTCAACTGCGCTGCGTGCCCTGTTGGCCAGAAGCACTACGGCCCGAAGCTGAGGAGATCATCTCCATCATCATCATCATCGTCATCGTCATCATCATCAGCAGCATCATCATCATCTTCATAATCATCAACAGCAGCACCATGATCGTCATCGTCGTCATCATCATACGTTCCGTGGCCCCATAGGGAGCTCCACCTACCGCCCCAATGGCACCGTTCGCTTGTGAGCGTCATCCCGTTTCGGCACACCCCTCATACGCTTCGTGGCCCCATCGGGAGCTCCACCGAAGGCCCCAAGGCATCGTTCGCACGTGGGCGTCACCCCTGTTTCGGCACACCCCTCACGCGTTTCGTGGCCCCATCGGGAGCTCCACCGAAGGCCCGAGTACCACCGTTCGCATGTTGGCGTCACGCCCGTTTCGGTGCACCCCTCACACGTTTCGTGGCCCCATAGGGAGCGCCACCTGAGACCCCAATCGCACCGTTCGCATGTGGGCGACACCTCCGTTTCGGCACACCCATTCACACGTTTCGTGGCCCCCATTTGGAGCTCCACCTACGCCCCCAATGGCACCTTTCGCACTTGGGCGACATTCCCGATTCGGTGCATCCCGCATTCGCTTCGTTGCCCGATAGGGGCTCCAACTAAGGCCCCGCTGGCACCGTTTGTATGTGGGCGTCGCCCGTGTCGGCACACCCCTCACACGTTTCGTGGCCACATAGGGAGCTCCACCGAATGCGCCAGTGGCGCCGTTCGCATGTGAGCGCCACCCCTGTTTCGGCACACCTCTCACACGCTTCGTGGCCCCATCGGGAGCTCCACCTAAGGCCCCACAGCTCCCCATGGGGCCACGAAATGCGTGAGAGGGGTGCCGAAATGGGCGCGGGGGACGCAAGTGGAGGGTTGCCTTGGGGCTTTCGGTGGAGCCCCCTATGGGGCCACGAAACGTTCGAGTGGTGTGCCGAAATGGGTGCGTGGGACGCGTGTGGACGGTGGCATTGGGGCCTTCAGTGGAGCTCCCTATGGGGCCGCGAAACGTGTGGGAGGTATGCCGAAAATGGTGTGGGGGACGCTTGTGGGCGGTTGCACTAGGGCCTTCGGTGGAGCTCTTTATGACGCCACGAAACGTGCGAGGGGTGTGCCAAACTGGGTGTGGGAGCCGCATGTGGGCGGTGGCCTTGGGGCCTTCGGTGGAGCCCCCAATGGAGCCACGAAGCGTGTGAGGGGTGTGCCGAAATGGGTGTGGGGACGCGTGTGGACGGTGGCACTGGGGCATTCGGTGGAGCTCCCGATGGGGCCACGGAGCGTGTGAGGGGGGGGCCGACATGGGTGTGGGGGACGCATGGGGACGGTGGTACTGTGGCTTTCGGTCGAGCTCCCGATGGGGCCACGAAGCGTGTGAGGGGTGTGCCGGAATTGTTGTGGGGGGCACATGTGGACGGTGGCACGGGGGCTTTCGGTGGAGTTCTCAATGAGGCCACGAAACGTATGAAGGGTGTGCCGACATGTGCGCGGGAGACGCATGAGGACGGTGGCATTGTGGCCTTCGGTGGGCCCCCCTATGGGGCTACGAAGCGTGTGAGGGGTGTACCGAAGTGAGCGTGGGGGACGCATGTGGACGGCGGCACTGTGGCGTTCGGTGGAGTTCCCTACGGGGCCACGAAACGTGTGAGTGGGGGTGTCGGCATGGGCGTGGGGGACGGACGCATGTGGACGGTGGCATTGGAGCTTTCGGTGGAGCCCCCTACGGGACCACGAAACGTGCGAGTGGTGTGCCGAAATGGGTGCGGGGGGGGGGGGGGCGCATGTGGACGGTGGCACTTGGGCCTTCGGTGGAGCTCCCCATGCGGCCACGAAACGTGTGAGGGGTGTGCCGAGATGGGCGCGGGGGACGCATGCGGACGGTGGCATTGGGGCCGACGGTGGGGCCACGTATGAGGCCACGAAGCGTTTGAGTGGTGTGCCGAAATGAGTGCGGGGGACGCATGTGGACAGTGGTATTGGTGCCTTCGGTGGAGCCCCCTTTATGGGGCCACAAAACGTGTGAGGGGTGGGCCGCAATGGGCGCGGGGGGGGGGCGCATGTGGAAGGTGCATCAGGGTCCTTCGGTGGAGCTCCCTATGGGGCCACGAAACGAGTGAGAGGTGTGTATGCCTCAGAGATGGCCTACACGCGATGTACATGATGACGATGATGGTGATAGCGATGACGAGGATGATGATGATGATGATGATGGTGCTGATGATGATGATGCTGATGCTGATACTGATGAGGATGATCATGGTGATGATGATGGTGATGGTGGTGATGATGATCATGATGATGATGATGCTGATGAGGAGGATGATGATGATGACGACGACGATAATGATGTTGACGATGGTGATGACGATGGTGATGATGATGATGGTGATGCTGATGCTGATGATGATGATGCCGATGATGCTGATGGTGATGATGATGATTATGATGCCGATGGTGATGATGATGATGATGATGGTGATGGCGATGATACTGGTGATGATGGTGATGATGGTGATGATGGTGATGATGTTGATGATGGTGATGAGAAGAGAAGAGAAGAGAAGAGAAGAGAAGAGAAGAGAAGAGAAAAGAGAAGAGAAGAGAAGAGACAAGAGAAGAGAAGAGAAGAGAAGAGAAGGGAGGGGGCAGCGGGAGGAGGAGTGAGAACGTGGGGCGCTGTCTCCTCCAAACGAGGGCCCGACACCACAGAATGCTCGGGAATTACGCATCTGCCGAAGTTCCGACCAAGCATAAAGATCGCGAGATGCAAAGAGACATTGTTGACACGTTTGATGGCGCTATTTGGATTTCGTGTTGTTCAACATGTAGTGCAGCGCGGCGCAAGCGGCGCGACGCATAGCACTGTTTGATGTGTTGTGTGTTGCTCCGCAGTGCAGCGCATTGGCTTGAATTGCACTGTTTGGGCTTACTTGTTTTTGAGTTTCTGTGCGTCGCACTGTCTTGCAATGTCATGTGTCGCAGTGCATTGCTTTCCTTGCGTGTCACGCCATTGCGCGTCATGCAAGTATTGCATGGTTTGTTGCATGTTGTCGCATTGCGTCGCGTGTTATCGCATTACGTTGCTGTTCAGCGGGTGGGTTCGTCAAGGAACGTGGGGTTATCCTCAAGAAACCCAAGGTGTTGGTAAGGGGGCATCCTCGAGGAACTTGTTCTCGGATTACAGCGGACAGGTGTTCTCTTGCACAAGAAAATTTAGACCACTGAAGCAATGACGATTGGCTCGGGCGGACTAGAATGAAGTCTGGAGGTGCTAAGGCCTGGCTGTGGAGAGGCTCCAGGGCCCGATGGGCGAGCTGCGGGTGAATTGCGCAATGACGGCCTCAGCAGTCAAGCAGCACGGAGGATTTGGACGGGAGGAAGGAGAGGGAGGGAGGGAGGTGCGGGAGGGGAGGAGGGAGGGGGGGAGGGAGGAAGGGAAAGGAGGGGAGTGACGAGGATGCAAGCGGAGGGAAGGTGAGGTGGGAGGAAAGGAGCGGAGGGAAAGTAGGAAACGAGAGGAGGGAGGGAAATGAGATGGGAGGGAAGCGAGACCAGAGGTTTCACCTGATTGCATTTCACCCTATGTTGGGTGAAGCAGCTTCATGTGAGGATTTTTCTGTTCGGACTCCGCGCGTGCTAGGGACTCCGCGAAGCGTCACTGGCCCGACCGATTCGCCGTGCAAGGCTCTATTAGGAGCATTCCTGCGCAGCGTTTGCGGGCACAAGAGGCGCTGCAACGCGAGCGACTCCAACACCTCAGTGCGAACGCTAGCAACACAGATACAAAGCGAGAACATATCCTGGCGAAGAACCCAACCCCCTCTGATACACGAGGCGATTAAAAGCAAGACCCCGCCCAAGATACGAGAACACATGGAGGGATCTGCAATGCGCCTGGACGCTTCGCCAATTACCTGACTATGGGGCCACGAATGTGTGAGGGGTGTAGGCGCGTGCGTGTGCGTGTGTCGCAACTCCCGCGCCGCCGCTCGAGACATCCTCGCAACTCCGGCGCCGCCGCTCGAGACATCCTCGCAAATCCGGTGCCGCCGCTCGGGACATCCTCGCAACTCCGGCGCCGCCGCTCGACGCATCCTCGCAACTCCGGCGCCGCCAGTCGAGACATCCTGCGGCGCCGCCGCTCGACGCATCTTCGCAACTCAGGCGTCGCCTCTCGAGTCCTCGGGGGAGGACGGGTCGCCTTGGGGGCCCTTTCTGGCACCTCTGAGAGCTCTCTTGAATTATCCTGGCGCCCTCTCGGGAGCCCTTTCGGGCTCGTCTTGCAGCTCTCTTGGGCCATCTTGACGCCCACTTGACGACCTGTGTTAGGTCTTCCGGTGCCCGTCCTGGAATCTCTCTTTTCGGGCGCCTCTTGGAGCTCTCTCGGGTCGTCACGATGGACTTTCTGGAGGCCCTTTGGGCCGTCTTGGGGGCTCTTGGAGCCCTTTTGGGCCCTCTGGGAGGCACCCGAAAAGCTTGAATTAAGTACCCCTCCTCCTCCTCCTCCTCCGACTCCTCCTCCCCCTCCTCCCCTCCTCCTCTCCTCCCCCCTCCTCCTCCTCCTCCTCCTCCTCCTCCTCCTCCTCCTCCTCCTCCTCCTCCTCCTCCTCCTCCTCCTCCTCCTCCCTCCAGCCGCCCGTTTGGCGGGCCTTGCGGCGCCGCCTCGTCAGCCCATCCAGAGAAAACTGCCGGGCGAGCTGCCTTGATCAGGAACGCGCAGGTTTTGCCGTCTATGAACGCTCCGGGGGCCTCCCACGAGGTCCCCCATCCATCTGTCAAGAGGGCCAAGGGGGCTTCGAGACAACGCCTGCGGGGAGGCCCTCTTGGAGCCCTCCTGGTGGAGCCGCCTTGGAGCCCCCCCAGAGCCCGAGGGCTTGGGCGCGAACGCCTGGGCGCGAACGCTTGGCATAAACCGCCATCCCGGGTAACTGGGGGGGGGGGGGGGGGGCAATCTGCCCCCCCAGTTGCCGGGCATTGCACGTGCAATGCCCGGTAAACCGGAGTGTGCAGGGTCCCTGCAACCCCTGATTAGGTCGGGTTGGGACCCCCTCATGCCGGGCGTTCGGTCTTTGGGGACCCCCCCTGTGCCGGGCATAGGCGGGCGTTGTACGTGCAATGCCGGGTGTTCGCGCCATGGCGTTCCCGCCGGGTGTTCGTGATTCGTGGTATTAGTCTGTTTGTATTAGGTTCATTGCATCTTGGCTTTAACAGCAGAGCATATGGCACCGAATATTGAGACGCCAGTGATCACCAGCCTCAAATATGAATCCGCTGATGTTCCTGGTGGCACGCAGTCTGAATCATTCACTTGAGGATTTGTTGTGCATCGTGTGCCGCGGGCTTTCTTGTCCAGCACGCGCCCGCCGTCGCGCGCGGCTCGCTCGTGTCGCGATCTCTCAGCAGAAGCTGCTCGATGTTCTCTTGGCTTGCTTGTGCCAGTCAGCATCGCGTTGCTCCTCTGCTGCAGCTCTCTTCGCTCTGGGGGAGGGAGGGTGCAGGGAAGGAAGCTTGCCTCCCTCCAGCTCTCCAGCGGCAAGGCGCGCGAGGGCCATCCTGGAGGCGGAGCTGAAGAAGCCGGTGTCGGAATTGTTTAAGGAGCTTCGGCCCCCCCCCTTGTGAGGGCAGGGCGGCTTCAGCGGCTCGGGAGTCCACCTGGGTCGTTGAGGCCAAACCCCGCTAAGGGGATTCAGCGACAGTTCCCAGTCGCTCAAAGTGGCGGCCGATGGTCCTGAGTGCAATCTGTGGCTTGCTGAATCTGGGGGTGATCAGATGTGTAATGCCATGAAGGTGGTGAAAGAAACGTGTCTCAAGTGAGAGAGGCGCAAGTGCGAACCCTCGTCGACAAGCCAGAGACGACGGAAGGTAAATCATTATGTCGCCTCCAGCTTGGCGACGAAGGAATACCCCTGGAATTGACCTTGGATAAGTTACCTTCCGCATGACGATCTTCGGTAAGTATATCGAAGTTGGCAATTAGGACAGTGCTCAGGCTGACGCGTCGCATTGAGCGACCACAAGGTGTTACCGTAGTGATGACGGCCGTGGTGATGTTGATGGCGATGGCGGCGTTCGCGCGAGACGGGTTTGGCCGCAATGTGAAGCAACACTTAGTGCACGCATCAGCGCACGCAAAGTTCTGCCAGGGTGGCAAGCGTTGCCCCTTCGAATAGCACGCTGGCTGTGCCCTGGGCACGTTCCTGGTGACGTACACTTGCAGTCGCTATCACACGCGTTGCCATCGGTTGGATCGTGCCTTCTGGGGCTTTCTGGTATTGCCTGTGGCCTCCTGGGGCTGGCCCAGGCCTCTTAGGGCCTCCTGGGCTTCCTCCCCCTGTACTCTTCCCTGCGACACCTCCCGCGACGATGGCGACGACGTCGCGTCCCACGACGACGACGCACCAGGGCCCTTGAGTTTGACGACGAGCCGCTGGCGGCAGCCTCCCTAGGGCGACGACGACGGCAACGACAGGAGGGGAGTGGATGAGGGGGAGGAGTAGGAGGATGAGGAGTAGAGTGAACCCAGGATGCAGCAGCCATACCACCATACACCACCTCGTCCCAAGTCTCCCGTCCTCACGAGTCCCCACAAGCCTTCAGCTGCGACACAAGAAGCGCACCCTTGACAGACGAGCACCCTCTGGCCTGCCGTGAAGGCGAGATAGCCCCCTTTTGAAAATGCTTTGGCGAGCATCCTTTCGGCGTGTTGTAATGAACGCGAAGAGGTATAAACGATGCGTCCAGCGAGGGTCCCCTCTTGAAAATGAGCCGCCCCCGATCCGTGTCTCTGCTGCACAAGCTTACGCGCATGTTCTCTCTAGTCTGGAGGAAGTCGAGTTCGAGAACCATACTTGGAAAAAAACAACCGCCCTCAGTAGATGCAGGTATTACAACCTTCTGAGGAGGTCTCAGGCGAGAGCCACATATTGGAAATGAAGGGCCCTCGAATCATGTAACTGTCGCGAACTTCTGAAAGCAATGCGCGCGGCGCTAAAACGATAGCCCGATTCTGATAACCAGCCACCCTTCATCCTTGTGAATGTCACTATGTTTGAAGACCACTGTGCGTGGCGATAGGGCAAAAGCCCCATTTTGAAAACCAGCCCCCGATATCTTGATATGTGCTTCAAGCTTTCCAAACACATGCGCGCGGTGAGTAGGTAAGAGCCCAATTTTGAAAATGGCCCCTCCTCCATCCGTGTAAGTGTTGCGACGGTTTCAGACAAATGTAAGTCGCGCGAGGGCGAGAGCCACATGCTCCCCCCGCCCCCCCTCCCTCCGAGCAGCTGCTGCAATTTGAAGTTTCGGGGCCATAAGTGGTGAGGAAGTCTCAGACGATACGCCCAGCCTCCCCTACCGGCACGCCTGGGTGCAAGACAGGGAGGAGTTTTTTGAAAGAGCAAAGGATGGAGGAGGAGGAGGAGGAGGAGGAGGAGGAGGAGGAGCTTACAAGAGCAATGGATGGAGGAGGAAGAGGAGGAGGAGGAAGATCGACGATCGACGGTCGAAACGACGTCGCGCTTGGGGCCTATGAGTTCGATCGGCCACAAGCCGCTGGCGGCCGCCTCCCTCGGGCGACGTCCCCCGCCCCTGCGCTGACCCCCGCGGCGACGAGCGACGACGGAGCTCGACCTCAGCGGCGTTGTGGCGATTCCGTGGACCGTTTTCGTTTTGCTGCCTGCAGCAAAGGCGGAGGATGACAGACTCGAGTGAAAACGGAAACAAAGCGAATCCGAAGAACACTGCTTGGGTCGAGCCCTGTGACGTCCCCACGGCCGAGGAGTTCGACGACGTGCCGCTGGCCGCCGCCTCCCTCGGGCAGGTGCACCGCGCCGTGCTGCCCGACGGCCGCGAGGCGCGGGCGGCCCGGCAGCCCGAGCGGTGGCCCGCAGGAAGTCCAGGCGCACCGCTACCGGTCGGGGGGTGCCGGAAGGTGCCCCTGGCCCAGGGTGCCCCCAGCTGGGCCCTGGGGTGGCTGAAGGGTGCCCCTGGCCCAGGGTGGCTGAAGGGTTGCTGAAGGTGCCCCTGGCCCAGGGTGGCTGAAGGGTGCCACTTTGAAGTCCCCTGGGCCCCCTGGGCCTCGTGAGGGGTGCTGTGGAGGCCGCGAGGGCCCCCCTGGAGATCCTGGGGGCACCCTGGGCCAGGGGCACTTCTAGCAACACCCGTATTGGGATGACCGCGGGGGGTGCTGAGTGGATCGGAGGTTCGGGGGTTAGATCGCAGTGGAACGGAAAGCCTCCCACCGGGAAGCCCGTGTCCGATTCGTGGTCGGGTCGTGCGGGCGAGGCGAAGCTGCGTGGGCTGGCGAGAGGAATGATCCCGCCCTGAATGAGGCGAAACCAGGCTCAATGTCTCTCCTCCCCCCAGTTGGCCGGCGGTGGCCCGGGGGTGTCCCGCCGGTTTCCCGTGGTGCTCCATGGTGTCCCGTGGCGCGGTGTCCAGCGGTGTCCCGTGGTACCCTGGAGGTCGATAGTGATATCGATTGTGAGATCGATTGAGTGAGGTCGACAGTGAGAGCGGTAGTGTGGTCGATCTACAATTTGAAAGTGTGATCGATAATGATTGCGAGGTCAGTAGATAGTGAGATTGAAAGTCGAACATATTGTGATGTCGAGAGTCCGATCGAAAGTGAGATCGACGATGTGGCCGATTAAAATTGAGATTGATGGATGGACGGAGATCGATAGTGGGATCGATAGCGGTTTCTGTGGAGTCCCGTGATGTCTCGTGGTGCTTTGAGGCCTTGTATGTTTATCCATGTGTTCCTCAATGGAAGAGCGCCCGGGCAAATAAATGCCACCTGGTTCCGCGGGTTGCTCGGATGTTTTTTTAGGGCGTCCCGAGTCAGATTCCCCAATCAGAGCTTGCCTCTGTAGGGGTCCTAGCTGATTCATATGATCAGGTGAGCTTTGCCACCGATTTCCGCGGCCCGCCTTGGTGCCCGGGTGCCTGGGAGCCTTATAGCCCTATAGACTTATATAGCCTATATCCCTATAATCCGATAGCCTTACAGCCTTATAGCCCTAGAGCCCTATCGCCCTATAGTTCTATAGCCCTATAACCCTATTGCCCTATAGCACTATGGCCCTATAGCCCTAGAGCCCTAGAGCCCTAGAGCCCTAGAGCCCGAAAGCCCGATAGCCCTATAGCCCTATAGCCCTAAAGCCTTATATTCCTATAGCCCGGTAGCCTTTATGGCCCTATAGCCCTATGGCACTTTAGCCCAATAGCCCCAGAGCCCCAGAGCCGCATAATCCTAGAGCCCCATAGCCATATGGCCCTATAGCCCGCATAGACATACAGCCCTATGGCCCTATAACTTTATAGCCCTATAGCCCCACAGCCCCGCAGCCCCACAGCCCGAAAGCCCCAAAAAGATTTGATCCGGATTTGCCCGGGATCATACAGCCGGCCAAACAGATCCCTCCCCCCACACAACTTCATCATGACCCGAAGGATGGTCGTATAGGTAGGGGGATCCTAAGCGGATGCCAACGTTGTTACATCAGTAAGGGTTTCGCCCCTTGCGGCCAGCCCCCTCTCTCGGATAATGGGGGATGCAGAAGCTATATTGTGAGGCCTGGGCGCCGTCGTGAAGCAGCGTCGGAACTCCGAACGGGGTCACTTGAGATATCCAGGTGCCTTGCAGGGCTCCAGGTGGGGCACACGTTGACACATTGCCAATACACGCTTGGATCTGATGGTTGCGTAAGGCTCGCATGGTTGCCTTGCATTATTTAAACGCTTCGCTCATTCCGCCAGCCCCGGAGCCCTCTTTAGGGCCTCTTGAGGGCCTCTTGGGGACCTCTTGGGAGTCTCTTGGAGCTCCTTGGCGGCGTCTTGGGGGCTCCCAGGGCCTCTTGGGGGGCTCTTGGGGGCCTCTTGGGGGGGTAGTCGATTGCGGCTCCCCCCTCGGAGGCCACGATCCTCGTGAAGGGTGTCGAAAAATGGCGCTCCCTTGAAGCGCACTGGGGGCTTCTCCCGGGACCTTGCCAGGGTACTTTTCGTCTGGGGGCCCCCAGGGGCAGCCCCGCGCGCGCGCGAACTAGAAATATTGTTAACCAGTTGCCGGAGATCTTAGCACGCCTCTGGCCCGTTGGGCCGGCGAATTCCTTTTGAGCCTCCCCTGAAACAGCGATTGGAAAGTGATCCGGATGTGGTTGGGAAAGGTTCAGGGCATTTGCGATCTTCAATATTCGTGTTCGTGATGTGCGTTTGTATGGTTTTTTTTATTGAATGAGTTTGTTGCGCTTCGGGGGCCTTCCAAAACAAATCCTCAGTGGAAACTTCGTGACGCTTCGATGATCCTCACAAGCCCATGCAGAATTCAGCCGAGGCTGCCTTGAAGCCTCCTTGGAGGCATTCTAGAGCCACGCTCGGCCAGAGGCCGTCTTGAGGTTTCTAAGAGGGAGGTATGAGGCCATATTGAGTCATGCTCGGATAATTTGCGCGGTCTTGGAAGCCATCGCTTTTCCCAACCATTCTGTGGTATTGGGTCCTCGTTTTGAAGACAGCGCCCCGCGTTCCTTCCTTCCTCCTCCCCCTGCTCCCTCCTCCCATCCTTGCCTCTGCCCTCTGCAATTTCGGCACGCCCCTCACAGGCTTCGTGGCCCTGTAGGGAGTTCCACCGAAGGCCCCAGTGGCAGGGCCCGCATGCCGCCACCTCGTCATGTCGGCCACTCACACGCTTCGTGGCCCCATAGGTAGCTCCACCGAAGGCCCCAGTGGCAGGGCCCGCATGCCGCCACTTTGCCATTTCGGCACACCCCTCAAACGCTCCGTGGCCCTGTAGGGAGTTCCACCGAAGGCTCCAGTGGCAGCGCCCACATGCCGCTACCTCGCCATTGCGGCACACCCCTCACACACTTCGTCGTCCCATAGGGAGCTTCAGGCCCCAGTGGCAGGGCCCGCAAGCCGCCACCTCGCCACTTCGGCACACCCCTTACACGCTTCGAGGCCCCATCGGGAGCTCCACCGAAGGCCCCAGTGCCAGGGCTGGCATGCCGCCACCTCGTCATTTCGGCACACCCCTCAAACGTTTAGTGGCCCCATAGGGAGCTCCACCTGAGGCCCCAGTGGCAGCGCCCGCATGCGGTTCCATCCCACATGTTGGCGCACCCCTCGCACGTTTCGTGGCCTGAGGCGGCATCACCGAAGGCCGCAGCGGCGGCAGGGTCCGCATGTTGATGCCGCCCCAGTTCTGCACACCCCTCGCACGTTTCGTGGCCCCATAGGGAGCTCCACCGATAGCCCCAGTGGAAAAGGAAGCCTGCCCCCGACGGGCCACTTTGGCACACCCCTCAAACGCTTCGTGGCCGCATAGGAGGATCCAGATCCACCGAAGATGGTACTCTCAACTGCGGTACGTATCACTGCTTATGGTTGGGTCCTTCGCCATGCCAATTGGTGTCTAGTGTTCTGTTGGAGCCATCTTGTGCCAAAAAGGACGAGGTGGATGGGGCGAGGAGGGTGCGGACGGCGCGTGCAGAGCAGGGGTCTCCCGAGAGTTGGGGCCCTCTTGGGCCGTCTTGGGGGTCTCTTGAGCAGTTTTGTGGCCCTCTTGAACCGTCTTGGGGCGCTCTTGAGAGCCTCTTGGGCCGTCTTGGGGTGGTCTTAAGAAGCATCCTGGGCCGTCTTGGAGCGTCGGATGCCCGAACAGACGGTCGTGCCAGAATCCATCAAACATTTGCAGCAGATCGCAGATGTTGGTCACTTGGGCCCCTCTTGGGCCCTTCTTAAAGGTGCTCTTGAAGCGCTCTTGGGAGCCTCCTGGGGCCTCTTGGGCAGTCTTGGAACCATCTTGGGCGCCTTTGAACACTCTTGGGCCGCCTCGGAGGCCTTTTGTACCGTCTCGGGGCCTTTTATGAAGGATTGTGGCCTCGAGAGCGCGAATACTGCGTACTTTACGACGGTGTACGACTTCGAGGACGCAAAGAACGCATAATTTACGATGGATCGCGATTTCGGGGACGCAGAGATTGCATAAGTTGCGAGAAGGTCTTGCCTCGGAGACGCGAACCTCGTGTAGTTTACCATGAATTATGGTCTCGGCAGCGCGAAGAAAGCGTAATGTGTGAGGCTTTGGGGCCTCGGGGACCGAACATTGTGCAATTTACCAGGGGGTAAGGCTTCGGGGGCGCGACTACGGCGTAATTTCAAGGGATTATGGCTTCGGCGGCGCGAATATCATGAATGTTTCCATGTCCCAGGACCTCCCAGAAATGTTTGAAAACTCCCCAGATGAAGGTAACCAGGGCCCTTTTCGGCTCCCCCCGGTCGCGAAAGACTTCAACAATTCACAGTAGGGAGCAGAACACAGAATTGCGACAGACATCTGAGATTAGAAGTTGGAACTGAAGCAGGGAGCTGCAAGCGGAGCTTGATGGCCCCGCAAGGGGGCCGGAGGACTTGGCCCAACTTACCGCACAGGTGAGTTACGAATGCCCCAAGTTGCGCAGAGGGGGGGGGTAACTCCGCTAAGTGGGCTGAGCCCACTTAGCCCGGATCGCTAACCCCCTTGAGCCATTTGGTGTAATTGTAACCCATTTATAAGCCAGGTTGGGCCAGGTACAACAACCTTGGCATCCGCTTCTAACCGTCTGATCCCCTGATCAACCCCCACGGCCATCCCAGCAAAGGGGTCCCACCGAGGAGCGACATGGGAAGAGGGAGGAGCACGGAGAGAGGGAGCTCGCTTGGCTTTAGAGGAAGAAGATATGGCACAAACATAGACTGTCGGAGCTTCGCGCGGGTTTCTTTGGCCTGCGCTGGGCTACTCTGGCGGCGCCGCACCTGGCGCGCTCCGCGCGCCAGAGAGGGGGGTCCAGCGCCGATGCAAGAAATCCGCACAAATCTCAGAGAAATCATGTTCATGACGTTGTTGGCTCCTCTAATAAGGAGAGGGAGTCCGCGTGGCCATAGAAGAGGAGGAGGAGGACAGGAGGAGGGAGATGGCAGCAGAAGTGCCCGAACATCGAAGCGTGGTCTCGGTTGTAGCCAAGACACTGCATGACCACAGATGCGCTTATCATTTGATAGTGGTAACTCCCGGAGAAGCAGGATGTATGGTGGCAAACGGCGATGGGAGGGCTCATGTTTTTCCTATGTCCTATGTGCTTGCACCACGGGTAATCGCCAAGGGACCCGTCTTATGATATTAGTTTGTTCGAGTGTTTGAGAGAGGGCCTTATCGCTCACGCATCCAAGTGATGTCCCTGCGGCTTCTTCAAATGCGGCTCTCAGTAACCCCAATGACCTGGCATTTTCAAGTGATGGCATAACATGCATTGTGCCCATATCCCGGTAAGGGAAAGCGGGCTTGATTTGAATGGTCCACCTTCTTGGGCCAAGGAGTGTCCTCCCCGTATAAGTTTGATGACGATGCTGTTTACGCCGTCTGGCTTCGTGGCGGTGGACGAACGCCCGCGCTCAATACTCGGGTGTTGCTAGAAGTACCCCTGGCCCAAGGTGCCCCCAGCTGTTCGCTCCGTTGTGGAGCCCCTGAGGCCCTCTGGGCTTCGTGAGGGGTGCTCTAGAGACCGTTTGGGCTACCCCGAGAATCCTGGGGGACACCTTGGCCCAGGGGCACTTCTAGCAACACCCGAAATACTAATACTCCCTGCAGCCGAGGCCCTGGCACGTGCAGTCATTACCACACCACCCTCGCATCGTAATTCACAGCCTCCAGTCGGCGGAGCCCACTGCTCTAGACGGCCATTGGGAAGGCGTGGTTTGGGCTGAGCCCTCGTTCCTATGCCTACCATGCCCGTGTCATGTCCATAGCCAGAAGACCGGTGACGCGGCACGATGATACGAACATGCCTGCCCGACCAACAGGTGGCGATCAAGGTGCAGCGGGACAAGCTCAAGGAGCATCGCCTCGACGTTCACAGCGTGGCTCGCCCAATGTACCATACTATTTTTTCGCCGTGTAGAAGTTGCAGCGGCTTGTCTGAAGCCAAGACTTCTGGGATAAGCGCACCCGCTCCGCACCGCAGCAGCCCGTGTTGAAAGACATTGCTCAAGTAAGTGTCTGGTCGACCACCGGGAATCGAGGCCCCCATGAAACGTAAATTGGGTTGGACATGTTGGCCCGCCCTTCCTCGCAGTATCATTGCATACCTGCGTTCGGCCTGGCCTTTCGCTGAAGTCTAGGCGGTATTGTCTGCAGGATGAGGGAAGGATGAGGGAAGACAGAGGATGGCCAGAAAAGAGGCTGGAGAGCTCAAGAGAGGCCACGGTCACGACGCAAGCAGCGGAGAGGATAGGCACGGGCTTAAGGAAATCCGGGGAAGGGGACATAGAAGTGCACTTGGAGGTTTCTGGGAGGAGGGGGCAGGGTGAGGGCGTGGGGGGGGGCAAACTTGTCCATCCATGAGGCTGCTTTCATTTGGGAGCCACCACTCGGAAGGTTCCAGCCGGACTTGAGGAAAAAGCTAGGGAACAGAAGCGGCGCTTTTACCGTGCTCCAGGGAGCGGGGGAGTCGTGCTGAATGGTATTATGGCCAGGCAGAGCCTATACCTGGCGCATGCCGCGCGCGCGTGAAGGGGGGAAAGGATGGGGATAAGCGAGGGGGGCTCGAGCTGGACATGGCGACGGGGAGCGGAGGGAACCCGCATGTCTCCTCCCCCCCTCCTTGGCCAGGAGTGGACATACCCTGCTTCAGCCAAGCACCCTTGAGTTAAGACCGCCCGGGGCCCACCCCTGCGGGCGCAGGCTCCGCAAAGAGCGCGCCGCGACACGCCCTCGCGAGAACCGAAAAGGGGCAATTCGCTGATCGACCTGGCAGGGGGCGGCTGGAGGTGCAGTGGCGAGGAGGAGGGAGTCGGCAGACCATGCTGTGACGTCTGGCTCTTCGGCCCATTGCACGCGGTTCGAGGCGACGCTGCATGTTTGCTTTCCCCTCTTCCCCATTCATCTCGACTCGTCGCTTCGTGTTTTGCGTAAGTAGTATCGTCGGCCGTTTGGGCGTCGTGGGGTATTCGGACGCGGCACGTTACCCTCTCGCAGGCCACGGTTGACTGCATGAGCTTGCCTGTCTCAGGTCGGTTCACGTCGGAAATTCTTGTTTGCCTGGCGACGCCATAATGGGCGCCTGCGTTTCAGCATCGTCTGAAACACTGCTCCTGTCTCCACTGAGCGGTATCTGCCCGCGGCAGTGTCGGAGGAGATGTACGATCTGGACCTCCCACAGTTCGACAAGATAACTGACATGATGGACAGGTGCTGAGGGCAGTAAAAGAAGATTGTGTAACAAGGGTGAGAAGTTAGCTATGTTAGCACCGCCGCCTTGTGTAATTAAACTGATGGGCGGCCGTCTGGACCACGATACGTTTCATTATGTGTTGTTGTGTTCCGTCTTTTAGTGCATACGCTGGATATGTTAGTTTAGCGTGCCGCTCAGTGCCGCTTCATCAGAACATGCAAGTTGTAGACACGCATGCACCACATTCAATGGAATAGGAGTTGCCCGTTGAAGAATGCATAGTGAGACAGGGACATGGCTTAAGCCTGGACGAATTCTGAGAGCGCCAAGGTTCAAGATTGGAGTTGATGCCAAGACGATGTTCAAAGACGCAAAGGTCATTCTGTACCGAGAGATCGACTACACATCCGAAGCTGAAAACACCAGAAGGTGGTTGCGCTTGATAGCATTGTTTCGCTGGTGTTTGGTGCATGAAGACCCATCGAAATGGTAGAATGCCCAAAGCTGCTTATCTGGGTTATGCTCCACGTCGGTCCAGAATGCATGTTTTGTTTTTTAGGCTAGGCCCTTCCAATGAGTCGAATTGGTTGTATAAACATGGCAGGGCATGAATGTCGTGCACAGGGCGATGGAAAGTGCGAAAGCAAAGACGCAGGGGCCGTAGCACGGCCATCTGGGGTAACGCGCCTTGAGTGAGAAAACTTCCAAGATGTCTCGCGGCTTGGGGGGTTGGACACGCCCCTTCTCTTCCTGCCCCTCTCTTAACCTCCGCCCCCGTCCTTCATCCACATCCCGCCTCTTCCTTCCTGCTTCCTCCTCCCTTTTTCCTTTGCCTCCCCCCCTCCCTCAAAGAACCCATATGATAATCTCTGTCATGTGAATCAGACCCACCCTCACCTATTCTTCAGGATGGTGATGATGCCAAGATGCGAGGATACCAGGACTCGCCGTGTGCAACCTTTAAAACATCAGGGGCCGGCTGGAACTGTGCGGCCTGCGGGGCTTGTTGGACTTGCGGGCCCCATAGGGAGGGGGCTTCCGATTGAGACTTCCTCGCTATGCAGTCACAGATGAGGCTCCCGCTCGAGACGTCCTCACGATTTACCCCTTCGGGGTGCTCGAGCGTTATGCTTGCTACACTACGCCGATGGCCCGCTCGGATTGCAAATCACTCACAAACCAGGCCCCCGCTCGAGAAATCCTCGCGATTTGCCCCTCTTGGGGTGCTCAAGTGCTATGCCTGGCCGAGTATTCGGATGACCCGCTCGAATTACCAACAGCGAAGCGCGGGCCCATAGGGAGGGGGCTTCCGCATGAGACTTCCTTTCAGCACACTGACAGGAGGCCCCGCTCCAGGCATCTTCACGATTTGTCCCCTTGGGGTGTTCAAGGGCTACGCCTGGCAGAATATTCCGATGACCCGCTCGAATTCCCAAAATGATGTGCGGGCCCCATGGGAAGGGGGCTCCCGCCTAAGACATCCTCGCAATTCGCTCACATACAAAGCCCCCGCTCGAGACATCCTCACGATTTGCCCCCCAGGGGTGCTCTAGCGTTATGTCTGGCAAGGTATTCCGACAAAGTCAGAGTGAGGGGGCCGAACTGTCGTTCATTGTCCTTGGGTGCGTGGTTGAAGTGGGATCCGTGATGAGGATTCTGCTTGTTGCGTTCGTGTTGTTTTTGTTGTTGTTGGTGTTGTTGGTGTTGTTGTTGTCGTCGTCGTTGTTGGTGGTGGTGCTGTTGTTGGCGTTGTTGGTGTTGTTGTTGCTGGTGGTGGTGTTGTTGATGTTGAACTCTCATTCTTGAAGAATAATTATTGTTGATCCCCACCCACCTGTGCACATTGATTTTTTCCGATTGAAGTGCCACCCCCGGGGCTCGCACCTTGTGTTTTCTCAAGGAAAGTCTTCCTGCTCAAACTGTGCCCCTGCCCCCCGGGCTACAACAACAACGGCTCCCGCCTGAGACTTCCTCGATTTTTACTCAGGACCCCCGCTCCCGCCTGAGACTTCCGCGCAATTTACTCAGGAAAGGCGCTCCCGTCTGAGACTTCCTCGCAATGTAATCAAGACCCCCGCTCCCGCCTGAGACTTCCGTGCAATTTACGTGGGAACGGCGCTCCCGCCTGAGACTTCTTCGAATTTTACTCAGGACCCCCGCTCCTGCCTGACATTTCCGCGCAATTGACTCAGGAACGGCGCTCCCGCCTGAGACTTCCTCGCAATTTAGTGAGGACCCCCGCTCCCGCCTGAGACTTCCGTGCAATTTGCTCAGGAACGGCGCTCCCGCTTGAGACTTCCTCGCAACTTAGTCAGGGCCCCCGCTCCCGCCCGAGATTTCCTTACAATGTACTCAGGACTGCGCTCTCGCGTGCGACGTCCTCACAAATTATTCTGGAATTGCGTTTCGGCGCTCAGGAACCACGCGCGCGCCAAGGACGCCTTCACAACGTGGTATCTTCCCTCTTCCTTCGTCCTTCCCCCTCCCCTTCCTCCCACTCTCCCTCGTTCTTCCCCTCCTCCTCTTGCAGGGCCCGCGCCAATTCCAATGGCGGGCAGAGAGATGTACGCCCCCGAAGGATTGTCCGCCCGTTCCGGTTTGCCCGTACGTCTAAGCCCGCCGGCCCCAGCAAAGAGAAATAATCCCCCCGAAAGGGGTGTGATCGAAGACGAAGAGGGCGGCGGGTTTCGAGGGTGTAGGGTATACGTGTTGAATGACTCGCGGGCAAGTAAGAGCGTACAGCCTTAAAATGGTTGTTGCTGTTGTTGTTGTTTGGTGTCGTCGTCACGCCCGCGACCCACCCCGCGCACCACCCCGCGACCCACCCCGCGACCCACTTGCGACCCAACCCGCGACCCACCCGCGACCAACCCCGCGACCCACCCGCGACCCACCCGCGACCCACCCACGACCCACCTCGCGACCCACCCGCGACCCAACCGCAACCCATCCGCGACCCACCCACGACCCACCCGCGACCCACTTGCAACCCACCCGCGACCCACCCCGCGACTCACCCGCGACCCCCCCGCGACCCACCCGCGACCCAACAGCGACCCACCCGCGACCCACCCGCGACCCACTTGCGACCCACCCGCGACCCACCCGCGACCCACCAGCGACCCACCCGCCACCTACCCACATTGGTTTAACGAAATAATCGGGGCCTGTGGCGGGCTCGTTGTATAATGTGTGAAACGTTGGCGCCTGCGGCGGGCTTCTCCAGAGACTCGCAAATTGCCGACGTCCCCACCGCCCCCTCACTCCTATCCGCATCTGCGGGGTGCTAGGTATTCCGATGACCCGGTCGAGTTACCAACAATTAGGCGCGGGCCCCATAGGGATGGGGTTCCCGCTGCAGACTTCTTGGCAATGCACTCACAGACAAGGCCACCCGCTCGAGGCTACTCACGAGTTGCCCCCTTGGGGTGCTCAAGTATTTTCCCTGGTAGAGTATTCCGATCACCCGCCCCAATCACCAACATGAAGTGCTGGCCCCATAGGGAGGGGCGGGTCCCGCGTCAGAGTTCCTTTCAACTCGCTCACAGACGAGGCCCCCGCTCCAGACATCCTCACGATTTGCCCCCTTGGGGTGCTCAAGTGCGATGCCTGGCCGAGTATCCCGATGACCCGCTCGAACTGCCAACATGAAGCGCGGGCCCCATGGGGAGGGGGCTTCTGCCTGAGACTTCGTCGCAATTCATGCAGAGACCCGCTCGAGGCATCCTCACGATGTGCTCCCTTGGGGTGCTCAAGTGCGATGCCTGGCCGAGTATCCCGATGACCCGCTCGAACTGACAACATGAAGCGCGGGCCCCATAGGGAGGGGGCTCCCGCTATAATTTTTGATCGCAATCCACTTAGGGACGAAGCCCCCATTCGAGACATCCTCACGATTTGCTCCCTTGGGGTGCTCAAGTGCTATTGCTGGCCGAGTATCCTGATGACCCGCTCGCATTGCCAACATGAAACGCGGGCCCCATTGGGAGGGGGCTTCTGCCTGAGACTTCCTCGCACTTCACTCACAGACGAGGCCCCCGCTCCAGACATCCTCAATATTTGCCGCCTAGGGGTGCTCAAGTGCTATGCCTGGTAGGGTATTCGGATGACTCGCTCGAATTGCCAACATGATGTGCGGTCCCGAGCGGGAAGGGGCTCCCGCCCGAGACTTCCTCGCAGATTTACTCACAGACGAGGCCCCCGCTCGAGACATCCTTACGAGTTGCCCCCTTGGGGCGCTCAAGTGCTACCTATGTCTGGTAAAGTGTTCGATGACCCGCTCGAGTTCCCAACATGAAACGCGGGCCCCATAGGGAGGGGGCTCCCGCTTGTGACGCCCCCGCGATGTACTCACAGGCGAGGCCCCCGCGGTTTGCCCCGTTGGGGCGCTCAAGTGATGTTTGGTAGATTATTTCAATGACCCGCTCGAATAGTTGTTTCCTCATTTCTCTGAAGGCCAAAAAGCCTGGCTTTCGGTTGACGCAGGCAGTTCAGCTGTCTGCGCTCATCGCACTGAGCCCGCTTGACATGTTCTGGCGCGTCGGGTTTCGCAAACACTGATGTTTCACACAGTCGGAGTCTGAGGTGTCGTTCGTGACAGCGTCGGCCTGCCCCGTGTGGTTGGTTGTGGCAGGCTCTAGTGATGATAGCCGGCCACACGCCGAAACGCTACAGACGAACACGACCAGGGGCGCCCGGGAAAGTGGGCATACTCAGTCGTAGAACACAGGGTGCGTGACAAGGGCTTCAGCGCGGGCGCACATTATATCTTGCATATTGCAGTGATGTGGATATGTTTGGCAAACGGTTCGAATCACCAACATGAAAAGTGCTCTCGCGCCTCATTTGGCATCCTATGAGTCTCCCCCATCCCTTCCCATGGCGCTGAGAATTCTCCTTCCGCGGACGCGTGTCATGGCCGACGTGCGACTGACACAGAAAGACCGCTTCTTGTGATGCACAAATAGGAAAGGGAGAGCTGCGTGCACAGGGTGAAGAGGTGGCCCCTAGGGAGGGGGTTTCCGCTCGAGACCTCCTTCAAAGTCAGCATGTGAGTGTGTGAGCATGTATGGTGATGATGATGATGATGCTGATGCTGATGCTGATGATGATGATGATGATGATGATGATGATGATGATGATGAGTGGTGGTGATGAGTGAGCGTGTGAGTATGAGTGGGTGCGTTGCATGATGATGACCATGGTGACGGCGATAAGTATGATTGTGTTGGTGTGTTCCAAAGCGGGGTGTCGACAGCAAACAAGAAACACATTATCTTGTGGGGAAAATGCGTTCGACCCTCGAGGGTCGAGGACAAAGCTTGGCAGGAGGAGCAAGAGAAGGAGAAGGAGGAGGAAGAGGAGGAGGAGGAGGAGTTGCCAGGATCTCCGAGGGCCTCCACCATCTCCCGAGTGTCAAGTCGGTGGTCTGTGACGGGGGCGGCCTGAGCGCTCTAGCAGTGGACCACTGGCAGCCCGTCCTGAGGACCTCTGAGGACGGGGGCAGGAGTGAGGGCTCGGATGCGCGTGTTTCTCCGTCGAATGCCAGGTCTTATGGAGGGAAGGTCACACCAGGCGGTGCTTCTTCCAGGTAGCTGGCGCTGTTCGGGCCCACGGATGCCGAGGCTCGGGCCCTCGGTTCCCAGGCCCGCGAGCGGGCCAGGACCACCGGGGTGGCTCCCGAGGAGCTGCCCCCAGACGTGCCGGATGGGCCCGCGCAGTCCTTTTACACGGTTGCCCCACGCCTCCCTCGCGTCTGGGTTTTTCTCATTTCTCCTGCGTGCGAATGGGGTAGCACCCGTATTGCACCAGAGCTCGCGAGGAGGAGGAGGAGGAGGAGGAGGAAATTGCCACGCATCGCTGACGCTGCAGCACACGGTCCCGTCCCGAGGTCCCCTCTTTTACAAGCCAGTGCAGGTACAATCAGATTCGCTGCGGCGAGCAGCCGGCTGTGGAGGCGAGGGCCCAGCGGGCCCGCCGTCAAACGCAGCGGAGACCTTTTACTTCTTGCTCGCCCTCTCACTCATCGACTTTGATTTGGGCCGTTCCTGCTGCAGCGGCAAAGGTAATGGAAGAAAAAGCTGCATAAGCGCAAACTTTCGGAGCTCCTGCAGTTCATGCTCATGCCGACTTTCCTCTCCTGTGCAACAGGTCCAGGACCTGGGAGGGCCGGAGTGGTCCTGCCGCAGGCGGCGGCAGGGCTCGAATGGTTGAGCCTTGTCGGGCCTTCAGCTTGCATCAGCGGTGGGACGCCGGCTCGGCCGCACAGCGTCACAAAATCAAAGTTGTCGTAGTCATACGGCCCTGCCACTGCGTGCCCCAAGCGCCACCGGCGTAAGACGGACCAGCAGAGGTCCGTTGGAAGGCTTGGGGAGTGAGAGCCCGGCTGCCTTGCCGCGAGCAGCGGCAAAGTCGGAGTGCGGTTCAGCCGCACGACGTCCCAATTCGCAACGCGTGATTCGTTCGAGCATTGGAGACATAGGCGCGGCGCCGACTCGAACGCCCGACTCTGAAAGGGAAGCGCCATCCATCCAGCTACGCGTTGAAAGCCCCGAGCTGGCTGTATGATAGCACATTCCAAAATGGCCCCAGGTAAGAGCCCAATGTTGAAAAGGAGTCGCCGCCCACCCTTTTGCAACGCTTGGAGCTCACGAACTCCAAAGGGAAACCAAGCGCGAGGGCATCTCATGTGAGATCGCGGTTCTGACAGGGGGTCGCCATCTACGCGTGCAATTGTGTGGAAACATCTGCATATAAAACAACGTCAACGCTCCTCAGGCGAGGACAAAGCGAGCAGACTTAAACCTGCGTAACAAGTGGAGTTGCAATGTTTCGGGCCTTGGAAATTTCAGGATGGTATACTTCGAGAGCATGTGTTTGAAGGCACTGGCCTCCATCAGTGCAGCTGTCTGACCATAGGTCGTGCTGAAGTAACGCGCAAAAGCTTTGGACCTTCATACCATCACGGCTGGTGGTGCTACGAGGGTCTTTATTTTTGAAGGGATGGGAGAGTAGGAGGGAGGACGTGTCCTTATCTCCCTCCGTCTTCAGAGATCATCCCATGCGTCGCCTGAGCCTCTTTGGGATATGATAAGTGAACACTGGGCTTCGCCTTCCCCGAACAATTGGCGTCCTCCGTCTCGACGTCCGTTCGTTTTTTCCTGGCGTGCCACACTGGGTGATGGGGCACTTCCGAGGGGAAGCACAATGTAGTGTCCACGTAATCCCCATCTCATCTTTATCCTACTCCTCATCCTCCCTGCCGTCCTTCTCCATCTCCTCCTTTTCCTCCTTTTCCTCCTCCTTTTCCTCCTCCTCGTCCTCCTCCTCGTCATTGCGTCACCTTCTCCTCGTCCGCAGCCTGCTTCTCCTATTATGATTTGAAAAGACATGCGTCACAGACGCTCGGGATCAGCTGGAGCGGCCATCTGAGTGCGACTGTAGCATAAAAGCTCGGGAATCAGGCCTTCTGAAGTCTGTGCACTCGTGGGGCGTTCCGCGCTCTTCGGGGACTGGCTCGTTCGGGCCGCTTCAGACCCAATCGTTCCAGTCATCCATGCACAGGGCGGTGGCGTCTGGGAAGGCCAGGCACGATTCCGAGGCAGATGAATTGCACAACATTGCCCACACGGATTGTTAGAACGGATCCCGAAGCGACATCATTAGGCGGCATTCCGTCCAGCAGTTCTGATTGACCGTGCACATCAGTTGGGTTTGCAATCTCATTCTTGCCCCGCCACCGACGGCACAAAGGTTAGCCAAAGCTTTCGAGAACGAGCCGTGGGTAAAGATTCCAAATATCATCGACGACTATACGACCGAGAAGATTTTGACAATGGAGTATGTCCCAGGCTTGCATATGATGCTTTTTTTCGCACAGCGTTCCGACCACACGTGCCCATGCCTTTCTGTGCTTGCATCCTGGTGCCGGAATCAGTTCGAACCTCTGCTGCAATTATTCCCACTAGGTCATTGTATAGTGGCCTTCGGTCCGTCCCGCCGTTGGGCCTGGGTCACAGACAAGAGGCGTCTCAGAGATCTCTTGCCTAAAAGGTTTCTTTTCAGTACCTACTGTACGGTGGCTGTTTTGAGTCAAGTGTTTGTGTTGGTACGGTGCTTTTCTGATGTGTGTACCCTTGATGAGTGCCTAGCTTGCTGCGTGCTGCTGTCCTCCGTGTCCCAGGTATCAAGATTGACAACTTGGAGAAGTTGGATGCCACAGAAGGTTGGGGGGCTGCAGCTCAGTGTTGTGAAAGCGAGAACAACGGAGGAATCCCAAAAGCCATGACTTGCACTTCGTCCACAGATCATTCTGCGTGCCGAGCGGCGGGAGCGAGAGCCGCAGCCCCATGCTTGCGACCCAAACGCACACACACACACACACACACACACACACACGCGCGCGCGCGCGCGCGCGCGCCCCCCATACACACACATACACACACACACACTGTTTTGCGTCGGCGGCTAGGCAGAGTGACTGCGCTGGCGATGAGGCATTGGAAGATGTGGCAACGCGAGTTCGGCCACCATGCAGGAAGGAGGATGCGCCTGGCAGCAACGGGGAGGAAGAGGAAGCCCGGCCCGCTCAGAGAGGGGCCAGGCGCGCGGCGGGGGCGGCGCCGGGGGGCGGGGCCAGCAGCAGCGGGGCGGCGGTTGGGGGGGGAAGCCGGCAAGGCGGGCTGCCAGGCATCAGGCCATGTTGGGGGAGAGCTTCCAGCAAAGGCTGGTGGCGAACGTGTGCACGCAGCGCCAGGCGCCAGCGGGGGCTGGGGTCACACGTAAACAAAGCGAGCAGCTGGGCCAGCGGCGACCAAAACGAGACCGCCTCAGGGTGAGGGGTCGGCCTGAAAACCAGGCAACTCGGAGGCGGGGGCGGGGCGGGGCGCGGGCGGCAGAACTGGCCCAGGCCCTCAGGCGAGGCAGCGGCGCGGCCGGAGGGCCGAAAGGAGGTCCCGTCGCTAAGCGAGGGCCGCGGGGGGAAACACCGAATGGTGCGCAGAAGGCGAGCGCAGGGTCCAGAGCGGCCGGGAGAGCAGGCGAGGGGGGGGCGACCAGGCGGTGGCCAGTTTGCCAGCGTGGCCAGGTAGGGGTGGAAGCATTAGCGCCCGACGCGCAGGGAGACGCCGTCCGGCCAGGTGGCAGAGCCCGGGACGCGGGCTGGTGCGCTGGCAGGACGTGGGCGGTGGCAGTGCGGCCACACCTGGAAAACGGGTGCGGGACCGGAGAGCCAGGCAAGGCGGGGGGGCAGGGCGGGGGGCGCAGGCGACAAGACCAGCCCATGCCCGGAGACGCCGGAGCAGGCTGGACTGGAGGGCCGAAGGGAGGCGAGCCCGCCGAGCGGGCGGGGCCGGGGGGGGTAATTACGCCGAGAGCACCGACGGTGCGAAGCCTGGGAGCGGCGGCAGCGCGCGGCGCCGCCGAAGGTGGGGCGGCGAGGCCTTTTGGCGTCGTGCCGGCTGGGGTCGCGGGTGCCGCCGCCGCGCTGAGCGCAATACTTGCTCCAGCCGCACTGGGTTCGCCGCCTGCTTGCTGTATCCTTCTGACCCTGGCCGACAGGGCTCCCTCGGACTGGAGGAAGTCGTGCAGGACGCGTTCTGGGACGTCCTGGGAACGCGCCCGCCCTTGTCCCTGCTTCCTGTAGTCCGAAGCGACCGAATCCCAGTGGGTGTGGGTGTCCAGCGAGGCGGCCCAGATGCCTTTGACAAGGAGCGAGAGCTCCCGCCGTGCAGAGGTGCCTCCCCACGCAGAGTGGCGCTGGGGTACCCTCGGTGCCGGAGCCGCCAGCGCCCGTCGCCGCTGGGGCAGGGGCAAGAGCCTCCGGGGCAGGCAGTGGGTTTCCGTTGTGATGCAGCACTGGCGGACTGCAAGGAAGGTCGCCAGGCGCCGCCCCGACTGGGCTGCGATGCTGGATCCCCCTGCGCCGGATGGTGCAGTTGTGTTCCGTTTTCCGGCCGTGGCGACGAGTCAGTCGAGTTTTTGTTCTTTCCCCCCTCAAAAATGATTCCTCCCATCTCCTGGGGAACAGGGATCATGCATCGAGCTCGGACCCCCATCCCGAGCTGTCGCCAGCCTCGCCCGCGCCGCCATCTCCCTCGCCAGCGCCGCCATCTTCCGTTCACTCTCCCACCGTGCGAAGTCCTTGCCGAAGCCGGCTGCCACAGCCCCTCCTCGCACGCGTTGACCCGGGTGTTGTGGCGGAGGATGATGGTAGAGGGCTCCGGCTTCGCCCCCGACGTCTCGTTGCAGAGCGCCGGGGCCAGCTGCAGCTGGCTCTGCCCTGCTGCCGCCCCGCCCACCGTCCGCGCCGATGCCACTGCCGTCCCCTCCCACTGCTCCCGCCACGCTGCCACTGCCTCCCCTCGTCGTCTTACCGCTGCCACTGCCTCCGCGGTGGCGTCCCTCCCCGCTCCTCCTGGTCATCCGAGCCTCGTCGTGTCCTCACTTCCCGCCGTGCTGCCATTGCCGTCGGTCCCCGCTCCCACTCCACCCCCGCTGCCACTGCCGTTCCTCCCCGCTTCTCGTGGTCCTCCTGCTTCTCCTAGCATACCCACTCCTCCTGCCGCGCTGCCACTGCCGTCTCTTCCCACGCCACTATCACGGCCCGTCGTGCTGCGTGCTGCTAGTGCCGTCCTCGTTTTCTCCCCCTCTTCCCACCGTGCCACTGCCGCCACCACTGCTACCACTGCCCGGGCCGGCTGCCACTGCCATGTCTCGCACGCGCTGGTCAGGGTTGTGTAGCGGATGATGGTTGCGGCCTCCAGCTTCACCACCATTATCTCCCTGAGCAGCGCCAGGGCCGGCTGACGCTGCCCCTCCCCGTCGTTCACGCATGCGCTGATCGGGGCGCTGTAGCTGATTATGGCGCGAGCAAGCTTCACGACCAACATCTCGCTGAGCAGCCCCAGGATCGGCAGCCACTGCCCATGCCCGTCCTTCTCGCTCGCGCTGGTCGGGATACTGTAGCTGATGCTGGTGGCGGGATCCAGCTTCACGACCAACATCTCGCTGAGCAACCCCAGAATTGGCTGCCGCTGCCCATGCCCGTCC